>JAUMHP010000074.1:5941487-5957173 GCA_032361065.1 Enteromius trimaculatus | reverse complement strand
ATATAAAAGAGTAAATGAATGAATTAATGAATAAATACATGCAGACATATATATTAAAAAAAAACAATTCACAAGTATTTCCCCAAAAAGTACAGGTTAAATTTGAATTTTTAGCTTGATTTAAAAGCAGTAAAGCAAACCTTTATATGTGGTTGCTTCATTAAAACCTAACAAACTTTATAAATAAAATAAAATTACCCAATGCATAAATTTTTTTTCTAATAAGTCTAATAACATAAGCCTCCCAGCCCCCCCTCAATTTGAGCGCAGCCCTAGAGATATTAGAAGGAATTGTGTGAGGGTGGATACTGTGAATAGCATGTAAATAACTCAAAAAGGATCATTTCACTGTCACAGAGTTTCCTTTCCTCACCTAGCAGTCATCCATTCCTGGATCAGGCCTCCCACAGACACACTGCTGCTAGAGACACAGTCACTGAAGGCACGGTGGGCTGGTGTTACACCTTTATTCTTGACTCACACTAGAGAAAGCTGTGCCTGTGAGTGTGCGTGTGGGCAGAGGGAAGATCCGTAGAAAGCTGGGGGCAAGTGAGTAGCAAGGTGGAGTTGTTTCAACACAGAAGAACCTGAGGTAGCATTGCACACAGTTGACTGGAGAAAAGATTTGCGTGAAGCGAGAGATGAGGTGAACATTACAAACGAGCAGCATCTTTCCATTTTGAGATGGCTGATGCAGAGTCTATGTGTGCCATTTTCTCACCTTTACAGCTGAAGGAAAGATGTTAATTAGATTTTATTCAACTTATTCAACTGATGGTTATCCCTCTTGTGTAATTAGATGCTATTAATATTTTTCTGCGAATGGGTCACTGTACCACAGATCAATAAAAAACTAATTTCAAGCGTGTTGGAGGAATGTCCGTTTATTAGGCAGAGGGAATGGGATGGAGCTCGCTGCGTCCTGAATGGTAATAATTTGAGAGGATTATGTGAAGAGGGCAGATATCATTATTGAGCCATAAAGGTTCCAAGGCTTTTGACAGGGTGTAACTGATTCACAGGCTTTATGATTAGGGATCAAAGCTTGGACAGGGTGACTGACCTCAATTATCATGTATCTCTCCCAGAATGCTTCACAGACACGTGTTTGTGTGTTTGAATATGTGGGTGGCTGTCTTAAGTATTCATTGTAGTGTTAAGTAGAAGGCTTAATCGGGGAAATTCAGACAAAGATAATCATGCTGTCAACATTTACTTGCCCTCATGTTTTCGCATTTAAGTCCATTGACTTCCATTGTATAGACAAAAAGCACTGTGTTACACTTATATTGTGATACACAGAAGAAATTCCCGGCAACATTTTATAATAAGCTCCTTTTAATTAAAGAGATCGTACAGGTTACTTCCTTAACCCAGGTTCCCTGAGATATGGGAACGAGCGGACCTAGGTAAAAACCAGGTCACATAAGCATGCAGAGGTAGCTGTTCCACATATGCATTAAATTGTCCTTACACTTTAAATGTGTGTGAGCCTGTGCTCGTGGTCGTGGCAGAGCAAACCCCACATGTTGATCTAAGATCTCCAGTTTGAAACATGTGAATCGCCAGTTCAATAAAACAGCTCAGATTTGTTTAAGAAAGTAAAAAAAAAAAAAAAGTGGATGGCGAGGACCAGCCGGCCGCTCCACAGATCTATAACATGGGAATTCCGCTAGACCATGCCCAGGACAAGACAGTGGCTCTAGTTGAGTGAGCTTTTATTCCTATGGGACATTCCTGGCCCAATGAAGAGTATGCCAGTCGGATAGCGTCTACGACCCATTTAGACCAGTAGCCCTTTGGCGTGGGTACCGAAGCAGATAAACAGCTAGTCATATCGCCTAAAGGCAGCTTACCGCTCAATGTAGGCTCTTAACACTCTGACAGGGTAGAGGGGGTTAAAGTCATGGCCCTTGCTGTGGGTAGAGGTGAGAGGGATACCACCTGCACTCTGAACGGTGTGGTGAGCACCTTTGGCACATAGCCGAGCCTCGGTTTCAGGATGACTTTAGAGTCATTTGGCCTGAATTCCAGGCAGGTGATACATTCTTGCCATTCAAGAAGAGCCCACAGCTCAGCCTGTGGGTGCCAAACTGAACCCTGGGCCTGAGAAAGAAGATCTCGTCTCAGGGGAATGGGCCGTGGGGCTGCTGCCAGCATCTCATGTAGGTCTGCTATCCATGGCTGGTTCCTCCAGAAGGGGGCTACCAGGAGGAGCGTATTTATAGAGTAGTAGGCTTGGCCAGTTCTGGGCCAGCGCATCCATTTCTTTCGTAAAAAAAATCTGGGCAGCGTGTGTTGCTGTCCGAGGCGAAAATATCTATTTGATCTAATATCTAAGATATTAAATTAATATTTAATAACTATTTTCGCCCTGTCAAACATCTGCCAGATTAACTGGGTGATTTGAGAGTGTGTCCATTCTTCTGGAAGCACTTTGCCTCTCAACAGCATATCTGCGCCATGGTTCAGAATTCCCCAGTATGTGGGTCGCTCTTATTGAGCGCAAGTTGTGCAGGGCCCAGCTAAGGAGGTGCACTGCTAGATTGTGGAGGCATCTTGATGTCAGGCCCTTTTCATAGCCTCTGGGCATTTCTCCATAGGCGCAGAGCTGTAACACAGGCTCCTTTCACCTGAAGCATAAGATACTCGTGCCTTTAGCCAGTATTGTAGAGGCCGCATGTGTAAGAGGCCGAGCTGCAACACCGCTGAGGCTGCTGCCATCTTCTGAAAAGCTTTCAGTGGGCGGGGGCTTGTGAGTTTGAATGAGGACGCGTATTTTGCTATGTTCAATCGACGCTCTCATTCGCGTTGAGTCTATGACTGTGCCCAGGAACTCTATTCGTTGGCTCGGCGTTAGCCTGCTTTTCGCAAAATTCACTCTGAGCCCGGGCTGGTCTCTTCGCCTCAGCTCGTGATTTTGTCACGATAAGCCAATCGTCGAGATAATTCAACACGCAGATTCCCATCAGTTTCAGAGGGGATAACGTCGCATTCATACACTTAGTAAACGTACGGGGGGCTAGGGAGAGACCAAAGGGAAGGACCGTGTATTGATATGCGATCCCCTCAAAGGCGAATCTCAAGAATGGCTTGTGATGAGGGGGTATTTGTACAAGTACGCATCTTTCAGATCCAGTGAAAGCAGCCAGTCTCCTTGCTGTATTTGCGAGAGGATGGTTTTTAGAGTTATCATTCTGAAGCACTGTTTTATAGAGCATGATTCAGACATCTCCGGTCGAGTATGGGTCTCAGACCGCTGTCTCACTTGGGGACTAGAAAGTAACGGCTGTAATGCCCTTTTTCTCTTTTTGACGGGGGAATGATTTGTATTGCCCCCCTTTAAGAGAAGCGCTTCCACTTCTGTATGAAACACATGAGCGGTGCGGCTCGCTATTGAAGTGTGAACGATGCGAAGGCCGTCAGGTGTCTCGCAAATTGTGTTTTAGTATCCCCATAACCCAGAGGCAGTGGGTCCAGCACAATCTTGGAGTGGATGCGGTGCGGCTTCTGCTTTGTCTGCTGCGGCTGCGGAGGCGCAGACGACTGCTGGGGCGGCTGAAAAAGAAGCAGATGGTGCAGTCCTCTTCGGCAGGAAGTGTCGCATGGCTTGCAATGCCTTCTGAGCCTCTGTAAATCTCTCTGCGACCAAACAGCCCGCTAGGTGAGATCGGCGCATCAAGGAAGGGGATCTTGTCAGCCTCCTGGATCTGTGTTAGGTTCAGCCACAAGTGCCTTTCCGGTACGACAAGGCTGGCCATGGTTCGCCTGGGCTGTAATCTTCGTAGCTCTCAGGTCCAAATCCGTCACACTTCTCAGCTCTCTTACAGCTTCGGCATCAGGCGGTTCTTGCGGTGGAGCCCAATCGAGTCCTAGCTCGCTGATTGCCTTGAAGAGGACGCAGAACAATTCAGCGCTGCAAGGGATATGCTGTTTTCTTGCAGGTTTTCGCTGGCAAAGAGGACAGGTGGGACTCTATCACAGGAGGCGTGATATCACTGATCTCGGGCTGGAATCGCACCCTGAAAAGGACGCTGTCCTGGCGTTTAGAGTCGCGATGCTGAGCAGCTTGCAGAACGGGCACTCCGATCCTGAGAGGACGGCCTCAGCATGAGGTACTCCCAGGCAGGCAACGGCGGGCAGGGGAATACTCCAGCTGCAACGCAATGATCTGATTGGTGCAGGCTTCTTAGTCAGGACCAGCAAAGGCTTTGTTGCAGAAGGAGAAGAATCTAACTCTACCGACGAAGGTGCCACCATATATAAATGCTGGCCCGCCCATTCTGGCTGGCTTCGTCTATTGGAAAACGCTTTTCTATGTCAGCCGCACCACTAAAATTTAGACTAGTCTGGCAATCACCACTAGGAAACGATTTGTTAAATAAAGTTGCTATTTGTATTTCCTTTGTGTAAAAAAAAAAAAAAAAAATTAATAACATTACGGTTGAACCACTGATGACAGGACCTTGATAGTGTTATTTACTTGGCAGTCAATGGGACAGTCACAAGCCCTTCGGATTTCATCCAGAATATCTTAAATTGAGTTCCGAAGATTAGGTTTTTAAGGGTTTGGAATGAAATAGGGGCAAGATTAATTACAAAATTTTCATTTTGGGGTGGAGCAAAGTTGTTGTTCATTACATATAAGTAATAAATAATCCATATACTTATAATTGTAACATAGGCTCAGCAGACGGTGGATCCATCTGCAACTCTTTATTTTCGTAATCGTGGTCGTACATATTCAGATCAACAGGGGCAGACATCAACAAAGAAGACAAAGAGCAGACCGTACCATAAACAGGCAGAGGTCGGGGTATCAGGCGAGAATCAATAGTGCAGTCCAGGCTAGGGTCGAGGCAACAAGCAAGAGTCAGAAGATCAAGGTCCAGGCAGAGGTCGGGGTTTCAAGCAAGAATCACAGTCGAAATAAACAATCCAAGTAGGCAACGAGACAGTCCAATAAATCCAGGGAAAATGCTCAGAGTTGATGTGCGACGATCAAAACTTTGCAAAGAACTGTTCTCTATGAGCTCCCTTTATACGGGGGCTGATTGAAAACACCTGTGGTGGAAAATCCCCACAGGTGTTCAGTGGAAAGCGGTCCGGGTAGGAACTTAAAACTCTGGGGATGGTTCCCGCTGATGGTGGTCGGACGGCACCACAGAGTACTGCCTTGCAACAATAATGCTGTCTAAGAGTGCTGTCTACCTTGACTCTGATTCTGGTTTGCCTTCGTTGCACTTTTTTATGGTTTCTGACCCAGCCCGACTACTCAATTAAAGACGCTGCAAATGGATCCCTCTCTGCCTGCTCCTTTCTCATAATAGACAGATTTTGTTTGTGATTTTTTGCATATATTAATGCCTTATTCTACTGTACATCACCTTATTCTACACATCCCTAATCCTACCCAATACCTAAACTTAACAACTACCTTACTAACTATTAATCGTAAATCGTAGTTAATAGTTAACAAATGTTACCTAATTTGAAGTGTTACTCAAAGTGTTACCCAAATTTGGAAATTATATCAGAAGAGCCCTTCTGCTGAAGAGGAATATGAACATATTCTGTCCATCATGCCCGGAGTGACCAGAAATGGACAGAGATGACCATAAAATATATGGGGTAGTGTTATATTTGGTTTAAAATGGATACTATTTAGTTATATAGGATACTATTTCAGTTTCACATGTTCCATTCTGGCCTGATTTCACAATCTAATTTCCTGATGGACAAAACCCATTTTCCATTATATTTTTTTGTCCTCAGAAAATATCCTGTTTCATTCATGAAAGGAGTTTGAACCACTTACATGAGTGACATCATGTTGACGTTGCCAGAACAAGACCAAAGATACATCTTCTGCCAGGAAAAGATTTTTTAATGATGCATTTAGGAAGCTGGAGATGCGGTGTTCCCAAAGCAACAATTGGCATCCCAAAGCCAGCATGATGAATACATTTCAAAAGTGAAAAATACAGCTCTGTGGTTTTGCAAAATCAGATGACCACTCATCATGAATAGAAATCAGCCCCTATTGAGGTCCTCTCACGCACCCCATCGAGTTCCATAATGCTCCCGTGATTACGCTTTTGACCAGCCATTACCTGTCAATAAATTATTCACCGCTGTCACGGGCAGACCTATGAGAAGATGGTCCATTGTGTTCTCATCAAGACCGAGCTTTTCCTCGTCCTTCACCTCTGAGGATCAACCCGCTGATCATGCCATATTTTCATCTTGCGTTATCCAAACAGACAGCACCTCTGTCTGGAACATGCAAATGAGGGGGTGGGGGCACCCCAACTCTTGTACTATCAAAAATGTTGTGACACCTCCATCTGTTCAAAGGCACTTTTGAAAATGATGATATCTGAGAGAGACGAGACAAAAAAGGGGGAAAAGTGTAAGAAGGAATGAGGGATCCTTTACTCACCCTAATGTTGATCTAAACCCGAAGAACTTCTTTCTTTCTTTGAACTCAAACGAAGAGATTTTGATGAATGATCATACTGATCTTTTCCAATGAAAGCAGACAGTAGGGGCCATAGAGCTCAAGTGCCTTATTGCACGTCTTCTGAATTCATTGATGGTCAGCAGCATTCCTGAGTTGTTATTTGAAAAGATAAATGTTTGATGCAGGAATTAATGACACTTTTATAATTGCTCTTTTTGATGAGCTAGTCAAACTCACTTACTGTAAAATTTTGTGTATACTTATAAAATATCTTGTGTGGTCTATACAGTAGCATTCTATGGACTAGTGTGTTGGGTAACACTTAGTTAACACTACTTTTCCCTCAATCATTACGTAAAAGTTTTAATAGAAATTACAATAAAGTATATTTTAGTGTACCATAAATGCATGTCAGTACACTTCAACCATACTTTATGAAATTTCAAAACTACAAAAAAGCACTCTTAAGTTCAGTTTCAAATTTAAACTCAAATCTGTGGTAATTCTAAATAACCTGAAATAATAGTCAGTTAGTTTGCATTATTTATTCATTATTGTAAAGTAATTTCTCTACAGTGTAATTTTTGCAAGGGTTTCAAATTTTAATCACACATACTGTAAACATACAAATTTAGCATATTCAAAACAAATTGTAATAAAGGAGTATTAAAGGACAAAACAGAGAGAAAAAAAAACGAAGGAAAGATGGAGAAAGAATGGTGAGGATGTGAGAGAGAAGGGGGAGGGGAGAAGTATGAGTTATGATGGCAGTAGCAAGGAGAGCTTGACTTTCGCAGGATATGATGTATACGTTCAGACAGGCGGTGGAGATTGCCACACTAGTCTAAATTTCAGTGGAGGCTTCCCAATGTGCCAAGGTGCCAACATAACCTCATCACATCTCAGCCTCCCTATTGTTGGCTTATGGATATCTTATACACAGGCAGGCACAAAGACCTCTGGGAAATTAACTTTAGATATATCCACAACAAATTCAGCACAGATGGAGCAGGAGTGTCTGGTAACCCATTTTTCTACAGTAATCTCACTCTCCTTATAGAGCAGTCGTGCCTCTAATATCCAGTCCCTGGTTGTTTCCCTACCATCTCATTAATGCTTTGATTAATTATTAATCAAATGAAGTGAGATAGAGTGAGCACTATGAATTTTGATGTGGATTTGCTCCGGAATCATTGGATGATTGTCAGCTGTGAAGGATTTTAAGGATTTAACGAGTTGTTGACAGGATCAGGTTTCTATAAGTCTCTTGTCATTGTTGTAATGCGTTATGAAGTTTATTGCCATAGAAACCATGTTTAAGCTATCAATGAAATTATTTTCAGTTCACCTAGTAGTTGATGGTCATCTGTGGTTCTGAAGGCTGTTTCTATTTTTCCATCTAAGCAATTCTTATACATCTTAACGAAGGCTATTTATTTAAAGTATTTTTGTTTAAAACGTATTTGTCTGACACACTTCCAATAAAATAGCCAGCAATCAATTAAATATTTAAAAGAAGCACATTTGCTAGCTTACATGCATTTAACTGTTAAAAACATAAAAGACAAATTTCTATTTATATATTTCATAATACATGGTTTGCTGGTTTTAGCTTTAGTTTTCTAGTCTTACAAGTAAGTCGTCTAATGTTTTTCTTTAAGACTGGTCTTAACTTTGTAAGCCAGTTGCATAAAATTTTAGACTGGTCTAATTTAAGACTAAAACGTAAGACTGACATGGCTAACTTTTCCTTACAATCTATTTTGCAATGGAAACCAACTGTCAACTGTGCCAGATTCAGAAAAGTGGCCAGAGTTTTGTTTGTCTTGTGCCATGGCAAATTTTAATCTTTGGAAAGGGTTTTCAAAGACTATTCAAATCCACTGGATGTCCTTTTGAAATGGAAATCTCAATTTTTCAATTTAACAATTTAACAATTAGCATTTTACTTAGAGGAGCAGCTGACACCTATTTACTTTATCTTTAATTGTGGCCCAAGCCTTGTGTTTTTTATTGTTTGAATTGTAGTCGCTAAATTTGTTCATTAAAATCGATTTAGCAGCATCATATTCCTCAAATATGCAAATAATTTCTGCAAAGGAAAACTGCGACGAGCGCCCACTGTCGGCCATTTTGTTTAAGCTGTTCAGCGTCTTACTTTTCCCTACAATGCAGTTGTATGTGTCTAACTAAAGACAACCATAGACTTATTTTATGCAACAGTCTTACCACACTGACTTTAGTTGTTCAGGCTAATTCTTAGACAAAGTCTTAAGACAATGGCTATGTTTATGCAACCGGCCCCTGGTCTGGTGAGTCTCGCAGCCTGACCATCTGACAAGTACCCCAAACCCCTATAATATCCATCCTAAGCAGACTGGGAGGCCAACATGATATCATTCATTTATTCTATTGTCTGCTGCTTCACATTCTCGAGCTTGTGATAGTAGGATGGATTCTGATTGGCTGTCAGTGTTTTTATCCATCATCAGCTGGAAAAAAACTATTCTGAAAGTGATTCCAGTTATATAGTTTCTGTGTGCCTTTATTGTTATAGTTGTGGTGTGTACACTGCTATTCTTTAATATTGAGAACAATTTATAGAACAATTTATAGAATTTATAGTTATCATGCTTGGTGTGAATGGACCTTAAGAGTGTTTATTTGTTTTTGTTTTTGTCTTAATCGGTTTAATCTTGTCTAGCTAGCTGAGAGGACTTATAAAGTTTGCTGGTTTAATCCAGTGTATAGCCAGTCTTCTCAACTAGTCAGTTAAAAAGTGTCCAAAATCCTGTAAATCCAGCATAAACAGACTAAGAGGCTTACAGTAGTTTTAGCTGGTTTAATCTGGTATAGGCATGACCTTGTCAGCTAACAATTGTCCAAACCCTTCTAAATCCAGCCCGAATAGACTAGGAAGCTTGGACACTCGCTGGTCTTATTTGTTGTAATTTGTTCTCGCAGCAGCTAACAAGTGAACCGAATCCTAAACACCAGACCAGCTTTTTTAGACTGAAAAACTTAAGATGGTTTGAGATGGTTTAGCTGTTCTCTCAGCCTGGCCAAACCAGCTGGTTTAGCTGATGGTCTGATGGTCACCAATCCTCATTGAGCTATCAAATTCCTAAACCACTCTAAAACCAGCAACCAGTGGGATTCCTATCTATTTGTTCTTCTATTTTTCTTCTTCAATGTGTTTATTTCTGTATTTATAACCCGGGTTAGCATGTTTCACCTTGGTGGTGTCTCTGTTTTGAGTTCTTCAGCACCTGGAAGTATTTAAGTGGGCTTTACGGCTGATGAGGCAGCGTCTCACACTCCCCTGAGGCACACAAGCATGCTGGGAGCGAAATAAACACAGACACTCACCAGGTCATTTACGGTCTCTTGAGCATTTTATTCTGATGCTCACTGCTATCTGCAAATCATAGTTACGACAACTGTCAGGGGATTCCCATCAAGGACAAGCTCTTCGCTCTATTGTGCTGTGCCTTTAGCTGCAAAAAAATCTAAGGTCTTGTGTTAATGGAGAAGCAAGGATTTACCTTGGATAAAAACTTCAGAGAATTGGTTCTACATTTAAATGCCTCCTTGATGAGTGAGAGGGGCCAAAGAAGTGCATATACCTGTACCACACCTCCATTCATTTCTCTCCCAGTCTTCTTCAGCTTGACTTCCTGCTCTGCCATCATTGAGGACATGTGTTCGGCCCACTCTAGAGGCAGCTGTGTAATTACGAGATGTGTTAATCAGCTGATAGGATTAGGAGTGCTTACTTGAGCTCAAAGACTTGTCACAGTGTTGCGAAGTTATACTTATTACAAGGACTTTCAACCCATAAAATTTTGTATTTTCAGACAGTACATGTACAGTAACTGATAGTAATCATACGAGTGAAGGAATTGTTCACCCCAAAAAGTGTAATGTAATTTTTCAAACAATCAAAATAATCATTTATTATTTTATTACATACATTCCCCATTCAACGGCTTGGATTACATATATTCCCCGACAGTCAGTAAAATGTAGAGGAAGTGTTAAGGATAATAGTTGTCCTCTATGAGTGCTGTGCAGTGATAAACGCAGCATATCACCTTGCCAAAGTGCCATCTGTGGTCCATCTCACATAAGATGTCTCCAATGCACGTGCAAAGATATTTTAAATTTAAATTTCTTCTGATGAGTCTGCTTGATTTAAGATCTGCCACATGTTTTCACAGTAGATCATCACAGACACCTATATATCACAGTCATAGGCAAGGTCACTGAATTATTACAGTGTGTGATGCTACATATTATTCTGAATTTATTTTTTGATATGCACTCAAAAAATGTATAAATGACATTGTATTACATAAGACGTATGTTAAGTTTTCAAAAGTGAGAAAACCTTTGGGGTCACAGTGTGTCATGGAAGTCTGAGTACAGCCCAGTACAAGGGCCAAATCTTTCAAGAAAATCTAGTAGGGCCAAAATGTAATGGTGGCTTGGAGCAAAAATGCTATCAAAATGAACAAAAATGTCTTCCAATTTCAAGATAAGTGGGCAAAAAAATGAGAAATTCAAACATGTATATTTTTTGTGTGTTTACATAGAAAAAAAATGGAAAGTAGCACAATGGAATGGAAAAATGACCTTATACAGTCTGTGCACATAAAACATAAATTCCAATTATGGTGTGCTTTGTTTCATATTTGCAGTAAACAAAAAGCTTTTGTTGATGATAGTTACATTTGTCTGGCAATGTGTTTGACATTTAAATTTAAGCATTTGATTGAAGACAATACTTTATTAAGGTAATTCCAGACATTGTCCTTATGGTAATAAAATCACTTCCATGGGGCAAATATTGCCCCTTAGTAGAAAACTACATTTGCACGTTGTTATTGTTGAGGTGTCATATTATCAGACACAGTATGTGTGCGGGATTGTGACTTGATTTGGCTGAAGGTGGGGCATAAGCCAGGATCTAGTGAAGGGTACTGTCCTGTGTGTGTGCCCGAGGCAGAGGTCTCGCCTGGGCTTGAATGGGTCTCCTGAGCTGCCCACTGGGCTCCAGGCCAGGCACAGCCGCTGTCTAATAGAGATTAATGGGAGTCCTGGATCTGTTTGGACGCTGGACTCCTTGAGCATGAAATACAGTCTCACAGGGTTGGCTGGAGTGTTGATTTATGTCGTCTAGATCCCAAACGTCAGCGTCTGTGGGGGGTTTTATCTTCCTTCCGTTAGTGTTTTACCTCCTCTCTCACCCACATAAAACAAACGCATGGCCATCTATATGCCCAAACAAGCGCACACCGTCATGTACCCGCGCTTACGATGTCCAATATTAGATCTATTAGATATCGAGGCTGTGAGAGGAATGCATACTAAAATGCGTGTCCTTGGCCCAGAGGGGAATGATTCTTCACTCTGCAGGTGTGTATGTGTGTGTGCTCAGTGCTGTACTTCAGAGAAGCAGCTGTAAGCTTTGTTAGCTGGTTTAGCTTTTGTTTTCTTAAAATATGTAATGGAAGATCCTCATATTTCTACTTGAACCTTGTATGCACAATTAAATGTATTATAAAGGTTTTCTTAATGCAGTAGAGAATATTTTATAAGTAATTCATAATTCCTGACTGACTCTACAGTATTCCACTTATTAGATGGTACCTTCCAAATAAGTGTATAAATAAATCAATAGACATGAGGAGCATAAAGTAAAACTATCATGCACACGATATGGAAGAAATTAGTTGCTAGAGGAAAACGTACAATGGTATTGTTGCTATTTGAGTGTAGAATACTTAAGCTAAATAATCAGAATTAGGTATTCCAGAGTTCACATTACAATGCAATATATTTACTTTATAATATCTAATCAACTGATGGTTGAATCTGTAAATGCATTGCATACTGTATGTTACTTTTCATGAAACTTGGGAAAAAGAGGATGGAGAGGATCCAAAAGCAGATGAGTTCTAATAATGGAATTAAGAGAACCCAAGACAAATCACGAACAGGGGAGAACCATTTATTATTATAGATTTTATAATTATATCCAACAACTAAGCACTTCAATCCCTTAATGTGAGAAGTTCTTGTCTTTCCCTGCACTGGAGCTGACACAATGTCAGACTGACGACTAATGCGTGTCTAATGCCAAGTTCAGACTGCACGATTTTAGCCCCGATTTTGACTTGCTGACAGAAATCAAAGACAAAATGCCTGAAACCACAGGCAAATCGGTGCTCGCTCACGCGAGTGACAATCACACAGTGTGAACTACAGACACCCATGAGATATTTGACATGCTAAATATCTGGATCTGTCGCGATTAAAAATCATGCCGTGTGAAATGTGTTCTGACTGAAAATAACTTCGGCGAATACCTGCAACCAATGAGAGAGCAACATTCAGGGCAGCGGGATGTTGGGGGAGGAGTTACACAGGTATAGACGGTATATCCTCCTCCATAATCTTCTTTCTTTTTCTTCTTTTCGCTGCTAATGAGCGTACAAGCAATGTGTATGGCAAGCTTGTTACCGTTTTTAATAATAATCCCAGTCTCACGTGAGCACTCCGGTCTTGAACTCGGAAACTAGCAGTTCGTGGAAGCTGGCCGCCCACTCCATTCTTTTGGTTTGGTCGAATCGTTCTGTCAGGGCTGCACAGGAAGATTCAAGACGAGGATTATCGCAAAATTGTGGTTACTTTAATCAAAAACTCAGACAAGGTACATAAGGCAAGGCAGTGCAGACACATAAGACACTTGACAATTCGACAGCTAAGGTTGGAACTAAGGCACTATCCTGATTTATCCTGATAAAGCAACATCTATAGAACAGCTCTTTTCATTTTCCTTTGTATTCCGCTGTAAGTAAATAAAATAAGACAACATATACTTTGCATTTAGTCTGCTCCCCTGACTGAATTTACAATGTAAATTCCCTGGAATGCTAAGAATCTTTCATTTTTTCCCCCCAAATCCTCACATCGAATTCCAGGTTTGTTTTCACATGGATGTTGTGAAATATAATTATCATGATATATTCATGTATATTACTATAATTATATTTGATAAATCCGTAATATTACTATGAAATTTTTGTAAAGCATCATGGGTGTAGAAAAAGGGGGATAGATGAACAAGGCAGCAAGGCAAACAGAGACAGGAAATGAACAGGACTGAAGTAAACAGGTAAAAAAAAGGAACAGAAACACATTACAAAACAAAAGTCCTAAACACAAAGACTGGAATAAACTGATTATGAGGTGTATTCTATTCTAATGCTGATAAATATGTTCTTTTATTCTTTTTATTCATGGATAATAAATGGATTTTGAAATGTGAACTAATGTGAACTATGTAATCTATTCATTTTGAAATATGCACATCCGTGCCACCTTTGGAATGCAAATTTGGCATTAGTTAATGGTATTTATTATTCATTTGTCTAAAGCATTTACATTACATTAGTTTACATTAACAAAGGTTACACACACACACACACACACACACACACATATATAAACAATCTCATCATCTTGAAGCAATGGCAAACAGAAGCAAGACATGACACAACAGGCAAATACTCCCATCTACAGTACCCATGATAAATTATATAATATTAAAATAAAAAATAAAAAATCCTTATAATGTGTCAATATATACAAGTGTCAAGAATGTCATTAAGATGCAGTCCATAAAAATGCAAAACAAAGGAATATTACCTAATGTATGTCTTAATGTATTAGTTAGCGGGTGTCATTGTGGACACATGTGAAATGCTTCTGTCTCAGTCTGGAGTCAAAGTGTGTGTGTCCTGATGAGCAGGTGTCTCTCAGGACAGCTCAGTAACGCGAATGGTTACACGGCAGTGTGTCAGCAGATTGGATTAGCTGCTCCAGACCCCAGGGGCATGGCGGACCACTTGCTATACACACCCACACACACGCACCCGCACCCGCTGACACCTCGCTGCTTTTGTCCACTGCTAGACTGCCTTTGTTCCTCACATGCATTGTCCCCTCTTTGTGCTGCCCACTTCTTATCTCCTCCTGTTCCTCATTCCCTCTTGTGCTCCCTGTTTTATCTTGTGCTGACTGTCCTTCTAAACTTATCTTTTTTTGTTGACAGTTTCTTTATTTCCTTTTCTCTCTCTCTCTCCGTCTTGTTTTTCCTTTACTTCACACTCTCGTCTCTTTTCACTCCACTTTTTTCCATCTCTCCATATGCTGCCGCCACAGTAAGAAGCATCTCAGACCTGCCAGGTTGGGGTTTCCATGGCGACGGGCCTACTGAGGTGGCAGCAAAGGCGCTATGATGGCCCACACTATTTCTAATTGCAGATTCCCCTGTTACAGATGATGGGAGAGAACTGTATAGACACCCAGATTGCATAGACTTCGTTAAAGGAGGATTGGACAGTACTTTTGCATATGATTTGAGTACATTTGCATCAGCTGCAAGGGTCAGATAGAGTTCCTGTCAGTCTGTTAATGCATATTTCCTTCTGTTCTCTCATATCTCTTTCAATGTAGGCACCCAGTAAGCTGCAGGTGGAGACAACATTAAACTATGTTTGGAGAACATTTAATTTCCTTAATGTGACATACTGTATTTTGGAGTGGAACACAATATTCAGTATTTAATAACATTATTAGAGAATAAACTATATATAGATATATTAGTGGTTAACGTGCTGTGTAACCCTGAGACTCTTATCGCACTATAAAAAAAAAAAAGAATCGCCGTTAATCTATTCACATAGTTGGGTTGGGAGCTGTATACTACACTATACTACACAAGCTATGATGACTTTCACCTTGACATTTTAGCACGGATGTATACAGTACCTAGCCGACTTGCACTGTAGCCCTATTCGGACGGGACTAGTTTTCTAAATTACTGTACGTGTGAGCTTCGAATCTTATCACCTGTCGTTCATGATTCTCATGTACCATTTACTAACACCTCTGTGTTTATTAGAGAGGTGAGAGGATCTGTTTTGTACATCTGGGCGTCACAGAGATCACGCGCCTGCATTGCTATAGTCGTTCAGATTGATTACAACTAGTATAATCACAAATAACATAGTGAAGCTAAATGGCTAGTATAGCTAAACCATGTTAATGTGTGGTTACTTTAGTTCAACTATTATGTTTTTTTATTTGTAGTAAACCCATGTTTAATTTTGATAATTAAAACATATGTAACCAAGTGCAGAAATGAACGTGAGTA
>JAUMHP010000074.1:5858814-5869836 GCA_032361065.1 Enteromius trimaculatus | reverse complement strand
GGGCGCCGTATCTTGGTGAGAGGAGGGGGTAAGATTCCCAGGCCATCTGTGAGCAGGGTGTCAGTGACAATTGTTTTAAGTCTGTTTATTGCCTTTTTACGGCTTGCCTGCTACCCCCGAGAACATCCTTAGTCCTGCTTTCTCGGACAAGATTCAAATGTTTCTTTCTGTAGACGTGCAAGTTCAGTTTTCCTGTAAGGATTAAATTAAATTTCTTCAACCTTGCAATATTTGAACTCATTTTGACAGAAAACAGCACATTGGCATTATTTATATAATTATTTTAGTCAAGAATGGATGGTACTTCTGATGAAACTGAATGGAATACACTTCACCACTCCATATGACCTGGTTTGAAACTTTAAAGAGTCACCCTACTTATATGTGAATTTCTTGTCACTCCGTCATAAAGGGTAACTACACCTGGTGGGCTCAATGGCCATCTATTCTTATTATAAAAGTCTAATTCAGACAACAATAACGGCCGGGTAACAACCACCATTACTAGACAAGCACAACCATCTTTCTTCATTAGCCATGGCTAACAAGAGAAAGCAAACAATAACGGTGAACCACATGCCCCCTCAGGTATATTTGAAGCCTCACACATAATAAGATGAACCAGAGTCAAGTGCTATTAATGTCTTTGTCAGTGATGTTAGGGATGTTGGCTGTCATTCAGTATTGCTTTGGAAAAGAATAGTTTCTCAATGAAGCACTAATAAACACTACAAACAAAATTTAGGATAATAAATATTTTGACGTGGTTTGCACAGCAGTCATGACTTGAGGTAAAATGTGGTGTGTTTACATGAAATATCAGTAACACTTTATTTTAGGGTCATTTAACTAGTTATTTATTGGCCATATATATTATAATATTAGTCATTTATTAGTAATCAAGCACATATTAAAGAGTTATCATCCAAAAATGAAAATTCTGTCATTAATTATCATCACCTGACACCACCACCTGATTCAGTTCACATCTCCAATCAAGCACCACTTATAACCACACACCATCTCTAGCTCGTTCTAGAGAAGTGGACTACTCTATCTCAGCGAATGATGTTATTCACCTGTTGTACTTACCTCTCATTGCTGTTTCCTAGATCCTCTGTGTGTTCCAGATCCCAAGGATTTCCCTCTCTGTTTCTCCAGCGTCAGTGGTGTGTGGTTGTGGTCGTCTTTGTGTCAGCCCCTCAAGTCTGTGTGTGATCGTCTCCATCTCCGCGCCACCTGTAAAAGAACCATCAGTAAACATTCAGGGCCAGTTTCCCGGATAGGGATTAGATTAAGCCAGGACTAGACCTTTTTTAATTTCGGACATTTAAGAATTTTTAGAAACATGTCTAAAAAATGCATTATCTGTGAGCATTTTGAGACCAAACAATGACAATAATGTATTTTAAGATATCTCAGTGCAAGCTTTTTCCAGTTTAGACATATCTTAACTTTTATTTTAATCTAGGACTAGTCTTAAACCCTGTTCGGGAAACTGCCCCTATGTCATTCATCCAGAAAAAATCTATTATTATCTACTCACCTGCGATTCTCTCCACGTCTATTCGTAACAATTTCTCCAATTACAAAATCTTAACAAATATCCCCCCCCCCCCCTGAAAACGAAGAGGAAACTGTAACCTTTGAAGTAAATGCCTTCATATGCAAGGAAATACTCAATGAACTCTCCATTCGCAAATATTTTAAGCATATTTGACCAGACACATTTAAATCTGAAAGTCCAAAATCAAGTTATTTCTGTTGGAATACTTCATAAATCGCAAATACTCAATGCCCCCAGTTTTTTTAAACTTTACAATGGTTAACATGAGTAAGTAGCTCTGGCTAATAAAGATACATGGTACAATCCCCATGCTTTTTCCTCTCTACATTTCCCCCTTCAGGGAAAGAGCCTCTTGGCAATGAGTGAGCTGTCACACTGTATATGGTAGTATTAATTTAATTAGATCCACCAGTGGGCACAATTAAATCTTTCTCTGAGCACACATGGGAGAAGGAATCTTTTTCTTCGATGCTACAGGCACAATATGCAGATTTGACCACTTATTTGATTAATATCGCAAAAATTTGCCATTGCTAGACAGCTTGTTTATGAATTCTGGTTAGGGAATTGTGGTGGATATACAGTGGGTTCCAAAAGTCTGTATTTAGCATTTTCTAATTAATCTAATTAGAAACATCTTCATTACAAAATATAGTGTGCAGGGAATAATGACCAACTCGCTCTATCGCTTATTACAAGGTTAATCACCAACTAAAAATATGTGGACATGAAATATTAATTTCAGTTAATTTTGTAATCTTGCCAGGTCCTTACATTGTGTTCACTGCTTCCTTTTTACTGAATATAAATTAGTTGAACTCAGTCCACTTCATTTTTAATTTTTTAATTTAATGAATACAAAATATGAATACAATAAAATGTGTGTTCAGAGCACCCTGCAACACATACTATTATATGTTATATTGCAGGAGTTGTAAATATATCAAATAAACTTAAATTAAAACTGTACTTTTATATATGTCAGAGTGTCTGCATACACTAATGATGGTAATTACATATATCTACTGGGTGATAAAAGACTATTGCAATGTTTTTTCGTAAGTAAATAATAATAAGACGAATAAATAAATGGGTTTTAGCTAGTCTGTCACTTCATACATCGATTATCCTCACAAACAACTGCGTATACAAACCACTAATTAACTTCAAACTTATACTGGGGTGATAATTTAATGTTTCTGTTTATTTTAAGATTTAAGAGAAAATAATCCAAATGAAAAACCACAACAGGAACATTTTAATGAAAAAGGGATCATGCAAAAAACCTGTCACCAACAAAGAAAGACACTCAACAAAAAAAAGACACTTAAGCTGTCTCACTGTACAGCAGCCTGATTGTGTTCTGAGACTGCAGTAATGAAGGCCTCAGCCTCTGCGGCGGCAGCAGGCTGTCTGTGAAGACAGAAAAAGCAGAAAGAGATTAAATTCTATGAAGAGTTTTTTGTCTGGCAGATTGGTTCTTATCACCCAGCTCTGCTCTAACGTTACGAAGAGAGAATATACGAAAGAAAAGCCGTAGAGGAGCTGAAAAAAGAAGAAGAAAAGAGGCATTAAGAGGGGATATTTAAGGATATTATTAATCCATTTATCCGTGTTTGACATTTGTCGATGTATCTCCTCAGATTGCTTTATTCCGGATGTGAAATGCTATTAATAAAAGCAGACCGCCTCTTCAGAGACGCTCTGCTGCTGTCATTATGTTTAATGTTCTCTGTAAGCCTAAGCGTGAAGGTCTCGTGTTTTTTCACCACATGTACTTTCATCTATGTAATCTGCTACAGCTCAGATCATGCCGAATGGATATTTTTATAAATCCTTAATTAATGGGGTTTCTGTCACCTCTACCCAGCTTATGGAGCACATTTGGACAGAATAATGTGAGCATATGGTAAGATGGTCTTGCACTAAGCAAACTGTTCATGGTCCTGCACATTGCTAGGGAAAAAAGGGGGAAATTAGCTAGGTATTAGCAACGGTGCTCTTTAAGGCAGGTCAAACAGCTTGTGCAAAACATGAAATTAAAATGAGAATAATTTATGCAGCTTAACCTGACTTGACTATATTTCATTCTTTTGAACACAGGAAGAGGATTTGGGAAAAATGTGCTGGTCACTCTTTTCCATGCAGATTTCAAGTTAGATTTTATTATATATACTGTATATAATAAATGTAATTAAATTAAATTTAAATTATATGAAAATATAATAATAATAAAAAATATAAATCATAATAATAAAATATATGGGCTCTCAGTTGGTTTATTTTTTTTATTTTTTTTTATTTTTTTTTTTATATAATGTTGCCTAATTAATTACAGGGTGCTAATTAATTAGATTAATTAATCTAATTAATCCCAAACTAAATAAGGCTGTGAAAATACAATTAAAAATAATTTAAAGCTGTTATTGTTTTAAATATTTAGGCTACAGTGGCCTAACATAAATTATAGAACATAAGATATTTTGAGAGACATCAATATTTTTTGTTCATGCAGTAAAAGTCACTAGTGAACAAAACAGAGTTGTTGCCAAGAATAACCACCTTATTTTATGTTGTGCAAAAGAAACAAAAGTGAGTAAATGATGACAATATGAATTTACTTATTTATTTAGGTAAACAATTTCTTGAATGTTTTGTTGATTTTATTTAACAATAAAATGTATTAATTTTTTTATTATTATTATTATTATTTAATAAATGACATTACAGCCTACCCTAAGGAACAAAAAGTAGTTCCTCTATGGGTCAAATTGATGGTTAAGCTTCTGAAAGGATGTAAATGTAGCCTATCTTTTTTAGTGAGGAACAACAGCAATTTACTGCGTACGTTTATAAATAGTTTGAATTGAGTGAGATCATCGGTTGATTCACTTCAAAAAAACAGTACGAAAAAAGTATAAATCAGACCAATGTGGTCCTCAGTTCATTTAAAAAAAGCTACTTTTATGATACTTTTATGATGCTTCTTTTTAAAGCTTTTGAAATATTTGGATTATTATTATTTTATTACTATTTTTAATCAAACTAAAGTTTTCATTTGGGTAAAATGTAATGTTTTTAATCTATTTTTATTTTTTTTAGTAAACTATTCCTTTAAGATTTCCTTACTGAGCCAGTTTAAGGAAGGAATAACATCAAACTGATAATGCATTTGAAAGCAATTTATCACTGCTTTGAACCCCGCTTTTACATGATCATGAAAAGGACCTTATGGAACAGCATTCCCCCATGTGCTCTTGGCTAGCACAAACAGATTTAAGAAGGCTGCTGTCCAGCACATCTCACAGGCTTTCAGATTGATCGCTCCCACCTTCCCAATCGGATGGTGCATGTCAGGTGTTGGAGGGAACGTTTGAAACAGATGAACTCAGAAAGCAATCAGCACACTGTCACCGCTTTGTCGAGCAGACCGGTGAGCCGATCGCCTATAGAACTAATTCACCTTTCTGCACAAAACACAGAAAAGTGGACCGGCTCTAATTGCAATCTGCCAGGCCATCAAGAAAATACATTGCAGATGCAACTTGGATATATTACAACAGTTGTATAAAAAATTGTACTTCAAAATATATTTGCTTGATGATTTTTTTTCTTGTGGTGGCTGCACAAGGAGGGTAGCAAGGGAGCGCTTATCAACTACATGACAATGTCGTGTTGGAAATGAACCCCTGCAATAAAGCAGGGTGGAATTCGAAATGGGATTAAATGTTGTTGTGTTTCTGGTCTGCATTTTTCGTGATAATTACATGGGAATTGAATTTATTTTCGCTGGCTGTCTTAATAAAGCAAATCAATATCTTAAATTGCAGAATGGGATTGCAATACTTGGCTATTGAGCTTCTGTTGCCTTTTGTTTTGCACTGGGGAAATTTCTTCTGTCCTTTGTTTCTGGATGTTCTTGTGAATCCCTTCAGTGTTTAAAAAAGCTAATAACATTGGTCTGTTTTGTCTTTCATTATTAATGTAGCCTGGTTACTCTGGGATGCATAGAGGGCGGAAACTCTCTAATCTTTATGATGCAATGTATCAAGCCTGCTCTCCTCACATTAATAAATATGATAGCAAGGTGGTAATATCAGTATGCTGTGCTCAAGGGGTGCTATATATATATATATATTGTGTATGGTGTCCATGAGGGCTAAAAAAGTTGCTCTGAACAGCAGCTTAGATTGCATTTTTTTATTGTGTGTAAAGGTTTATTTACTGGTGTCTGCTTTATAAAGGAATAGACAAAAGATGGGGAGAAAAAAAATAAGTCAAAATAAATCAAAAGGCTGAAGTGGGTCATTTATGCTCCCACTTCAATCATAGAAAAGAATCACAAAAATAATGTCTTCAAACTGTTTCTATTGGTCTATAGGTCTACAGCCTACAGTTAATGAACAATTATATGGCAGAAGAACTGCTTGTTTAAAGTGTTATAATAAATAAAAGTATTTTCTTTTGCCACACATACATAGGAAATAAGCAATTCAAGCCGGTCTTTAACTGTTAAGACTGACAATCAAGTATTTAAGAAAAACTCTCAGGGCAGGGCTTTTCGTATTATTAGCATTTCACTGGAACATGGTTTGTTTGACATTAGCAACATGACATTAGGCTAGTGGTGTCAATTATCGTTATGATTTTGATAGATTGTGATACATAAGATGCATTACCATTGTGATACATTGACTTTTAGACAACCATGTATAAGTCATTCTTCCTCTTCTTCAGAATCAGTTTATAGTTCAAACATATTTAGCTGAATTTAATCCAATTTCACACCCTGTGTAGCATTTGAATTCTGCTAACTGTGTGAAAGTCGAGCAGGCAGTCCAGGCTGGTGCGATTTAGGATGTATTGAGAAATGTAGATGTAAGTAGATTTAGATATTAGGGAACCACATTTTATTAGGTGGTAATAATATAATATTTTAATTTACTCATGTTTTTTGAAAATACCTATATGTAATTACATCTGTAATTAATTTCTGTGCTTACATGTATTATTACGGTAAGCATGATTTCCCCAAGTGCAAGATTTTTCTGGATCGACATTCTTGTTTGCGTGTGTGTATAAGAAATATATGTACTATATTAATATTTATGTATGATATAAATCACATATAAATATGAATATATGATTTACACTTCACTAAAAATAATCATATTTGTGGTATTAGTTTTTGGTCATTGTTTGCCATGTCACTAAACAATAATTGATTTTGACAGGCAGCATATTCTTTTTAAATAGTGTGTGTTTTGAACTTTTTAATTTCAATTAAAGTAAATTAGAAGAAGAAAAAAAGTGTCTACTCTATGTGCCTGGGGAGAAGCCATGAGCTCAATGAGCTAAATAATTAATAGAAGTTATAGCTGTTTACTCACTATAAATATGCAGATATAACAAACAAGGTGTACGCTCAAAAATTATGATTTAAATGTCTAAGCATCTAATTTTGGGTGAAATAAAAAAGCCATTTGTTTATGTCCCCTCACAAAGCATTCTCATGATAATATATATTACACAATTCATGTCTGTGCGTAATCTATTAATTCAATCACTAGAAGAATGGGTGTGTTATTTTATTGTATTTGGTAGAAGCACTTACCCATTGTAAAATCTCTGTAACACATGGCCTCGAGTCTATTGCTTTATTTTTCTCTGATGGTGAAGAGTGGAAAGAGTGTCTGATTGATTTAGTCTGCTGAATGAAAGTGTTTGCGGATGTAAACATGTCTGACCTCTGATAGAGTGTTTGTCTGCTCATTATTTTATTTGGAAAATTTGCCAAAGGCCTCTTGAGGTTTGTTTGTTGGGTCGTTGTGCATTCTAGCTCAATGTTCCAGCACTAGCATATCACAATGACCACAATAAACCGTCATCTCTTTTTTCAAGTGCTGCAGAAAGTATTTTCTGGATAGTATGTATAATTTGAACAGCCAGGCCAGAGTATAAGGTCAAGAAACTCTCACTTTGAATCATCACAATAGATTGCAAATTTGAATATTTTATGCTGATTGTAATTAGTTAATGACTGTGCTGAAATCAAATTATATTTCTAAACAACCGAAGTAGTCCCCACTTGACCAGACTTTGTACAGTTTTTAATTAATCTGTTGAATAGGCTCTATGCAGCAGTGATTTCTTTGCAGCCTGGCCTGAATGATTAACCATGATGAATTGCGCTGCGAACCCGTCTGCTCGTTTCAGCTCTCGTGAATGATGAGAGACAGTAAAAGTGGCAGCGACATTTAATTACACAAGGAAACATCACTGATGTCCATACTTCATCAAAACATCTTCAAAACATGTCACCTCCCCCTCTATTATGGCGGCAAGTCACAAAACTAACAAATACTGAAGGTCATTGTCAAATAAAACTGAAAATAAATAAAGCTTGCCATTTCTCATTTTGAATACACGATTTAACATTTTTCATATTTCATAGCGGTTGTTGCTCTTTATTAGAGCTCCATGTGACTGAATGTTGAAGAAAGGCTCTTTTTTGCTGTTTTGTGAAGACGCATTTCTCCGTGATTCTCAAACATGAGACTGAACAATGCAGTCAATCATTTTTTTGGCACTGTTTTTGTGTATTCTTAAGGAAAATGCTAATGTAAGGGTTCTCTTCCCCCAAGGCTGCGCTGCCGTCATGTGAATGGCCCTATTAGACATTATATATTTGATCCAGGAAATGGAATGAAGTTGGTAAACAAACTTTTTATCTTCAACCTTCTGTGACAATCACCTTCCCAGGCCTCTGACAAAGACATTAACTGGCCATTTAAAGGGATAGTCAACCATGAATGAAAATTCTGTTGATATTTAGCCAGAGTTTGTGCCATTCTGTTACTATTTTTGAATAAAACGCAAAAGGACAAGAATAAAATCCACATCTTTTAAGCTAAAAAAAGCCCTCTGTAATCTGTGTAACTTTTAAATGCATCGTATATATAAGTATTTATATCCTAACCTCTTGTGATAACTTTTCTCACCTAGACCTGAGTCAGTGTATTGCCATGATTATGTATCATTTACCAGAAATGAAAACAAGACTGTGAGAGACAGAAGTACAGTGTGCTCAGGGGACCATTCTGTTTAACAGCCAATTGTCAGCAAAAATAAAACTCATATTTAAAAATATGCGAGTAATATGCTATATTATATAGTAATATTAACCTCAACATGAAACAGCTCGGGACTCGTTTTAATGATTCAGAGTCGACTCTTTCAACAACAATAACTTTTTCACACACCGCATAGAAGGTAATTTTCAAAAATCCATAATTTAAGGTCATTGCACATTGAATCTAAAATTTTCTTCAGAAATTTTTGCACGTTAAAACATAATATGACCTCATGTTGTGCCAATCACGTTAACACACTGCCTTCTAAATCATGAATTAAAATACAAAAAGAAAAACTTTGCAGTACTTTGGGTAGAAAAAAAGCATAATAATGTAACATGATTTTCTAAATAATATTTTAAACATATTTGTAATATATTATAAATTATTTTTACTTTCTAGCTGTCTTTTAATTATTATATTATTATGATAAAGGTCCCTTACATAAGGATGAATGTTTGGGGGGTTCATGGCATTTAAAAGCTTGAAAACCTTGCAGTCCTTGTAAGTCTTTATATGCAGAGAGAAGCAATTTTGTAATATCTGCCTTCCTGTATATTGCCAATGCACCTATCACTCTGCTTCACCTGTCATGTGAATACATGAGCATTTTGCTTTTACTTAACAAAAGTAACGTGAATCACACATATGTGACCCTATCAGAGTTCTTTTATTTTAGTTTTAACGGCTTAACAGTCTCTTATTGTCAGTGGAACAAGGACATAAGCTCTGAAAGGATTGCAGTACAACTTTTTTTTTTCAACACCATAATTATGAATGGTGTTCAGTTCACTCCTCGGAGGATGAATTGGTGCATAAAGTGGCAGAATAAGTGCAGATGTGATGAAAAATCACAGTATGGTATGATCAAAGTTGAGAGAGAGAGATAAATGAGGCAGGCCTCTGAAAACTCCCCCAAGAAAATCTTGTCTTTTTGGCCTCTTTCCACAATGCTGAATCTGCAGCCATTCTACAGAAATCTATTGAACACATGTGAAACTGAAGCTCGGCTGTCAAAGGTTTGCATCTCTAAATATATCTGTGCAGATTAATCTGGCAGCGAGTTTCTTCCCTTCCCTGGTTCTCTGGGATGCTTGGCTGTGTGAAAGGTGTTTGAGTGAGTGGCTTATCAAGAGAAACAGGCGACTGTGGCCGGTAATATTTCCATCTCTATGGTGACAGGTCTGACTGAAAGAGAAAAAGAGCATGGATTGGTGACCCTCACCTTTACCTTATGCTGAATGAAATTGCTAGTCTCGTTATTGCTTTGTAAGCACAACGCAAAAAGACCCATTGCTCTCAGGCATTCATTATGAGGCGAATGTTAGAAGTTTACACGCATACATATTTTGTGTAGTCTAATGTTATTTGGTGCTGCAGGGAAACTATTTAAAATAGGTTTTTTTCTTCTTCTCGGGGGTTCCTGATGTTTGCACAGTGAATTCGGGTTTTATGTTATGCAGAGGAATCATTTGGCACTGCTCTGCTTAGCTCTTTTTGCATGGTTTTAAAAGGATCTGCAGGCATGTTGCCATTACAACTGTCTTGCTATCTAAATTCACCTCGCACTTTGTGGGACATAAATTAATCAGTACATTAAAGGGTTTGGTTTTCACCAAAAATGTAAATGGCCTTAAAAAACAACAACTAGAAGAATGTTCCAGCATTAACATTAGAGCAGGACTGAACTTTATGCAATGACCTAATTAATATTCAGGAGCTTGAGGATAACATTTGGGATCGTCTTTTCTAATGCCATTCACAACCCATTTTGTGGAATGCCATGTCATGGTTCATCGTTCATGAGATGAAAAAAAGATCATGAATAATTAAATCGTGTGAGCATGGAATGTGTTGACAAAATCGAAATCCAAACATAACATAAAGTTTTGTGGGCATTCACACAAAGACAGTCACTAATGACATTATTATTAATTTAACTTTTTTTTTTTTTTGTCAGCCAAACCTTGAGATATTTGAACCTGACTTCACAAAGTCTGTGTGAAACGTAAGCTTGCGACCGATTTTATTTTCTTGTTTTATTTTGATAGATGTTATGTTTAAAATGATTTTTATTTGACATTGTTATTATTTCATTAATTATCCATTCCATTTTCTTTGAACTCATTAATCCTTTGCAGTTCCTTCACAAACCCCAGGGATATTCAGGGATTATGTAATGTTTAATGCACATCATGTTGTCAGTAACAACGAATATATATATATATATATATATATATATATTGTCCTTGTAAAAAAAGTAATATTAGAGCTTATTTATAATCTGTTGTTTTATGATATATTTGTTTTTTTCAAATAACA
>JAUMHP010000074.1:5845316-5858714 GCA_032361065.1 Enteromius trimaculatus | reverse complement strand
TTCAAAGCTCTTCTTAGAATTATTATAAAACTTAGCAGTTTCTTTTTGAGTAAAGTAGCTTGATGTGCATGTCCGCACCCCTGCCCCATGCTTCAGTGCCTTTTCTCTGGAGCTTCAGAGCGAAGCCTGCTAAAGCAAAAAAAAAAAAACAGAAAGGAAAACTACTGACAGATGCTGCAGATAATCTGCGCTCAGACACACATAAACAGTTCAAAAATTTAAGCCATCAAAGAGTGAAACACTCTTACACTCATGTGGATCTTGCTGCGGGAGGCATTTTTTCTCCATTCTATAGACCTCATTCATGAAGAGCATAATATTTAATTTGCCATTGCCTTCAGAGAGTGTGCATTGGGGGGATGTGTGGAGAGGGATGCTCAGCATGTGCAGCCACATACACATGGCCATAATAGAATCTATGATGTGGCATATCAGACCTCTCACAAAAGCCTTAAGGGTTTTAGCTGCGTGCACAGTCCATTATTATGGACACAGACTAAGCTATCTGCTTTTAAAAATGTGATTAGAAGAGAAATGCAAATGCTAATTCAGTGATTAGTACTTACAGTAATCAATCACCAAATAAAATAGATATAGAGAAAGAGGCCAGAATATATCAAACTTTTATATAGGATGACTCCTTTCACTTGGTCAGAAATCCAAAATGTAAAATAAAAAATTAAAACTATTTCAGCTTTATCTGTTATTAATCACACGCATATTTATTTTTGATTAATTATATAACAAAATAAATGTTTTTGTGTACATAATATTTGTGTGTGTGCTGTGCATATTTATTATGTATATATAAATATACACACACATGCATATATTTAAGAAAAACATATACAAATACATAAAATATTATTTATATACAGTACAGGCCAAAAGTTTGGACACACCTTCTCATTCAATGTGTTTTCTTTATTTTCATGACCATTTACACTGGTAGATTCTCACTGAAGGCATCAAAACTATGAATTATGTTATGTACTTAACAAAAAAAGGTGAAGTAACTGAAAACATATTTTATATTCTAGTTTCTTCAAAGTAGCCACCTTTTGCTGTGATTACTGTTTTGCACACTCTTGGCATTCTCTCGATGAGCTTCAAGAGGTAGTCAACTGACATGGTTTTCACTTCACAGGTGTGCCTTATCAGGGTTAATTAGTGGATTCTCTTGTGCAGAAGTCAGGTTACTACACAGCCGACAGCCCTATTGGACAACTGTTAAAATTCATATTATGGCAAGAACCAATCAGCTAACTAAAAAAAAACGAGTGGCCATCATTACTTTAAGAAATGAAGGTCAGTCAGTCCAGAAAATTGCAAAAACTTTAATTTTGTCCCCAAGTGGAGTTGCAAAAACCAACGAAACTGGCACACATGAGGACCGACCCAATAAAGGAAGACCAAGAGTAACCTCTGCTTCTGAAGACAAGTTCATCCCAGTCACCAAGCCTCAGAAATCACAAGTTAACAGCAGCTCAAATCAGAGACCAGATAAATGCCACACAGAGCTCTAGCAGCAGACCCATCTCTAGAACAACTGTTAAGAGGAGACTGCGCGAATCTGGCTGTCATGGTCAAATAGCTGCCAGAAAACGACTGCTAAGGAGAGGCAACTAGCAGAAGAGATTTGTTTGGACCAAGAAACACAAGGAATGGACATTAGACCAGTGGAAATCTGTGCTTTGGTCTGATGAGTTTAAATTTGAGATCTTTGGTTCCAACTGCCGTGTCTTTGTGAGACGCAGAAAAGGTGAACGGATGGATTCCAGTTGGTTGCCACTGTGAAGCATCGAGGAGGAGGTGTGATGGTGTGGGGGTGTTTTGCTGGTGACACTGTTGAGGATTTATTCAGAATTGAAGGCACACTGGACCAGCATGGATACCACAGCATTCTGCAGCGACATCCCATCCCATTCGGTTTGCGTTTAGTTGGACGATCATTTATTTTTCAACTGGACAGTGACCCCAAATACACCTCCAGGCTGTGTAAGGGCTATTTGACCAGGAAGGAGAGTGATGGAGTGCTGTGGCAGATGACCTGGCCTCCACAGTCACCGGACCTGAACCCAATCGAGATGGTTTGGGGTTCATAGTTTTGATGCCTTCAGTGAGAATGTGTGTCCAAACTTTTGGCCTGTACTGTGTATATATACATGTAAATGTTTTCAGAATATATGCTGTGTGTGTGTATGTATAATAAATACACACAGCATTACTTTGGATGTGATTAATCATTGTGTCACAATGTCTGTGTTGTCTCACCCGTGGCATGTTTCATAAAACAAGTTAAAATTTAGTCAGACTATCTGCCATAAACCTGGCTTATTTGGTAAACTTGTTTTATGAAACAGGCCCCAGGGGTCCGTTCTTCGTATGTCACTAACTCGGTTAGCTGGATTTGATTGTTGATGATTTTTGTTGATCTTGGATCGTTCGGTTCTTCAACGCTCATCTGGGACTTGTTGTCATAGCAACAGGTCCGTAAACTTAAACATTATTTCATGTAAAAAGGATTTAGGCTGCGCTCCTGGCGACGATGATCACTGGAAATCAGGTGACCCCAACTAAGCAAGCCAGAGGTGACAGCGGCAAGGAACCAAAACCCCATCCATGGCAAAATGGGGAAAAAAACCTTGGGAGAACCAGGCTTAGTTGGGTCCATTTCTCCTTTGGCTGGACGCCCAGCATCTAATTCCAGTGGAAGGCGGGGAACCCCCGCTGGAGGATTTGGGTAGAGACTGGCGGCTGGTGGGGAGGGAAGCCTCGCTGAGGCGGGGAGCCTCTGCTGGAGATTAGATAGGGCTTTTTTAATAAATCAATGGACCTAAAAATGGGTGAATGGGAGCATAGAATACATTACGTGACCGAGGAGAAGTAAAAGGAAATGCCGTGCTGGCGTCAGAGTGGTAGCAGGTTGTGGTAAGGCAGGCTGAGGAATCTGGTCCTCGTGGAGGAAGGCAGCGAGGATTTGTTTTTGGTCGTGCGATTCCGAAGAATGCACAAAAGTGGGAAGCGGGGAAATGAAAGCTGGGAGAATTTATAGTGAAGGAGAAACGACTTGATTGGGTGCGAATGAACAAGGGATGATTAGATAACGGGTTATCAGCTGTTTATAATTACTTGTTCAGCGATCCTCTCGAAATTATGTCATTTTGCAATAATATTCACTTATTACGGCGGCCAATCACCCGGTCATTTATGACCAAACGCTTTTTATGTACTGGGATTTAATACTGGAGATATCAGCAGTGTAAGGAGGTTGCAGAGGCCGCTGATGTATCTGGTGTTCCTGTCTAATTTCATTGGATGACGCTGCTATGACCATGGCGTCAGTGCCAAATTTCAGCAATGCCTTCTGTCAAAAGTTGATGCTGACGCCCCGTGTGAATCCACCGTTATATAAAGATTGATTACATACAGGAACTTTTTTTACGAAAAAACACACAGCACACATCATACTTGTCATCACATAATCTGATCAATGAGAATAAAGTGTGTCGTCATCAAGGCTTTCGCAGCTGATTTTGAGCAACTGCAGTGCCTGACCTCTGTGACTGCTCTCGTTTTGCTTTGATGGCACATGTGATCGAAAGGCAGTTGCATCGCCGTTCAAAATCAAACAAATTATCTTACCAGAATGCATTGTTCTGTAAGGCGGCAGCCGTTTTTTTGAGGTGCTGCATTAAGTCGAACACACCTATTGACTTTGAATGGGTGACATCAAGCGTTGCCGAAAAGAATTGTGGATCCGTCGGCGGCGCTTCACTGGCGTTGCTCGAAAAGTTCATTATAAATATATACATTATACAGTATATATATTTTGTTTTGTCATATTTTGACAGTTCTTGTATTTCAGATTAATTCATTAAATAACATGTTCTCAGTGTTGATTCACAGGACATATGTGTGATATCTAACTGTACATTCATATGTATCTTTTTGCTTTTGTTTATGTGTGAAGTGTACAGTCACAGATAGGAAATATTAAAGTGTTATTTTTCAGCTCAGTGTGATATTCTTGCTTTTCCGTGTGTCCTGCTGAGCCTAACCTTAGGTGTGACTGTTTTTGGAGGTGTCTGGCAGACATTGGGCTCAGACAGTGTCTGGGACTCATGCAGGGCCGGGTGCTGGTAGGGAAGCTGCATTCACTCACCCCACAGCGGAGAGAGACAAACAGCCCAGCACAAGCAGATCATCATTCACACATCCCATAATCCATCACTGTGCTGTGTTTAAGGGGACGAGAGGACTGTGTTTTAGTCCTCTAATACCTGGGTTGCACACACACGCCCAAAGAAATGCACACATAACACACACACCCACTCACTCACAATGCGGAGTCAGCAGCAATAGAAAGCAGTAAGCTGAAAGATATTCAAACTCCACAGTAATTACAGTGAATATACCTGACTGTGGGATTTTCAAGTAATCGGGGGTTTATTTCTCATTTTTAGCTTTATAATATTTCCAAAAAGTGATTATCTTTACTTTTAAGCAGTTTTCTTTTCTCGGATGTGCAGACTTGTGCGCAAACTGAATATAAACTTGGGTGGAAAGTATGACATTTTTTTGAGAAATATTTCCCGGCTGCGTGACGTCCATTGGTTTTGCATATGATAAATATTCTGATACATTGGGATACTTAAAATGCTAATCTAACACAGATCTGTATTGTATTATGTTCTACAATAATTAATGCAATTCAGTGACTTCAGAAATGGAGTTATTTGAACTCATGTAAATATCAGTCTGTTTTCTTTGTCAAAACAAACCTGTTGTCTCTGTCACAACAAAACAGTGTCTCTCAAGAACGTTATGACTATTTCAAAACCATTATGACAGGAACATGTAAAAAAGAGACCTTTTAATGATTAAAAACCTTGGCACAGATTGCACATGGTGAGAGAATCTGCGGGGAGTCGAGAAGATGAAAAACAATTAAAAGTCAGATGAAGATAAATACTGAACAGAACAGTCTGGAAAACCTCACAGGTATTGAAATATTTGTTTAGTGAGATTCATTATAAGAGGAATTTACGCTGTTTGGCAATTTGGTCTAGTTTGTCAATTAAACATAATGAATTGGTTGAGTGAAGCACAACGAAGGTCATCTGACATTGTATTATGATATAAAGGAACCTGAGAGGTGATGATACTACAAAAGACACGAGCAAGAATTACATTTAAAGAGACAGTTCACCCAATTCAAACAGATAGTATTGATTGATTGATTGATTGATTGAACTTCATTTTGTTACTTCCGTCAAACATAAATAAACTCTGGTGAATATTCACTGTTATTAAATGTGACATAGCAGAAGTACATTCTTCAATATGTCTTCTAGAAGTATGGCAGGATGTCTGAATGATACTTTTCCTTTCTTTTTTGATAAGAAAAAATTAAGAAAATCCTCATCGCTCCCCATCAATGCTAAATGTGTCGATAAAGCATCATAAAACTGTTCCATATACTGGTTCATATTGTTCATTATAATAAAAAATATTCCACAGCCATACTTCTGCAGTCATCAGTCTGTTTACCTGAATAACATTTGAGTGAAAAATTAAATTTAAGGGTTATTCAATCTCACTGGATCAGTTATTAATTCTTATTAATTATTCTTATTAATGGCTGAATCGATTTTAAATAAATTTTGTCATGATAAGTCTGATCCCCAGACAAACCAATTCAGTGATTTCAGAAGACTTGAAAGTTTAAGAGTGATATGCACTATACCTTTATTTTGTTTTTGGGTCATTTTTAAAGCTTGAAAGCTCTCGTTCAACCAGCACATTCTTCAAAATCGGTCCTTTTCTTTTCCATAAAAGAAAGAAGCCGTACAGTTCAGAATGACATGAGGGAGAGTAAATAATGACACCATTTTCATTTCTGTCAGAATGATTCCTTTAACTATAAATAACATCCACACAAGGGCTCTCAGGAGATTTGTTTATGGTATCAGAAGACCTTTTACTTTGACAGTATTAGTATTTATAGTCCCATTGATCCTCAGGCTCACCGAGTCTCAGATTTGAAGATTCATAATGTTGAAAAAGCCCTGAAACTTGTGACAAAGGATTCTCGGTATGGATTTATGAGGACTGGCCTGTCTCTAAGGGCCAGTGATCAGGCAGGACCAGGGTTTGGTCCAGGGCGAGACTGATTTAGTGAGGGAGAAGGAGATGTTGGCCTCAGGCCTCCTGGTCTCTCATGTCCACTGATCCAGGATAACTATGAGGATTTATGTGCACAGCCGCCTGACTAGTGCAGCTCAGTGTAATAATGAGATCACCTTCAGGGGCCGCAGCTAGCACTCTCCTCTTTACACACATCTCTCTTTCTATGTGTTTGGCTTGAGCAGCCCTCCAAATAGATTCTCTATTACCAACTCTTGACAAATTAGCATGTTTATTGCCTAAAGCCAATCCTCTGATATGTACTCGCTTTATTCTTTCAGTTAATGTTCTCCAAGTTCATGCATCTCGGTGTTTATTTCTCATTTTATCAATAAGGCATGATATATTGGCTGAGTTTCTTTCAACTGAATAAACATGCTCTGTTTTTATGAGGGGAAATATAAACTGTAATTTGATAAATTGTGATTTATTGAATTTGCCTGGTCTTTATATAATAATGTTGTAGACGCCTGCAAAGCAGTGACACTTCCTTAAGTATCTTTATCAATTTTCATTTGTGTACAATAATTGGGCTGCATTGATCCGAGACAGTTAACATGGCTAAGTGTTTTCCAATGTAAACCTCTCACTTTGTCGCATCCTGCTGCATAAAGTGCTATTTACAACTGTGGGCTTTGACAATGTAGCCTGAGGAGAAAGTTTGCTTTCACTCTGCATTTTAATCATGGCAATAAATTCTGTTAAAGCAAAATAGAAGCAATGCTTCTATTTTTTGTAAAAAAAATAAAAATAAAAAATAAAAAAAAATGCACATTATTATTTGTATATAGTTGTTTTTTTTAATCCTTTAATACTGTATTCCAAAAAACCTTTTTTACTATATTCACCAACATGTACTTTACAAGTCCCTGGGCTTTTTGGGGGGAAAAGTACATTTTAAAAAGAATTATAGTAGCAAAATCTTTTTATATAATATATTATATAAATAGAGGGGAAAAACTCTTTTATATTATTACTCAAACCTTATCAATCTACATATGTGACTTAATTTAAGTTGTTTATCACAGAAAATCTGAAATGATGCATTGATGCATTAAAGTTTTCATTTAATAATCACTCAAGCTTCAGACAAGTTTCCACACACACACTTCTCATATGACTATTAAAGATGAAATATAACGCACAATATATAAAGTCCCTGTAAAAAATAAACTCACTTAATTGGTAATATAGTATTAAGGAAATAATGACAGTTTCTTAACAGACTTTTTAAAAAGTGTACTTTATATTAATGTCAAATTAAAATATTTCCTTAAAAAAAATATTCTGTTGTTTTTTTAAGAAGTGAACTTATTTGATTAACATATTAAAGCGCATACTTGATTAAAAAGTGTAATTACAAATACATTTAAATAGATGACATACAAGTTTCAATATGTTGTAAAAACAAAAAAAGTGGAAAATTTATATTTCACTGTATATTGTTTTAAAGTATATAATTTCAGTACTCACTTTATAAGTATGCTGAAGTACTTGTAAGTATCTTGTAAGACATGGTCTCTATAAACTGTGCTTGAATTTACATAAAAGTGAGTTTTAAAATTTTTCAGCGGCTTTCCTTTTGTGTTTCACAGAAACAAAACAACAGTACACAAATTTTTAGAACAACATGACAAATCCTTCATTTTGGGAGATGAACTATCCCTTTAAATCTAAGCCCTGGAAGTTCCTCTAAAAACACACAATTATAGTATCAAAGCCTGTCACTCAAAATGACGGCTCACGTTGTCAGATCTGGGTGCCTGGTGGTTTGCGAGTGACTATCATAGCTAGCAAAACTATGCTTTTGTGATATCTGGCACAGCTGGACCGTCTCTCTGGCTGTCATATTTCTCATCTATTCGCCTACAGTGTACTATCTCTTGTGCCACCTTGCTGGCTCCACATTAAGAGAGACAGATAAAGAGGAAGGTGGGGAGCAAGGAACGGTGTGAATTTAATTTTATGGTTTATTAATAAAGACGTATCACTTTCTCTGTGCCCACACACCTCTGTTGAGTATAGCTGCACCTCCCTCTTCTGCTATCTGGATCTCTCTTTATTAGGAAGACACAAAGCACTGCTTGCAAGGGATCCAAAGATAGACGTCTGTGTGACAAGCAGTCAACTCTCATTCTGGAGTACGTTAGATGCTGGTCATTAGCATATGCCGTATAATTGAATCAGCAAATTAGAAACTGCATTCACTGACGTGCCTTCCAAAGTGCTTTCGATGGTTATCTTGTTATTTTGCAAATGATACATTGAAGGCTTGATTAGCCAAAATTAACAAGCAAACTACGTGGTCTACGAGGTTGCTTTTCATCAACAAACATGCATATACAATAGAAAATGAGAACAGCCGGCATGGTATAATTAAATGAAGTCTAAAGGGAACTTAATCTGTATTTAATCTTAATTACTAGTTGGCTCTCTAATGCTAGACGCCACAGCGGTACTGTCAAGTGTAAATGTGTGCGTATAACAACAATTATGTAGGACTGGTTATTGATTAGAAGTATGAGAACGCTGGCAGGCTTACATAAATAAAGCCTTCCTTCCTTGCTTGACCTTATGGCTCTAAAAAATTCACTTTTGGGGCATAAATGCAAATTTGATCAGATTACAAGACTGTAATCTTTACGTCAACTACAGGATCCGATAAATACAGAAAAGCTCATTTTTGTGTAAACAATAAAAGCTGTGTGGCCGTTTTGTTACTGAAACATATTGCTTATGCCGGATATAGGAATTTCTTGGGGTCACAGCTTAGCTTTTGAAACCTGGCACTGATAAATGACCCTGTATTATTTCCCCCCTTTTTTTAAATGCCTTGCTACACTAGCACTAATATCAGATTTGATGTTCTTAAATTAAGAATAGGTGAAAAACTGTAAAACACTGCAGGAAAACTGACATCAGTAGCACTGGAAGGGTTGCAGAAGTAAATACCTTAAACATTTCATTATTTCACATCACACTAAACCATGCTTATTTGCTATTTTTCTATGCATTTAGGAACACAATGAAAATCTCTCGGTGTGGCGTGTCTCCTTTGGGGCCCTCACTGAGTTAATCCAACGTTGCCCCCAAGTGTTCATTGAGAGCAGTGCCATCAGGGGCCCAAACTCTGGAAGCTGTATGATAATTTATCGCTACCTGCTTGCAGAGAATTGAGTGCAGGTGCTGTGCACTCTGTTATTGCGTCACATTCAATTTGTGCCGAGCTGAGCGCATTAATGGAGTCACAAGGCTGCAAAGTAAAATCCACTGTGAACTCCATATTGGCACATTCAGAGCAGAGGAAATTTATATGGTCTGATGCAGAAAAGAAGTACAAAAGAAAGAAAGAAAGACTAAGTTCATTATCCACATTATCTTGTCAATAGCATGGAGAACACCTTATGAAAAACTGCCCCACTGCAATCTCTGAATATGTATGAATATGTATATGTATTTTTTTCAGTATGCCTCTTACTCATTCTAGCACTCTGCACAGCACACGGACACTTTACACTGACATACAGTTGTATTGTATGTATATATAATAGTTATTGCCATATTAATTTTTTATTTCTATTTCTTTCTTTTATTTATAGCCATATTCAATTTCTACCTCCTTCCATTTTATTCTTTACTGCTAGTCTAATTCTATTTTTTTCTTTATAGTTTATTTATATTTATTACTGTACTTATTCTTTATCTTATTTCTTTGCTCTAAGTGGTTCTTATTGTTTTCCTTTCTTATTGAGTCAATTTGTTGGGCATTCGTGCAATACATTTCACTTCATGTCATACCATGTGACCAATAAAATTTGAATTGAAATTGAATTTGAACTATTGTTGAGTTATGATTTTCTTAATGTTATTTTTTTTTTCATATTTTATATAGGTTTATTCATTATTTTAATTATTGTTCTACTTTTATTTACTGTAATACAGTTTAATATTGCTCTTATATTATGTATATTTGGATTTACTTGTTAATATTTTTGAAATGTTAAACAATGTTTTTCTTTTATATATATAGCCTATACATAAACATGTTATTATTTAAAACATTTTAATAGTATATGTGTTCCAACATTATCATTTTCACTGCATGGAGATTACATATTATTACAGTTATTTTTTCTTTCTGTAGTTTGGGAAGAAAGTAATATTATTTTTTAATACTACTGGGGAAATTCCATTTAGCCTAAAATAAGTTATTTAATGAGACTTTAATCAAATATAATGGACTACTAGTTATTATACTGCTAAACAGTAATTTACACTTTTTTTTATATATACTTTCTTATGCACCTATTTATGTTTACCTTTTCTTAGTACTTGAACAATAATCTAATATTTATTTGTGTTAATATGCACAATATGCTTTAGTCATGTTTGGTTGACAGTAGCCTATTTATAATATAGGTCACTTTGGATAAAAGAGTCTGGTAAATGACTAAAATGTCGAAAATATTCTGCACTGACTAGAGTATTTAGCAAAATAATCAATGTTATATTTTAGGAATAAATATTATTATAGCCTATTACAGTTATCATATATATTTTTTATCTAATTTGTAGCTATTTATGAAGCTAGAAAATCCCTCAGACGTTAATAAAAACAGAATAACAATGTAGACAGAACAACGCTAATAATGTAGCGATTGAACAGCGACAAAATATATTGTATACGTTTAACTTCTGACACATAGCTAACGTTACTGATGACGATAGGCTAACATTTTGCTCAGCGTTTCGTCGAAGACAAATTGGAAACGCTGTCATTACGTTTGTCTCTTTCGGCTCTCCGTAGATCACCGACATATTGTTTGTGAGCAAATTCTGGAAGACAAGGAGAGTGTTAAGATTACAGCGTTGAAATAACCAGTCATCAAATCGTATATCAGTAAAGAAAGCACGATGGGTAAGTATCCAACCTATATTGTTTTATACGTGTTACCTCTGTTATTTGCGGTGTTTAGGAACCAAATGTGTAGCTGATAAGCCGAGAGAAGCTACATCATGTCAGTTGAAGCATGAGTGTAAAGGGCCAGTTAGCTTAGCATGTCGCTGTACTCGACATATGTGTTTACCGTTGAGCCTCATAACAGAAATTTGAAACTAAAACGCCTTTATAAGAGGCGTTTATGAGATTTATTGAGTGTTGACAGAGGTGGAAGGAGGTTTTGAGTTTTTGCCGGTGTAAACGCTTGGTCATGTTCAGCATGTTCAGTCAGAGATTGTGAAATCGTCTCATGTTTGAGTCTACACAGTGGATGAAGAGGAAATTATATTCCCCGTTGACGAACCCGGTGAACTGCCAATGTCTTCATAAACGGTGGCCATAAATGCTGTTGAGGTAGACACCTCACTGGATTCCGACAGACTAAACAATTACTTGGTGTTAGTTAGTTCAACAGTTAGCTGTAACATGTGACCAAACCTGAGTGCTGCTTAGTTTCTGGTTTAAATCCGTCTGTTTACTCAGAGTTTACCACATCAAATATAGTATTTGGGCTGTTTCTTTTTGTAACCCCTTGGTTATGTTGTCAGGATTGAGCAGTAAAAAAAAAACTTAATCATGGCACATGTCTGTTAAATATTACTTAGTTGGACCCTCAGCTTTAGAGAGTACTATTAAATGGGCTGTTTCAAGGGTGGAAGAGGTTGGGACAGGAACGATACAGACTGGACGGTCAGATAGGGTGTCAGAATTTGACTGCTGCTGACTTGGTTTTTCCGGTCTTATGGGCTACTGTTTCAATGAATCATCACACTGGAAATTAATGTGATATCTGACAGCTTTTCCTTTGGCAATTTAGTGGTTTTCACACACTGTGGCATTTCAGTTTGAGTGTGGGTCAGTTTAGGCTGCATGTATAACTTGTAATCGCTTTCCATGGAGGGATACTGAGAGGATCAGTTTCTTTTACACTCAGCGCCATGGGTTTTATTTTTATATTTTTATTTATTGTTACCAGACAGGCCAATGTTTAATATGTTTATTTGCTGTTCTAAAATAAACATTTGCACTTCCACATAAGGTTATTTCAACTTCAGATAATAGTGAATTTCTCTAATCTAAGTTTCAGTACCACAGCAAAACTACCAACTTATCTAATAAAAAGTATCATAAAGTATTATAAAACATGTTAAACAGAAATAAAGAACTTAAAAACTAATTACAAATAGCCCACATTTAACAATAGTATTCAGGTCAGAAATACTAGTGAAATGTATTTGAACGTAAAACACTAGTACTGTATAAACTAAATAAAGATCCTTTATAAAAGCTACAAAAGTGTAGTTAAAGAGTGGTGAGTGATTTTTGTAGGTTGAACTTTGGATAGTCTACTCTGCACCCTGATCTCGTCTGCTGTTTGTCCCGTCTTTAAGCCATAGCAAACACACTTCTTTAAAATAGTTCTGCGACAGGGGCCCAGCCCACACTGCTATTTGTGAGGCCCATGTGATGGGCAACTATGTAATGGAGCGCATGGGTCGGGTAGAGCCACAGCTTGCTTGTCATCCCATCTAAATTTGTAGAACAGAGTCATTATGATGTTCTTTCTTGCCTCAAAGGAATAGTTCATCCATAAATGAACATCCCACTCTTCCTTAGTTGTTCCAGATCCTTATGACTGTCTTTCTTCCATAGAGAACTTTATATAATTTAATGAATGTAAACTGGGCCTTTCATTCTCCAAAATTACAAAACCACAAATAAGACGTTTAGACTAAATGTTTTTTTTTAATCTGTTTAGCGTGTTCAGTTTGTAAATTATTTTTTCCTCGATTATTTGGTCTGAGTTGAGTTTAACTGATGGTCTTGATTTTGTGTTTTCCATTACCTATCTATTTAAGTTGCATGGAAAACGGCAATCAGTTACTCTACAATTCATAAGATGAGTTTTTTAAGATTAATTAATTGCATATTTATATTTGGCATGGATGCAAAAAAGGAAAGACTAATATGACAAAGGATTTTATTTCTGATGAATCCTGTTTTTTAATTCTTTAATTTTAGTTGGTTTAAATTAAAGAATCCTGAAAAAGATCATGTATCACAATAATCACAAAATATATGTATATATAAAATAGCACCGCAGTTTTCATATTGAAACGATATCTAAAGGATCTGGGGCTCGTTCTTCGTACCTCGCTAACTCAGTTAGCTGGATTTGATTGTTGTGGATTTGTCCTGATCTTGGATTG
>JAUMHP010000074.1:5798125-5844150 GCA_032361065.1 Enteromius trimaculatus | reverse complement strand
ATTTATAATATATATATATATATATATATATATATATTTTTTTTTAAATGCTGCTGTTCTCTGGGTGGCTGTGTGTTTCTAGCAAATGATAAGGGTGTGAGTGGACCCTTTTAAATGTAGTCTTTTGGGATCTTTTTTATTTTTATATTTTCATTTTCCAGTTTGCAAAAAAAAATAATCTTAATGTTATGGGTTTGTTCACATCACTATTTGTAAGTATGCTCTATAATAATAGAAATGCTTGCTTTAGCAAATATCACTAACTACAAAAGCTCACTGCTAAAAGGCCATTTGCGTTTTTACTGCAGATGGCCTCTTTGCATTCCTGAGTGTCTCTAAAGCACTTTGAATTGAGGGAGTAGTGTCACCACAAATAAAAGAGAAGAAATAAACAAATAGGCCTATGTGATGAAGAGCTTTTCTCAGCCATGTGTTTGTTATCAAGCACCAATTAGGCTCCTTATTGCGCTTTGTGATGCAAATCACACTGGATCAATAGACATGTACTTACCCTATCAGAAACCCCCTGACTCCCATAATTACTGCCCCTGGGACCAATCAAACGTAGACAGTGCTCTCCTATCTGCAAACATCCCATACACACACAATTGGAAAAACATTTACATTAAAGCCACTTAGCCGACATGCTTATGCAGAGCCAGGCAGAAAAAGTGCTTTTGCTTTTCATGTAAAAAAAAACTATTTAGATTCAGTGCCGTGGTCTCATGTCGAAACAGCTTTTGACGGCAATGTAAGATAGCTGAGTGAGCATGCTGAGAAGTCTCTAACTCCAAATAAACACAGACAAATTGGCAATAACGTCGGCTGATCAGAAACAAACAACGCCAACCAAAGATGGGGGTTTGGATTCCTGAGAGGTCTTTCAGCCGTGGGTGGTCACATCTCATCAGTATGGGGTCAAAGAACCATGATGAGTGACGGGCAACCTGTGTGGGGCAAATAAAAGGGAAGATGCAGGGAGATGGCCGCCATACGGCCACATTAGCGAAAGTAAGCATTGCTCCTAAATCAAAGCCACAGGGGTCTGATAGCAGGCTTGCCTCGCTCTTCATGAATGTATTTCTGCATGAAGCATGGGGTTACACAAACTATACACTAAAAGCTGTGTAAAAATTTGGGTTTATACAAGCGAAAATGTATTAGTGATTTTGAAAAGATCCTGTCCAGGCCTAATTTGATTAATTTAACAGATTTACTCCTGGTTTCACAGACAAGACTTTTTTAAAACAAAAATTAAATCTGAGCTGTCTGAACTGAAAGAAACAAAACTTCTTAAGATGTACAACAGTAATGCTTTTTTCTGATGCATGTTTATAAAAAAAACTTTAATGTCCTAATTGAACTATGGCCTAATCCTGGCTTAGGCTAAGCACTGTCTATGAAACAAGGCCCAATATCAATATTAGGCAGCTCAACTGTTTTCAGCTTTGATAATAACACTAAGGGCCGGTTTCCCAGATAGGAATTAGATTAAGCCAGGACTAGACTTTTGCTAATTTCGGACATTTAAGAATTTTTAGAAACATGTCTTACCAAAATGCATTATCTGTGAGCATTTTAAGACCAAACAATGGCAATAATGTATTGAAAGATATCTCAGTGCAAGCTTTTTCCAGTTTAGACAGCTCTTAACATTTATTTTAATCTAGGACTAGTCTTAAACCCTGTTCAGGAAACTGCCCCAAAATGTTTCAAATCAGAATATTAGAACGATTTTTGAAGAATTTGACACTTAAGACTGGAGTAATGATGCTGAAAATTCAGCTTTGCATCACAGGTATAAATTACATTTTAAAATATATTCAAATAGAAAACAGCTATTTTATTGTAATATTTTTTCACAATATTACTGTTTGTAATGTGTTTTTAACCAAATAAATACATAAAATACCAAAAAAATAATAATAATAATAATTATTGACCCAAACTGTTAAAAGTAGTGTATTTATAGTTGCCACAGAATTAGATTTTGTCAGTCTACAAAGTGTGCACTTAATTGCTCTAACATGCAGCTCCACTATGTTAGCTCTTAGCTTAGCTCCTTAGCGAGCACTTCGACCTCGGCACAGTAATATAATTTATTACTCCTGAAAACTCCCCCATCTGATTCCGTCAATACAACCAAGGAGTGGTGATATTACTGTGCTGAGGTCAAAATGCTGCAAAGTGCTCTTCTGCCATACATTCTTTTATCTTTTTTATCCGATTAAAAAATTGGCACATTTTATTTTTGTGTCAACATACTTACTCGTGTAACTAATCATGTAACCGTCTTTAAATAGCAGTGTGTGTGTGTGTGCATGTGCAAGAGACAGAGATATGGCACTATGTATTTTCACTTGTGTATGGTGCGTCTCTAAACGATGCCTTACCTACACACACTTACCAATAATGCGATCTGATATGATAGCTGACATTGACGGTGGCAGGAAAATGAGAGATTAGGGCAGCAAACCCAAAGAGAAGAGAAAAAAGACTAAGATACACTGGGGAGGAAAGAGAGGAAGGAGGAGGGGGGTCAAAAAAGCTTCAGCATCATTCTCCCATCTGCCTGCCTGCATAAATATTTCATAAACACACACACACATGGCAAGAGCTGGTATAGGCTGACATGTGCTCACATCAATATAATTGTATGTTTAGTTTTATAGCAATCTATAGAAACAAACCTTTGTGTTGTCTGCTGTGTGCACATAAAATACACTATGCTAGTTTTAATTTATAATGTACTCAATATTTAAATTATAAATCTAAATTACATAATGTGGAATTACAGCTGCAATGTGCTACACAATAAATCATTTTCCAATCAGCTGCTGCACAATTATGCCTTAATAAATCATACATTAAACCATAAAAAATAGATTGAAACTTTCAAAAAGGTACAATATCACAATTTTACAGAAAACTAGTAAGAGACTGAAATGAATTTTATTTTCTACAGACACTTAAAGCTACCACTAAAACAGTGCATCTAAAACATTTAAACATGACTAGCATGCTAGTCTGAGATTATTTTGAGGTAATTTTCCAATAAACTGGCTTTATGCTAATCACACCTGTAGTTTGCATTCGCAGACATGTTTGAGGAGCCATTTTGTTAGCCCAGCTGGCTAAGTCTGAGCTAACTCCTCCAATGTGGCCATTAGCATCATTTATTTAAAACACTTTCAGTGTTAAGCTCACATGTGTGTTTACATACACACCCATCTCACCCATTCCTGATCTCCCCCTGCAGGCAGCACTCCTCCGGGCGGAATGGCGCGTGTAACGGCCGTGATTAGAATGTAATGAACAGTCTAGACAGTGTTCAGCTGGATTAGGTGGCTCGAAGAGGTCACTTGAGCCTGTGTAGCATTAGCAGAATCATGCTGGCTTGCTAGCTGTGCACAGAGATTTTGGGACAGAGGCTGGACAGGGTAAAAGAAGGGGAGCCTCTAAATCTTGTGGTGGATTGTAGAGGGGTGATTAGGATGTTTAGAGGGGGCTGACATCTGAGCAAATATGGGAAGGAGGAGAAGTGGGACTACAATTCCCAAATGTCCATTCCCTCAAAAACTACAAATTTAAATTCATCCTTCGACAATGTTTTCTTTCTTACTTCTGTTCTTTATTATAAAGTACTGCACATAATGGATAAAAAAATAAACAATGTAGCCACAAATATAAACATTTGTTATAATGACTTTGTTAATCGGTGACCATCCTGCACTGCTTTGTTTCCTTGTTTTAGTTAAACTGTGGTCATGTTGTACTAAATGGTTTAAAGTAGTGCTGTTGACTTCGGTACCAGTCAGTACTGATATTTTAAAAACCTCAATTTTAGTTAAACTGTGACAATGTTGCACTAATTCATTCCTTCGTTTCAGTTAAATCATGGCCAAGTTTTAATAATTTGCATGTTCCACTACTTTTCTAACTAATTAAATTGTGGCCACGTGGCATTCATGTGCTTTTTTAAGTTACACCATAACCACAATGTATTAAATCGCTCTCTCTTTTTAATGAAAACATAAACATGTTGCACTAATTGGTTAAAATTAGTTGGAATGATGTTCAAATTCATCAGTTAAATTGTGTTTACATTGCACTAATTTGTTCTTTCGTAATAGCTAAACCTCACGTGGTTTTGTTTGCACAAATTCAGTCTCTTGTTTTAGTTCAAGGGATAGCTCATCTAAAAATGAAAATTGTCATAAACGCCTCACACGTTCCAAACTTAACCTTTGTTCATCTTGAGAACATAGATTAAGATAATTTTGATGAAATCCGAGAGCTTTCTGACTCTTTATAGAAAGTAAGGGAAGTACCACAATCAAGGCCTAAAAAGGCAGTAAAGAAAGACATTGTTACAATAGTCCATGTGACATCAATGATTCCACCGTAATTTACTGAAGCCATGAGAGTCATTTTTGTGTGCAAAGAAAACGACTTTATCCAACAGTTCTTCTCTTCCATATCATTCTCTATTGCGCATTTAAAAGAGTACCACGGCACATTTTAATAATAAAGAGCTGGGTTCTCTTTCTAAACTTGACGAAAATCTGACGAAAGACTCATTTTTAAGTATTTCTGTGCCAAATGTCACCAAAGTGTTTTTGGTCGTAAGGGAAAGCGAACCTTGTTAAGCTTCCCAAAGAACCCAGCATTAAAGAAATGAATTATGTCTATATTATTGTTATTAATTATGAAAAACTCTTCTCAGATGTGAAGCAAGCAGTAACACTTCATAAGTATTCAAGATTAACATGAGATTGGTCAAAACAGTGTATGTTACGTCCCCTCTAAATCATGATCACATTGCATTGAAAAGTTCTCTTACTTCAGTTAAACAGTGACCACATTGCACTCATTTGTCCCCTCATTTTAGTTAAATCAAAGATGCATTGCACTAATTTGTTATCTGGACATGATTTAACTAAAATCAGCAAACAAATTAATAAACTGAAGAAAACAAAATCTTAATTTGTGTGCACAGTATTCATTTTTTTTGATAAGTGGGGGTTCCAAACTTTTCATAAAATATAAAAAAAAAACAGTACAACTTACACAGAACAACAACATCAGCTGTGTACTGGATAAATCTTAGCTAAGACTTTGCTCACAATCTACAGCACTGACTGGGTGATCAATCGTGGCACATTGCGACATCCTCATTAACATGCTAATTTGATATGGTACCACACAAACCAAGCACCATGTTAGCAATGCTTTGTCTGAAAAAACAAAACAAAACAATAGAAGAGTTTTTCATGACTAGACAAAAGTGGCCTTCTTCAAGATTAATGCCAGGTATTATCATTTTTATCATAATGTAAAGAAAATTCAGAAAACCTTATAACATTGCTTTGTAGCGCAGTGGCATTCATGCATTTTAGGCATGTTCTTTGTGTCCCTACTTTTTGGGGTCACTCTACATGTACACACACGTGCAAAGTGAGAGAGAAACCCCAGTTGTGTTTGCTTTGAAAGTGACAGGGTGGATTCAGAATGACCTTTGACCTTTCTGGCACAGGAAGAGGAAGTGACCCATGGTGGTCACAAACGGGGGTTGGGTGAATGTGTGTGAGCGGAAAGACAGAGACGGCGAGAGAGAGTGTGCTCACATAACAAGCAGTATCCGGTGTTGGTGGGTCTGAGGCACGGAATACAAGGTAGATTCACTAAAACAACATCCCAGCCAGAGAACAGCTGAATATCAGCCACTGATCACATAGTATCAGTGTCATCTGTTTACCCTTACACTCTCTTCGGCCGTAATACAAACACAGATACAAACCAGTGAAAGTTCACAAAGCGATATCATGGAAAATTCTAGCTCAATCCCTGCACTGATTCTCGAGGAGATGAATAAAATATTGTAGAACGCAGTTACATGAAGAGCACTCAAGCGCCGTCTTCAAGTGTGACAGATCTGTGGTGACATCACAGAGTACGAGGCGCGTGATTGGGTAAGGGTGCTCTATCGCTGCGATTTTTCATCAGCTTTTTCATCAGCTTGCATCACACACTCATTCCTACACAGATTGTTTTATCGCAGTCTTCTTTTATCATCCCACATCATCAGACCTTTAGTTAAGCTAATGCGCTAACCTAAATGATGTTTGTGATCTTTTGTTTTCGCTGCCGTTCTTGAAGATGCTTTTATGTGAGACTGTGTAACAGACATACACACACGAATATGTAAAACAGCAAATCTAGACATGTACAGTACTACATGGCCCTCTCTTCTCATGCTGTGATGGGAGGTGGGGGAAAGGTGGGGGCATGCAGAGCGATCTGAAACAGTCTGAAATATTCATGTTTATGTGCCTACCTCTCAGTGTGACAGAATGTGCACGTGGACCGGCGAGTGTGCTTCTTTGGAGAGCCAGAGAAGGGATAATAATGCTTGCTAAAAATACAGATGTGTAGATCAGGAAAACATCCCAAATATGTTAACACAACACAAAGTATTGGTGAATCTCATGAAAGCCCTGTGGGTCATATTTTGCCTGCGGTTATATTTAGTTTTAAGAAAATATCCATTCATTGGGACTGTCCATTCTTTAATTCTTTCATGATAATTAAACAGTCTCTTTATTATAAAACAAACATTGTCATGTTGTCATTAATATAAAGTGGAATACAAACTGCCTTTCAAATGTTTGGGATTGGCAAGATGTGCTACTTTGTTTCTTGAATTCTTTGATGAACAATCTTTTCTAACAATATACTGTATAAGTTTGTTATACATTTCCTTTGTATCCATTTAAAACATCCTTGTTGAGTAAAATAAAGAATTTCTTTAAAAAATACTAATTTTCTGCCGTTAAAGATTAAGTTTGTTCCACAGAAATCGATATTTTAAATTACATTCAAATAGAAAACTTTTTTTAATGGAATATTTTTCATAAAAATTTTTTTTGTACTTTTAATATTTAGAATATAGCCTTGAAAAGACTTACTGATCTCGAATTGTTTTTATTTCAGTGTATTCAGTTCTTGTGCATATGATGCCACTATTTTTCTTAATAATTTTCCATTAAAATTCTCTTTTCTTTTCCTGTATTTATAATGGTAAAAAAAAAAATCTGTAATACAATGGTATTTAATGTAAATTATTTTTAATACAATGTTATTATAGGATGTTAAACGTTACAGCATTATTATGTATAAATGTTACATTAAATAAAAAACTAAATATGTATAATTACAATACAGCAATTACAATAATACATTATAAATCACCATAAAGGTTCAGTATACAATGTGCCTAATTATCATTTAATTGTCATAATTTGCACACCTTGATTATACACAACATTGTTTGAAGAATTTGATTACTTTCTTTTCCTTCGTAGTAATATTTGCCCTGTACATGTGTGTGTATTCTGAGGAATATTGCCTTCTCAGGCGTAAAGTTCTTTCGCTTTACGTACATACTAAAATAAGAAGTCTCCTCATGAATTAAACATGGAGCCAGCAGGCCTGTGCCACTCTGTCTCTGATTGGCCCCAGCAGATTGGCCGAGGGATTGGTTATTTACAGTTGGCTCCCAGGACGGGGTCTCGCTTAGATTAATTTACAGAAAAGCATTATGGGGGTCCAGAGATTGTGGAGTCAACTTGTGTGTGCCTTCCCAGAACGGATGCCATTCACATCGGCCTCATTCTCTTCATCTGACTGCACCCATTCAGTATCCAAATCATAGTCAGCTTCCTGCCCACACAATATGGAGGAGATGAGACCAGGGGAGGCTCATTCGCCACCCCTTGCAGCCCCCAACGTTATTTGCATGACACGCAGACAAGCTTTAAAACAGCTGTCAGTCACTTGTATACTCCTATTGTTACTGTGACCCATTTTTCATCCTCTCCTATCCCATAATCTAGCGCTTTGAACCCTTCCGAGTCACGGTCACCCCTCCTTCACAACCCAAAGCGCTTACAAAAGGTAACTGGAGGCAACAGCAACTGCACTGGTTGCTATGTGGATGCCATAGCAACCGGCGCGGATTCCATATGGGGCTCACGTATCGAATGGCTGTAATGGATTGAACTTTGGGGGGCTGAGGGGAGAATGAGGCATTGGGAGCTAGTGTTCATCTTCTCGTCTGCGACGCTGTTTGGGGAGGGTCTGCAATATTTGCCCCAGTGGGTCACAGCGAAATGCCAGCTATTTTCAGCCTTTGAAGACCCACGTCATCGCCAGGCACAACAGGCACAATATCACAAATGCTCAATTAACACTTCACAGATTTTTTACACCTTGCAATTTTGAGTAAAATTTTTGGTTAGCATCTAACAATTTAGACTTTTTTATGTGAAAACTACTTCACAACTACTTCTTGCAACGGCAGAGTTTATATCTCAATACAGATTTTTTTCTTAAACGAAATTAAAGGAAAATTTTGACTTAAAAAAAGAAGAAGCGAACTTGCATGTATGCAAGGTCAAAAAACACTTTAGTTTTCTCTAAAAATAGATTTAATTTTACCCCATTTCTAAATGATTCATAAACAACTTGTGTGAAGCAGTTCAAAGAATCAGTCTGTCTAAACCCCTCCTTTCCGTGAGCCCTCACTGCTGTGATTGGTCAGATGGCGCAGTGCTTTACAATTGGTCTACCGCTACAGTGGTCCACAGAGCTTGTACCAAAACACAATGTTTAGACTACATTAGGCCCACAGCTGAACCACAGAAAGTGTATTGTTTTTGGGCAGGCAAGTTATTCGCGCCGTGGAACGTGGGCGGACATTATGCAAATATGTTACTTAGTGACGTGGATCCGTAACAGAAAAAGATTTGAATTGCTGACGACTCTCAGCAATTCACTGAGAGTCGTCCAATGCACTGTCGGCGTCACAACTTTGCATATAGTTTATGTTTACATACAGCTACATGGCACACTGCATGAAATATCATATTTGAAAAGGCATATTAGGGGCACATTAATGTTGTTGCCATGGATTAGTTTTCATGTCTGCAGGTCGAAACAACATACCCAACAGAACACTTTTTTTTTTTTTTTTACAGGGGAACCCCTCTTGAAACACAATTGGGCTAGTTTTAAGTATAAAGTGGGTGGCAAGTTTTGTTGTGAAAACATGGCAAACCTGTAAGTATCTCACAAAGACTTTTTTTAGAGGTCAAAAATGCAACATTTACTCAGAAATTTAAGAAAGAAAAATCCAGAATTGTGAAAAAAGTCAAAATTAAGGGAAAACTCAAAATTGCAAGATATAAACTCATAATTACAATAAATAATTTCATAATAGTAAAAACGTTGTTTTAATCCATGCAGAAATTGGCATACACATGTAAGAGCTCTCGTAAAAATTAAATGACTGTTTAAAAAAAATGGTAATATTTTGATACATTGTATGAATGTATATGAAATATTAAATCTAAAGCAAAATCCTTGCTCCGCACAAACCTGCTGTGTGTATGGGCTCCAAAATGATATCACTGGCTTTGAAAAGGCCTATTTTCAGACTAGCGTAACAGGTGAGTGAAGTAAACCGCTGTTTAAACATTCCGTCCAGAGACCAGAGCTGGTAAACCACTAAATAAGTGAATAAACATAATACATACTGTAAACGGTCAGGCCACATGAATAAAACAAGCAGGTCATGGAGGATGGTCTGATGACAGCGAGGAGAGTGAGTGTGAAAATGAGTGTGCAGCAGAGATGGAAGATGTGACAGAGGGACTGCAGGAGGTCTGTCGTCTCCCAGCATTCCTCAACAGAATCTTGGCGGGGTATGTGGGAGGACGGAGTGGGAAATGACAGTGGAAGATGTTACAAACTAGCCTTCAAGAGATACAGATTCACACCAGCAGCAATCTATCAATCTAGGGCTAGTCTTTTTTTTTGAGTGTGTAAATAAAACTGCAGACGAAGCTAAATGGCTTCAGGAGGAGTAGTGCTCTAGTATTGTACCTTTATAGTGTTTTTGCAGCTTAGAATTATCTTTACAGAAATATCCTGTGCACTTTCTCCTATCAGTCGATGTGCTTCTATTTCTGGTAACACCAGATGTTGAGTTGTAGAAAAGGACATCCACAGGAAAAAAAACCCAAAACAAAACGTCTTCCTCTTTTAAATTAGCCACAAATGTTAGCCTTAAGACGGAGCAATCTCTGCTTTTGTCTCTATCGGTTCATCCTTCTTTCTCGCTCTCTTGCTCCTCTGTCCTTAGAGGAATGTGTGGAAAAGAGACAGGATGCATGTCTTGCAGTGCCAAATCAATTGACGTCTTCGTCCCATTGGCTTCCGAGGGTTACTGGCATGGGAATATAATCTCCTACAATTGCCAGACAAGTCATTTAGAGAGCACGTTGCTAATTGCTGTGAACTGTCTTCATTAGTAAGTGGTAATGGCCTGATTTTTTGAATTGTTGCTGGAAATATCACTATTAATTTAGAAAGTATATATTACATAGCTACACAATCTTTTGGACCCCTACAGTTTTCACAGTGATGTCATAGATCAGGGGTGTCTAATCTTGCTCCTGGAGCACCAACATCTTGCTCCAACAAGCTCTAACACACTTAGCTGGATATTTTATAGAGTCTGAAAACTTTGATTAGTTGGTTCTGGTGTGTTTAATTAGGATAAACAAGAAAACACTGTGCAGGACCAGGTTTGGAAACTGCTGCCATCAAAAAACCAACGTGGTTTCCCTTGAGGATCTTCAAGTGAACAGTTCTTAAAGGGGGCATAACACACACCATTTCACCCAATGTCATGTTAATCTATAGAATAGTACTACTTCATATCTCCAAAATGTCTTTAGTTTTATCACATTTCTAAAAGAAAAATGCAGCTTTACTATTCTCTCTGAAAAAGGCCAAGCTCCTGGAGGCGTGGCGTGTGGGTGGAGCTAAAGGTTGATGCACTTGCGCCGATTGCCACCAAACACAGAGATTTCACGAGTTTCCTCTTCCTTATGATCATAATTTAGAATCTTTGGCGTGTCTGGGGTGCAAGCCGGGATGTTGGCAAACGTCTCGGTTACATATTGTAACCCTCGTTCCCTGAAGAGGGAACAGAGACGTCACTTCGGTGACCGACGAATAGGAATCTCGCTTCAAGATGGCAAATCAACTCTGCGTGTATACAAACACGCCAATGAAATTGGCATATGCAGATTAATATCAAGCTGCACCTAATCGCAGCGCGAGTATAAGTAGGTTAGCGGATTAAGTATTCATTAATTTTTCGCTGAGGACCCGAGCCGGTGTATACGGCCCCCTAGCGGTGGTACAGATCCATGGCGACAGGATGTGGCGTCTCCGTTCCCTTCTTCAGGGAATGAGGGTTACAATACGTAACCGAGACGTTCCCTTTCAGTTGGTCACTCCGAGTCATGTCGGTGACCGACGAATAGGGATGTTAGGGGTCGCCCAACCCGCAGCTCTGCAAATGTCTGCCAGCGAGGCGCCGCGTGCCAACGCCCAGGACGAAGCTACACTTCGAGTCGAGTGAGCCCGTACACTGAGGGGGCAGGGCACACACTGTGCCTGATAAGCCAGGGTGATAGCATCCACTATCCAGTGGGCCATCCTCTGCTTGGAAATGGCACCGAAACAGATAAAGAGCTGGTCTGAGGTCCTGAAACTCCGTGTCCGGTCTACGTAGCATCTGAGTTCTTGGACGGGACACAGAGTCAACAGGGTTGGGCGGAGTCAGGGCAGCCGCCACTATTTTGGTAAAGACACAGAAGCCTGTGAAGTCGAACTGCTGCCTCTCGAACAGTTGACCCACTCATCGAGTCTCATCTGTGATGCTTACAAGGCCTGCGGAGAGGCTGCCTCCTTCGTGCACACTATGCCGTTGCTGCAAGTCCATCAGGCCAAGGCACTGAAGGCCCTGCACCAGGATGGTCACAGGCCCGGGAAGGGAGCGACGGGAGCCATCCCTGCCCTGCCATCCCGTAGAGGCCTGAGGACACCTCTCCACCTGGGGGACACCCACGTAGCCCCTGGCTGGGTGGTGAAGGAGGATGAGCCACTCGAATGCTTCTGGGCAGTAAAAGGTGCCTTCCATGATTGAGTAAGCTCATCATGCACCTCCGGGAAGAATGGCACCGGGGTGGGAACCTGTGCACCAGCACAGGCCCCACCGAGGTACCAATCATCCAACCGTGAGGGCTCAGGATGGGGTGGAGAATTCCACTCAATCCCGACCCCCTTAGTGGCCCGGGAAAGCATAGCTATGAACTCTGGATCCGCATTGGGCGCAGTGGAACGTCCAGTGGACGCCACACTGGCTTCCGCTTCCTCTCCAGAGTCTAACTCTCCTCCCGATGTTGCGACTGACATCTGGTCATCGGGGGGAGCACCAAAGGTAACATCCGGCACCGTCTCCAGTGCCGAACGCTCCAATGGCAGCTCCACCAGTGTCGGAGTGAGGGCGACAGGAGGCGCACTCCGAGGAAAAGTTCCTGGCTTTGCTCTTTGCGCACAGGGGAGATGGACGCTTGGTTCACAAAAGCAGTGCAATACTAATGTGACCACCACTCGACTGGAACCACCGGCGCTCAATCACTATGACACTAGTCTTCTTCGTCAGGTAAACAGAGTAAGAAATGCTCAGGAACTGTTGCATGAAGCTCGTCTCTGAAGCGCAAAGCTAACGAATGCTTAATCCACTGACCTACTTATACTCGTGCTGCGTTTAGGTGCAGCTGGATATTAATCAGCATATGCCAATTTCATTGGCGTGTTTGTATACATGCATAGTTGATTTGCCATCTCAAAGCGAGATTCCTATTCATCGGTCACCGACGTGACTCGGAGTGACCAACTGAAAGGGGACACCGAGCCCTAGAAGATGGAGCCCTAGGGGTAGAACCATAACCAGGGCTGAGCTTGATGTCCGGGTTGACTCCCAGTCGCCCCCCGGAGGAAGAAGCGAATATCGGAGGAGAAGGGGTTGAGGAGGGATGCGTAACGAGATGAAGATGGGAGGATGGGAGGCCTATTTAAGGGGAAGGCTTATGAATTTGATTGGCTGAGACTGATTAGGGGATTGGAAACAGCTGTAACTAATAATTACGTCAGAGCTCCTCCCGAAACTTGTTTGTCAACATCACTTGATGTCATTTCACTTACCTTCTGCAGTTATGAATCATGATCGGATTCTTTTATAACTGGGACTGCTCCATCTTTCAATATCAAACGAAGTGCAAATGCAGCATCGAACTGGACCTTGTTTATAAAAGGTTTGTATACAAAGTTCAAAAATCAAAGTCCTTTGATCCCTCGAAAAACAAAGTGATCCACTATTCACGTGACGCTGGATAGTCAAAAATTCACACCATGAACCAAAGCTCATCACAAGTAGCTTTTAAATAGTAACACGCATAGAAGGTGCTCAGTCTCATTCACACAAATACTAAACACCATCATTGTAAGAATTGCTAAAATGGGCAATAAATATAAATTTAACAACATTACATGTAACATACAACCCTAATAAACATAACTGATACAAAAAATACTAAGAAGAAACATAGTTATTTTAAAGAAAAAACATCAAATTCAAACTAATTTTAAAATGCAATGCAGTGAATTCTGGGAATGTCAGTTTATGGTGTTTCCCTGTAAATTTAACAGGAATTTACCATTAACCATTTAAGAGGTTTTTACTGTAGCATTTTCACTGTTTTCTACCGTTAAATTCATGACTAAGGGTTGCTAGGGCAATGAAAATAAAATGCAGATTGGCTGCCTGTGTAAAATTTGCACACCTTGTGATCCAGAGTTATGTTCAATTTCAATATCAAGTTACCATAGTAGGTTAAATAAAGTGTGCTCAATTCCTTTCCCATAGTATGTCTATGGGCCAATTTTGGGTGGCTCTTGAGCCCAAGAGGTACAACTTATACCCAACATGTTTCTACGAAATCCTTGCGTGCAGCTATGACCTGTCAAATTATTCTATAGAATTTGTGCATTGTTTTTGCCAGATGCCTCTTTTAAATGCTCAAGCTCTGTTGTGTCAAAAGGATTCTCTTTGGCTGTCAATGTTTTTGCATCCACTGGGGAAAAAAGTTTAGGGATACATTTCCCGAACAATGACATGATGTTTAATTACTATGATGCATTGTTTGATAAAATCTTGCACATCCATAACTCAAACCACAATAATTAAAATAGTTTTTAATGACGTTAAGCAGTTTGTGGAGCGATAACTACTTTTGTGCTGCAACAAAGAAATAAAGTTATACAGGATTGAAACGACATAAAGGTAATTAAATAATGACATAATTACATTTTTGGTTAAACTATCCTTTCATTATGGCACGACTGGATTCTCCAAAAGTAATTTAATAAATATCAAAGTAATTTATGAAGAGATGAAGAACATTCTCAGCAGATGTGAGTGTCAGTGCATCATGATGACTGATCATTACAATCTCTGAGGCTCTTAAATAGCACAACATCATCTTAAGACTGCTGAGGACAACGACCCCAAAGCTTGAGATGTGTCTCTTAGCCAAGTTGGTACAGCACTGCCCACTGTAATCCACCTAGAGGTGGGTCCTGCCAAGATGGGTGCTTTAAATAATACCACTCATAGTCCCAAGCCCAACAAGTAGGTCTGTCTGGGATTACCCAAATGTTCCCTGCAGAATAAGGGTCCTTTCTGAATTCATAAATCACCAGCCTTTGGTTGATCAAAATCCCCTGGTGTTCTGGCTTGTGGTTGTCCAAAGTCCACAGACGTTAGGCCTCTGGCAGCTAAATATACATCAAAAATCTCCTGGACTGAAGGGAATTATATAACCATTATTACAGAGACCCAACATGAAGTGCACTGACCCATGAGGCGTGATTAGCCTGGAATAAAGAAAATTTGTCGGGCAATTTGACACAAAATGTGCTGCATGTTTCTAAACTGATGCATTTTCAGGCGCTGTGTAGGAGGAAAAGATTGCATCCACACACATCCGCTTCCTTTGGGAATGACAGTGTCATTTGGTGTGGATGCCAGCTGTCATGGTGAGCTTCACTGGGCATGGATGTCAAAGGACACTCCTCTCTTCTCTCCCTCTCTCTGGATTTCTCTCTCTCTCTTTCCCTCTTGTGCTTCAGCTGACCTCTAGCCTTTCAATTTTTTCTCTTTCCTTATAATTTCATGTGTCTTCTGTCTGTTGTTTCTGGTTTTCTCCACCCCATCTCCTTTCTGGGATAGGGAGGGTCATGGACTCGTTTATCCTACTTAAACTTTCATTTCCCCAAAGAATGTTTCAGACACGCACGCTTATGCACATACACACATGCAGATGCTCACACTGTCACACAGGAAGCTAAACTTTTGTCATGCACAGATCATTTAAAATCTTATTTTACTTGCTGAGGCTAACAGCTTTATCCTTCCAGATTTCAGAGAAGTGGACGCAATGGCAAAGTTACATTGCGTTTTAAAAGATTGAGGACAGGAAGATTTTTTTTTCTTAAAGAAATATATTAATTTTAAATATATTAAACTATTAAAACTGTAATAATGATTCACCATATTGATTTTTTTTGTATTTCTGATAAAAAAAAAAGACTTAGTAAACATAAGTGTTCAAAATATTAATGTTCAAAAACATTGTTAAAAGTCTGGTAACACTTTAGTATAGGAACCAGTTCTAACTATTAACTAGTTGCTTATTAACATGCCTGTTATTAACAAATAAGCTGTTTATTAGTACTTATAAAGCAAATATTCTGTACAACCATATTCTACATCCCTACCTAAACTTAACAAACATCTTACTAACTATTAAACAGTGAACAGTAAATAAGAAGTTTATTGAGTAAAAAGTCATAGTTAGTGTTTTGTAATTACAGAGAATTGGACATTAAAATAAATTGCGACCGACTTATTGACTCCAAACCTTTTAACAGTGTACACTGACAATAATAACTGTGATCTTCAGATTTCTTCAGAAGTGAATATGTTCTGTACCAAATCTTCTTAGGAATATTTGTACAAATAAACTGTAAACAACCTGGTTATTAAATCATAAGAATGTATGTAAGTTGTTACCAGCAGCTACATTTTAAAATGTACATTTTAATCTCAGTCTAGGTCCAAAAAGGAGGTGGAGGGCAGTGATTTGTTGTAACTTTACCCTCTCAGCCTCTGGGTATCTTCTCTCAGAGCTGTGACAGCTGTCCATTCTCTCCCATATGGCACTTACATATAATGCATCCTGCTGTCTGTCTCTGTCTCCAGCTGAGGTTGGACTCATCCATGTCACGTTGTCACGACCCTCAGTGTACACTGCCCTCATGATCGCAATCCCATCATCCCTCACAGCACTCAGTGTGAAGCTAATACTGAAACACACAATCCTCTAACAGAAAAAAAATATATATATCTGATTTTTAAATATAGCCCTGGAAAAGTATAGTGTACACATGTCTGCAATGGTAACTGAGAATGTTTGCTTGATGCTGCATCCATCCTAATAAGTGTTAGTCTATGACCATCACAAGACAAAGCACCTTTAAATAGCTCAGCTGTTGAATTTACCTTGGATGGTATAGAGTTGATGTTATTCGATACGTGGGCCTGGCGGAGGAAAGTTAGGGTGAATGAGTATGGCTGTCAGAGAAAGCAGATGTAGATAATGATAACGCAGATCCCTTTGCACCCGTCATTCTAGGGCTGCAGGGCTTTTTTTTCTCGAAGTAATCAGATCCTTAGATTGCGCTCAGCAGAGTGCTCATAAAACACACACGTACACACACACTTAAGCACACAGGACTCTTCACACACTCATTCACTGTCTTGTCAACACGTCTCATCTACTCAGATTTATCCTCAACATCACTCTGTATCCCTGTCAGTCACACACACACCTCCAATGGACAGATGCACAAAGAAAGAAGGAAAGAAAGGAGGAAGGAAGCCTCATAAATGTATCGGTCACCAGTAAAACCAGAGATGACACACTTTAGAAGGAAACTGGTGTGTCATAAACGCTAGAAACAGGAATAATAGCATTTGGTTAACAGGCTGGGACAGGCTGTTGTAAAAGGACAGGGTCACAGTAAGTCAATATTTGCTTACTTGTAAGTGGTGCTTTCTAAGGAAAGCAGATCATTATGTCTGCTCTAAACCCCTAACCTATGCATTAAACATTACTCACAATGGTAATAGCTGTGTTATTAATACTTCCATACTGTGTTCCTCAGTATGGAATGGGGTGCGCTGTTTTCACCACTAGGCTATTTAACTAACTCAACCAGAAGGTTATCGGCGTCATCAAAACACAAACAGCATTATTCTGTTTCTATATGCTCCCCCTGGGTTCTATTATGAGGAAACAATATTTTGTATCATTGTTACGAACGATACTCAGATTTACGTCCCTCATAGTTCTGAGAACTCCTTCAATTGTTGATGTCTATGGGCCTTCTGCTGCTGTATCTGATATTTCGAGTAATCTAGGTTCTCTGTCTTTCATTCATCCTTTTGCAAAAAACCAAAGTGTAATTTTTGATACAGATTTGAATTTTAATAACAGATAAGTGCAATGGTGAAAAGCAGCTTCTTTCAGTTAAAGCAAATAGCCAAATTATAGCCTATGCTCTCATTTAAAGGGATCATCAGATGCAAAATTCATTTACAAGTTGTTTGAACATAAATATGTGTACACATCCACCCTATAATAATAAAAATTATTGGTTTTCTTTTTATTCCTAATTTAAAATCCCCTCACTCAAATCCCCTTCCACGATAGTTGACTGACAAGACCGTCTCACCTTAGAGCCGCCCTGAGTGGGCTGTTATCATTCATGATCCAGCTTCCTTTTCTTTGCAGATCACCATTCCTAATAATATTTTATATTTAGCCAGCTTCACAGCTGAAGTTTACAGTCTGCTCATCACTCAATGGAAAAGAGGGGCGGGGTCAGAAGAGCTCATTAGCATTAAAGCAACATGGACTAAAATGACCTGATGAAAACAGAGCTGATTTTGACAGGGTAAAGAAGGTATTGTTTTACATTACTATTGAAAAAATGTTAACCAAAGTGTGCTATACACTTGTTATTAAGACCCTAAAGAAAAATATCAACTTCCGATGATTTGGAGATTGCTATCCATGCTTTAATTTCTTCCAGACTACAGTAGTCAACATTTGAAGTGAATCAAATCGCTGACTGGAACTAGGAGGACTAAACTAGCATCTCCTCATTGGTTATCGGTGCAGTACAGAATCCATTTTAAGATGTTATCACTTTCTTTTAAAGCATTAAATGGCCGTGTTTCTCAGTTACCAACAACATTCTCGATCCCTCAGATCTGCTGATGTTCCCTGCTCTTGTTTAAACCTAACGCTAAAGAAATCTTCTGTCTAAATCGATCTTTTTAGCGTGGTTATGGGAGTGTGTTTTTTTTTTTTTTTTTGCAATAGACAGACAATAGCGCAGATTCAGTGTGGCTCACTGGCCCAGGACTGGATTTGAATCACAAGCACTATTGTCCAAGCTTTGGTTCCTGCATTGGTTCTTGTTTGTTTGTCTGCACTGGTGCATTGTGATTAGGTGAATTGGAGGGCGGCAGCCAAAATGCCATCTGTAAAAAGTGTGTCCGCTGCCTGACTGAATGAATGGCATGCATCCGTGTCATGTGTCATTAGTCTCGCACAAACAAGCTCTGTCTTGCACAATGCAAACATATGCATGCACACAAACATAATTAACCCGTGCAACGTCACATCCGTGGCCATTAGACCTTTACTCTGCATGTGAACACACTCCTTATCATGTTTTTTCCATGTTACTTGCGTGACAAATGGCTGACATGTCATTCAGACATTCCAGTTATGATTGTGTGGCACATACAGCAGTAAATAACCATTCAAATGATATTTTATTCGCAGGTTTCTGGGTACTTTCCTTGTTTCTCTGGGGCCTCTGTGTTCAGCGCAAGACCTTGTACTACGCTGCTGATACAGCTCTGCTGAATTCCATGAATGAAAAGAACTGAAAGTATGCGAACTAAATGTCAATCCGTTCTTCAGACTGCTCTCTCCACTGTTCTTTTGTTCATTCATTCAATCATTCAGTCAGTCACTCAGTTGCCCCTGCTTTGGAACAGGTCCGACATATTGAAAAGCGGAAACTGAAAAAAATCAGAGATTTCTACACTCACACCTTGAGCAAATAAAGGGATGCCTCCACTTAAGATTTCACTTAAGAATAATCACCTCGGTGTCCCTGCAGGGTCCAGCTGCGAATCTAACAGGAAGTGATGCATTTCCGAACAGGAAGGCGGCTTTCCCCCTTAAATAGCTCTTTAGCATCTCACTCTTTCATTCATAAATCTGACACACACATAATGAAGAAAGGTTGGCTCATAAATCTTCTTCAGATAGAGATTTTGAGATAGCGAATGAGTCACTGGAAGAAACAAAAGAGATTTTCATTTCTGATCGAGTCTTTGACGTATTGTGCTCTAGTGGTGAATACAGGTCCTTTGTTCCTCATACTTGACAATTTTTACTTTGATGAATGAGCTGTTTAAATGTTCAGTATTATCACCATGTGATGCACTGCTTAGGTATTTGCATAAGCAGACAATGATTTAAGCAAATATTTTCTGAAGTAAGCTTTATTCTGTTATTTATTCTGTTGTAGGCTTCTGTTTTTTTGGTTTAATTTTATAATTTATTATTTTAGTATTATATTTGACTATTTAGGTTGTATAGTTTTTTACAAATACAATATATATATGTGTGTGTATATATATATATATATATATATATATATATATTTAAATACTTATTCAGCGAGGACGTATTAAAACATATCTTGGAAAATCTTGGAAAAAATTTATAATTTTCCTTAAATATATTACGCAATACAACTTTGTTTAACATTGGTAAATCAGCATATTAGAATGATTTCTGAAAAGTCATGTGACACTGAAGACTAGAGTAATAACATTTGTACACATTGTCTGCATTCTGAAACCAGTGTGTTTTGATATTGAAATAAGATCTTGACGTACAACCATCACTCCTGGTAACATTTCTTAATTTTTTTTAAGTGTTTCCAATTTATCATTCATCTCATCTCTTGTTTTCCCTGTAAAAACAATAGTATCTAAAGACACTGATTGGTGAACATAATGAGTTGTAGAAGTGGAGCAGTTACGTGAGGACCGAGTTAACCTCTGTAAAGCGTTTCTTTGACCTCGGCAGAGTCCCAGAACATCATGACCCTCTATCAACCTCTCTCTCTCTCTCTCTGACACACATATACACACACACGCACGCACACACTCCAAGTGGGAAGTGGAATATAGCGGATGTGAGTAGAGAGAAAGGAAAGCAAGGGAGCAGGGTCAGGAATGCGGCAGCATGGGAGTCTGGGAAAGGGGGAGGCGGCTTCGAAGCACTTCCTGTGTTAGGAGGGAAGAATCCATCAACTATGAGACAGGAATCAGGGTCAGTGAGATAATAAACATACATGCATATACATACACACACATGCATGCCAGCACACACATCTGCCTCGGCCTTGACTGGCTGGAAATTCCAGGATGAATGCCATTTCCAAACTAGAAGGCACAGAGAGACAAACGCTTATTGTGAGAATTCATTTCATAGAAAGTGTTTTATTTGAACACTTCAAATGAACTCTGACTTGGTTTGAGTTTAGTCTGCAATGTGTTTTATTTATGATGTGCATTTGGGTACTCACAGCACTCCATGTTCAGTTTTTTTTTTTGTCAGATTCACATTATTCTAGATAGTGTTTGATTGCTACAGATTCCCACACAGATAATGATACTCAACAACACTGACATCTCACTCAAGAGGATCCACTTATTCTGAAGTTATGGAGATTACATTTACATTAGATTTATATTTATGAATCTAGCCGATGCTACCCAAAGTGACAGAGGCTACTCAGGCATACTGAAAAACATTTTATACAGTATATACAATTATTGTTATAAAATGAACAAATACACAAAAAAAATCTAAAATAATATAATATAATATAATATAATATAAGAAAAAATACACTTAAGTTGGGTTTGGTCTTTACCAGGTTTATTTGACAACACACATGGCAGACGGTATAAACCAGAGGACATATTTCCAGTGCACCATATATCTTCACAAGCACTCAAAGCTCTGGATGTTTGAGACTGACCCCTGTGGTTCAGCTCCTCTCTACAGCCTACTCTTCTGTGTTTTCTGTCTCACTTCAGGGAAGTCCTCCACTACTTTTGGCTCAGCTGCAGGAGCCTGTGGGAATACCCCAATACCCACAATCCCTGGCCAGCCAGACCAGCATCGCCAGCTGCCAGCCTGCCTCATGTAACACATACAAACACACACATCCCTGGCAGTCTGAGACAGACTGAAACTGAAAGATTCGCAGAACATGACAGTGACAGATCCAGTAATACTGAGTGTAATACTGAGCAAGTATGAACAAAACTAATGGTGACACCTGTCTTAGTAAACTTTGCTAATTAAAGATCTAGTTCTGAAGTACAGCTACAATGCTGAGTAGGTGTAAATCAGGAAGTGGAACGCTAATGAGATCTATATGTGACCTTAAAAAAGACATTTAAGGTTGAGGGCTGATTATAGTAGTGTACACTGTAAGAATAAAATGAAATAAAGAATTTAATGAAATGAATGTATGCACTGGTAATTTTCTTCCAGGTCATTACCCAGTAATTTGAAAGACATATTCATTAACCTTAAAACATAATAAATCTAACTGTAAAATAAAAAAACAGACAAATCACCTGGGGGGAAAATAATAATATGGACAACATCTCATATACATTGTTCCTGATTTATTTATTCATTTAGAGCACAAACTAATACTAAAGGAAAGTTTCCAAATGAAACAGTTCCCATTTTTATTTAGTTCAACTAAATGTCATAAGTTTTTTTTTTAATTATTATTATTTAGGTATACATCTGAAAGCTGAATAAATACGCTTTCTGCTAATGCATGATTGTTATTATAGGACACTAATTGGCCAACATTTTATATTACAAAACAATTTAAATTGTTTTGTAATAGACTCTTTACGGTGTAATTTTAGGCAGATTGATACTGCAGCAGCGAACTGCAGAATTTATATCACAGCAATTATATCTCAGCGATATATTTTCAGTCTATAATCTTCATTCCCCCCGGAGGAGAGCAGAGGCCTCCGTCTATCACTTGCTAACATGAAGCAGACATCTCACGTTGACCAGTCCAGGAGAAAATTGGGTTTCTCGATTATAGATCAAAGTTTGGTGAATAAAGGCGATTTAATTTGGTTAATGCTATTGCAAGTCATATTGAATAGGAGCTTTATTCTGGTCCATTAAGCTGCTTGTGCCGTGTCTGTGGACAGCTGTAACCTTGCGTAAATGCCCTCGAAAACTCCACAACAGAGCAGCCAAAAGAGTTTAGAATATTCATTATATCACACTTGTGACACAATTTACTGCTTCCTGCTGGGTGCGACTATTAATAGTTTAAGGAAAAGGACAGAAGCATCTTAACAAATGCACACAGATGCACAAATACTACAAGGTATGAAAGGTCATGGAGACAGTCTCAAGAGATGTGGTATTATAATGCATGTGTGGGGCATCAAATCCCAGCTAGGATCAGTAAATAATAATGCCCTGCCATACACAACACCACATACACATACGCAATGTGTTTTTAAATACATCACATACATTATACACGGTTCACATACCTCATAATAAACAAAAATCATAAAAATGATCCAGTGTATTTATTTATTTGCTTTAATAAGCTGAATTGGAGTAAAAAAAATATATATATTTCATCCTAGTTTCATCTCAAGTATCATAGGTTGAATTATGAAAGAGGTTGCAGTTTTGAGATGTAAAGTCAACAGTAAATTTTGCAAGACAAAGTAACACATGAAATGACAAACTCTCCTGTACCTCCTCTTAGATGTTAATATTGTGTGTTTCCTCCAGAATCAATGACTGCTTGTAATCTTTTGTGAGAGCTGAAACCAAATACTGAAGATTTGGGGGATCAATTGTAAAGGTTGAAGAACTGGTCGTTGAAAAGCCCATATTGTTTGAGTACTAGACTGCATGTCTGTGGTGGTTACAGCTCTGAGTCCCAGAAGTGTCCTGAATGACCGCTCTGGATCTAAACATTGTTGAGCAACTGCATGGAAGAATTCAAATGTGCAGAGTATGCTGGGAAGCTGAGCAAGCTTCACTGCTTAGTAGGGGTGTAACGGTTCACAAAAATCACGGTTCTGTTCAATACGATACAGTAGTGTCACAGTTCGGTATGTTTTCAATACGCCAAAAATACAATTAAAAAAAGAGAATTTCTTAGATTTTTTTTTTCTTCACATTTTTATTTATTAAAACTAACATAATATGACCTTGTTTTTTCCCCCCTTTTCTTTTACTTTGAACAACAATGGAGCTATACTTCACATATCTTCTGGGGTTGCTTCTTAGCAGCAAATAAAGAAGTGTTTTGGAAAAGTCAGCCTTGGATGGTATTTATTGATTAAATAAAACTTAATAAAAAGTAGATTTGAGCTGTTTCAAATGGTGAAAGCTGAGCGTCCCGTGTTCGTAGACCTTGCGCGCCATCCACTGACATCCAGGGTGCCGTTTCTTCCTGCGGGACAATCCGTGTGAGGGGAGACGACAGGGGAGAGATCCACTATTTAATTTTGTGGTGTATGTGTCACCAAAGGCTTAGGGGCCATTCACATGCAGCGCGTTTTGTGCGTGCAAGCTCTTTATTTTCAACAGAGCCGCGCAGTTTAAAATCCAAAGCAGAAATGATTTTGTAACTGACGGCGCTTTCATGGTTGCCTAGTAACAGCGTCATATTATGTTAGTTTTAATAAATAAAAATGTGAAGAAAAAAAAATCTAAGAAATTCTCCTTTTTTAATTGTATTTTTGGCGTATTGAAAACATACCGAACCGTGACACTACTATATCGTATAGAGCTACAGACGCGCTTTGAAATTGGTGGAAGCGGCGCGCGTTTTCCACTCGTTTTTAGACACTTCGTGAACGTACCCTTATGTTACATTTAATGCTACAGTATCGTTAACGCCTATACAAACATTATTTTAGTGTGTTAGAGCAGAAAGATGCAGCTCTGGTTAAACAGCTGAATGCTGGGTTGAAATGGCAAAGGGAAATGCCTAACGTTACCTGAATGTCGCGGGGACCGGTTGTAATGTGTCTGTTTGGGGGTGGAAGGAGCAGACAGCAGGTTCCCTGTCTCGTCGTTTGCGCTGCCTTGTTGAGCTTAGCATTGAAAACATTATATTTTACACAGTTTATTCTCTTTCTCTTTTTTTTTTCTGAATCGTTCTGTTCGTATGCGTATACCGAACTGAAAGCCTTGTACCGAACGGTTCAATACAATTACGCGTATCGTTACACCCCGTATCGTTGCAATGTGTTTATGGGGTTTAAGGTTCCAAAGTGGAAATGATGGAAATGTCACGCCTCTTACAGCATTCTGATGCCGTGTCCTGGAGCAAAACAATAAAACCCCATATAAAAGAAGTGTTTGTTACATCCAAAAGGACATAATTACTGATTATAATTATTTACACTGTCTTTTTATAGCATTGCATCTACATTTGTGATCAGAGAAACAACAAACAACACGCACTACTCCACACTGCTCAACACACATTAGAACATGCCGCAACAACACTACAGCGAGAATAATAGTTCCAGCTTATTTCATTTCCATAAACATTTTGAATGTAGAATTTTCTACCCATGTAGAAAAAGGGCGGTGTGGACAAGTCATAACTTTTTATGAAGAGTATCTCTTTGGTTTTGAGACTTTAGTCATTGCAACTTTAGGGATCTTATCTATGGACTAACACCTTGTAACACCTTGGAAACTTGAAATCGCATCATATGACCCCTTTAAGCATAACCACAGGTGCAGTGAATTTGAGGACACACACAGTATTGCCTGAGTTTCTGTCCTTGTCTCTGGTCTGGACGTAAACGCACACGCGCATGTGGCGATTAGATTCAGAGACAGTGTCAGAGACCATGAGTTTGATAAATGAGGAACACAGTTCTCAGTTCCTGTAGGGTAAACAGGATAGAAAACTACAGGTTCAGCCCTCTCAGCTGGGGAATAGTCAGGGTCATCTAGAGTCTGACCCCCCCCCCACACACACACACAAAACAGGCCTCTCACATCTGCAAATGCTAAATAATGTCTGACAGGCCTTCATCTGCACATATAATATGCTTCTTAAGTGCAGAAGTAAATTATTGAAGGCTTTACTTTTAATGTTTGATCTGCTGTGTATGCTTGGTGCTGAGACTTCTTTCTCTCTCGTCCTTTCACTATCTCTGTTACAGAACAGGATCAGGTTTCCTAATTACATTTAATCGGAACTGTTCCTCCGGCCGCTCAAATAGAGCAGTTTTTTTCTTTTACACCCTTTCCAATGCAGACAGTGAACTGAAAACTATTTAGACACTTTTGAACACTTTAAGTCTGAACTTTTAAATGTCTGAATGTCATTGCATTAGACAGGAATATCATTGCGACATTTGCAGTGCAACACTTGGTACTTTTTTCCCCAGAATCAACTCAGCATTTCTTAGAACTGACTTCATTTTTCAGAACTAGCTATCATCTTTCTATTTTACTATATATATATATATATATATATATATTAATTCTATTTGTACTAATGCAATATGGAATTAGGCTAATTATTATTTTGGATCATTCTTTTTATGAATAAGCATATTGAATATTTCAATAATTGATTTTCATGAATAATAATAATAATAATAATAATAATAATTATTATTATTACTATTATTATTATATTACCCCAATGTTGGGTAATATTATAAACTATCATACAAATTACATATTTAAAAAATGCAATTTTCTAAAAACAAAATATACTGTGTACACAATACATTATTTAATAAAAACATAACTGTTGAAAAAGTATAAAGTCTATCAATATTTTGAACATTTATTAAATAATACTGAAATTAATAATAATAGTAATAATAATAAATACAAATTATTGAGCAAATCAGCCTGAATGATTTCTAACAATCATTTGACACTAAAGACAGGAGTAATGATGCAAAACAATTCTGGTTTGTCATCACAGGAATAAATTCTATTGGAAATTGTATTAAAATAGAAAATGGTTATTTTTAATTGTAATAATATTTCACAATCAAAGCATATGAATCTTTATTTGAGGAAAAAAAAAAAAAGACATTTTTAAAATCTTCCTGACCCCAAACGTTTGAATGGTGGTGTACAATATATGCAGTATCTTCAAATGTATAACTTATGTGAATAATCTCTTGAATGTAAAATTCAAACATACAGTACACATGTATAGTAGTAGTTTCTGTCACTTTGCCACTGTGTTCCAAAAGCCAGCGTGAAACATTATTTTCCGGCTGTGCATGATTCCCAAGATCTCAAACACACTGGCCTTTTGTTAGACATTAAGACACATGCACACTCACTGCATGTACAGTATGCTATTATTATTGTGTGTGTGTGTTTGTTTAAATGAAAGTGATAGTGGCACAGGAAGAAGAAAGCAAATGCTTTTCAGTGTGTTGTATAAAGTGTCTTTGTTTATACAAGGAAAGAAATTGAAAACTTTGTTAATCAGTGTATGTGTGTGTGTGTGTGTGTGTGTGTGTGTTGGACAGACTTGGACAGATGGGGCCAGTGCAGCTGTCGGCTGGTCAGTGCAGGGTATAATGAAACAAAGGAGAACCTGTAGTTACAAGCAGGCCAAGCATGCGCCCATCTAATGTCTTTAGATGCAAACATCTGAACGATGCTGATGTCCTCACCCATGTCTCCTCAGCACAACCACAGTTATTCTGTCCTCTCCACATTACACCACCCAAGCTCACCACTCATTCCTCAACTGAACAAACAGCCCAAATTATCTATAAAGTCAACAATAAAACATGACAACACACAGAAGCTCATAAACACAGAGACTACTCGAGCGATATATGTGGATGTGCATGTGTGTGTGTGTGTGTTTTGGAGTGATTAATTTACAGTGGCTGGAGCACAGAGGAGAAGGTCATCCATCATTCCCCAGACAAAAGTGTCAAGCCTGCTGCACAATAAGAGAAAGAGAGAGCGAGGGAGAGAGAGAGAGAGAGATAAAGAATTATGAAACATAAGGCCAGACAGATGGAAATGTGAATGATGGATGTCGAGAAAATGAGAGAGGGAAAGATATTCCTGAGTTAGCAAAGAAATACATATGAATGAGAAAAGACTAGAGGAGCGAAGATGGAGAGAAAGCAGAGAGGAGGAATACACTCAGCTGGGCCTCGGAGGATATGAGCGAGAGAGGGCCGAACGAATAATTTAAACGATAATGACGTGAAGTTGGGTGAGGTACAGGGAAAAATGAAGAGAGGAAAGTAAAAAATGTGAAATGGTTGTTTTTTTTTCTTTCCAACTTCAGGCACTTTAATGTCCCAAGGGTGGATTTTTATTAAAACTAACAGATTTCAGCTTTTCTTTTAATTATGAGGTCACTTTAAAACAGTCTTGGAAACTTTTTACTATGCTTTTATTTATTTATTTATGTATTTGAAATGCCTTTTAAATATAGATTTTATTGTTTCCCTATCTTTTCAGATCCAGAAGTTTAATCTAAGAATATGAAAATCCAAAATAAAATCAAACAGGAGCTATTTGCGATAGGCGCTATTTACAATAAGTCAAATGGCAGTCATCTACGCCACTGAAACTGATGTTCGATGAGCATATTTGAGTTAGTGTAAATAGCCTCTGCCAACCAGTGGTCTATTTACACATCTGTTTTTGCATGTAGCAAAATAAAATTAAACTGTAAGTTATGAAAATTAATGAATGATTAATTTATGTATTTAATCAATTAATTCACAATACAGTCCATGAATACTAAATAGAGAAGAAAAGAATTATCTGTAGAAAGCTAGAGATAAAATATTATACATGTGATGTATTTACTATATATTCAAGCAAGCAAAATATCAAATAAATAAAAATATTTAGCTATAAAAGCTAAATATCAGTATTTTTAGTAAAGCAGTCATTTTGTCAAACTATGCAGATGTGTAAAATATTATATGAAGTCTGTGTAAACAGGAAGTGAACTCTTTTCAAGTGATTTTTTTATCTAAATCTTAAAATTTTATTATTTTCTCTGTGGATTAACTTGCACTGATTAACAGTTCACCAAAAGAGTACTGATGTACACTATTTTGTCAAAATGTCAATTTTGGTTTCATGCATACTTACATTTTGTGTATACATAAAATACTATAAAATTAACTTTAGCAAGACCCAAATGAGCTCTACAACAAATTTAATTTTCACCACATAATACTGTTAAACACAATGCATTATTACAGATGTGATGGAAATGACATTGCAGTAAGAATATTTAGAAATCCCAGAACTTGTTGGTCATTGAAAGGGATTTTATTTTCTAGTCCACTGGGTCGAGTGTCCATACTGGAATAAACACCCGGATAAAAGTAAAAAAAAAAAAAAAAGAGGGGGAGTTGATTGGAGGAAGTCTGGGCTGGCCAGCAGCGGGTGGTCGGATAGAGGGGGCATTAACCCGGCAGAGCCGGTCTGCCAACCAAACCCTTTATCACAGCTGTCCTGCCTGGCACCGTGCCACACTGAGAGGAGGAGACAGAAACAAGGGAAAGAGAGTGAAAACGAGAGAACAAGAAGAACAAGAGTGGGAGAAACATTATGCTATTGTTGGTCATTGTGTCACGGGGGGCAAGGCACTGGAGAAAGAACAGCAGCTAATCTTTCTAAGCATATGGACGCTAGCAGGACAGACAGAGGGACACAGTTCAAATAAAAGAGAGTGTGATAGAGAAAGACAGAGATGAGAGAGAGAAAACAACAGACAGCTTCAAATCTGGGCAGCTGGTCAGTGAGTCTGGGGTGAATATGTTTACTCAAATACAAAATGGGCTTTTAGGGCGATGACAATAGGGCAGGAGTCTAGCCATGAAACACTCTGGGATAATCCGTATTGACTGAACGCTACCAGAGAAACCTAACTGAGTGGCACAAGGCGCTTTCACATTTAATGGGTGATCTTATTACACACACACACACACAAAAGGCCGGAAGGGTGAATGTTGGAGGTCTTTGGCAGCACCCTAAACACACGTCAAACTTGCCACTGCACACATCACTGCTATTATATTCTGATCTCACACTTAAATTACACCTTACAACTACTAAAATTAAATGAAATAATGCTGAAATAAAATATAATATAAATATTAGATTAGATTAGGTAAATATTAAAACCTTAAAATTTTGACAATTAAAAATGTAGCCTGGACAAGTAAACTGAAAATAAAGCTAAACACAAATGTTTAAAAATTATAAAAGCCTATAACAAAATTTACGAGAATGTAATTTATATATTAAAACATTAATGTTAAAATAATAATATATTAAAATACTAGCTAGTTTAAAAATATTGAATATTATGATATACAAATAATAATAAAATATTACTACTCGCAAAAATACACATAACAATATCACATCAGAGTACTTTCATTTAGCAAAGTCCTGGAAACCACCAACAGCACCCTAGATACCACATAGTATATTTATTATATTGTTGGGCAACTTTGGGCAATGTTGCCAACAATTGGCAGTCAGGTAAGGCACCCATGACCAATTTAAGGTATCCTGGTCGAAATTTGTTGCCCATTCTCAGTGAAAGTGGCCAAGCAGCATTGCTCAAAAATCCTGCCAAATCTGCTCAAAAAGTTGCCCCATGTATGATCAGCCTTAAAATACCTGAGCAATCGAAACCAAACACCAACACCCAAAAAAAAAAACACATAGCAACACCGTGGTAACCACATGCAACACACTAGCAACCACATACTGTAACAAAATGCTAAAACTGCTAAAGAGCTATCTACTGCTGCACAGCAGCGTCCTTACATCTGATCTCCTGCACCTTCACAACAGTGCATCAGTGAATCACTGGCATTGCTCAGAGCTCTGAATCGACTCTTGACTTTTTTTTCAAAGGATGATTAATATGCGTCTGAAGTAGAAACACACAAACACCGTGACCCGTCTCACTCCCTGTTGTTTTGTCTGTTGCCACTGTTTGTTTGTCTCTTTTTACTCCTTTAGTTTTTGCAAACCAAAGCCCCATCTGGTGGATCATCAACACGCTTGAGTATTTTAATTCACATCTTCAGAGACCATCTGCCCAGCACCCTCTTCCCCTCACACAGACACACACACACCCTGAATATGATCTCAGCCCAGCGAGCATCACCTGTCTCCTCTGTTTAGGGTTGGATACTTGTTACACTCTTAACATCTGCCATTCTCTAGACTGCAGCTCTCAGTGCAGCTCTCTGACGTCAAGCCACCAGCCAAGAATTTAGGAAAAACTACTTTAGAAACGCTTTCATTAGCACTGCATATTACTTTTTCAGCCAGCTGTCTTTTGAATGTTTTTGTCTTTTCGTTCATGTATAGATGGATGGATGGATTGACTGATTGAAGAATTTACTAATTAGTATGTATGTACACAATTTTAGAGCTTCAACTTTGTTAGTTTTTGTTTGATCTAATATTTATATTTCAAACAACAATTTTTTTTAAATCTTTTATTTTAGTTAAATATAAATATAAACCCAGATTTGGTCATCTGCAAAAAAAAAAATTACTGACTTAATTTACAGGATATTCACATAACCGCACTTGAACTACAGGCTTTACGCTTTTACTCATTTGGTACACTGCTCCTGTTAATGTGAATGCTCTGCTGTATTTGAAATGATGAAATATCTTTAATCTACAATTTAGGTAAAAATGGTGTTTGCTTCACGTAAGCTCAGAACACTTTCAGTAATTAGCCTATATCTAAATTTAGTATGCTGAGCAGTATTGAAAACATAATTTTTTGTTGTTGTTTTGTTTTCAAATCATGCTGCTGTAGTGTTGGTCAGCTTCAAATTCAGGTTGATCACCTAAAGACCAGTAAACTTTCTGGTTTCATTTTGTTTTTCCAACAAGGATACGTAGTCATGAACATAATAACCCATACAGTGACTATACATGCTATTTTTCCTGCCATGTCCTGGCTGGGATTTCTGAACTTCCTTAATTTATATGTTTTCTAGTCTACAACTATTAATATATGCGGTGATGGGCAGTAGCGTCACTACCTGTAGTTTAACTACAATTTTCAGTAGCATGTTGGTAGCGTCACTGTTTTCCGAATCAAATAGCTTTTCAGTAGCAAAACTATTTTACTGATAAAGTAGTGCGGTAGCGTCAACACAAGCTAACGTTACTTTTTCCCAAGCATTATTGACGCTTAAGCACAAATCGGAAATACAAATGCTACGGATCACTGATCCTAGATCAGTATATGACGGCACCATACTGTACACGGGCCAATGCAGCCTCAATAATGTCAGTGACTTCTAACTGCGGTTGGCAATGAGATTTTTGGTGTTAGCGCCACCTTCAGCCCCGGATGGATGACATGCTTGGGCGAACACTTTTGGAAAGGTGTCAGAGGACGTCAAGGAATTAATCCCGAGGGGGGAGTCGTCGTGGCCGTATAAAAAAGAGATAACGATCTGTTTTTTGCAGTGGTGGACAGTAACAAAGTAGCTGTAATTTGTACAATACTTAAGTACATTATTCAAGTATTTGTACTTTACCGGAGTAGTTTTATTTTTAGCAACTTTTACTTCTACTTCTCTACATTCCTAAACAAAGATCGTATGTCTTCACTACATTTCATAAAACATATCGTTACTTCTATATCACATGCTCTAAGTGAGATTCAGACGAGCGATTCATAAACAAACTGATTCTTTTTAATGAACCTGTTCAATCGGTTCGCAAATCGCACTAAACGATTCATTCTCGAATTGAAATGATCCGATTGCAGCTGTTCGCGATTCGACAGCTCACTGATTCAAACGATCCGTTCAGAGCGAGTCTCCAGTGAACCGAACTACTGGCGTACGTGACTGATGAGGCGTGAAGTAAGTTACTAACATTAACTGAAAATCATATTTAGGTAAAAATTGTCAGTTTATTACACAGCAGTAAAGGGTGATCTATTTAAGTCCACTGAAAGGAATGCAGACACATCAACATCAGTGTCTCTAAGTAAAAAAACTTTCATATTCCCTGCTGCTGTAATGTTAACAGTTTTATTAAAATGCTACGCATTTAGCACTAACATTACGTCTGTGTTTATATTGTTTATCAGCAGTATAAATTTTTTACTATCCAAGTAGACAGATATGAATGTTTATTATAACCATATACTGAAAATAAGTAGGTCTAAATATTGTTATCTAACGTTAATGCTGATTGTTTATCTAACAAGCTTGCTGGTGCTAATTTATAGTCATTTTTAGATAATGTCTAAATATTTTTTATATATAACTTTTGAGGGGAAAAAGAAAGGATTTGATATTTAGGTAACTACAGTAATTAACAGTTGTTTGTACAAGTGTGAAGTCATAATCAGTAAGATTATGAAAAAAAATGTGCAACATAAAATTAAGTAGACTTAAAAAAACTGCTAAATAAATCTATCAGTACTTTTTTACTTAAGTACATAAAAAACAAGTACTTTTGTACTTTCACTGGAGTAAAATTGAAAAAGGAGTTCTTTTACTGGAGTAATATTTTATAGAATGGATCTGTACTTTTACTCAAGTACTTAGCTTGCTACATTTCTCAGGGTAGTAGCTTTAGTGTACTTAAGCTTTATTCAATGTAGAGTAACTGATCGCTTAGCTCACTACATTTTCTAAGTAGCTTGCCCAACACTGAATATATGCATATGTTGATCTCATCACAATTGATCGATCAGCAAGTACAAAAACAACAGGAAAACAAAGCCAAAACACAGAAATGTTAGGCAGTTTAGAGATCCCGACCAAGACTTGTCCTGAAAAAGAAGACATATGGTCACCCTAATAACCCACAGAACTCAAACCCAGAGTTAACTTAGTTAAAAGTCAACAAATGGGATGATGTCCCAAAAGATAAACTGACAGGGATGGAATTTCAACCTGTCGGTTAGCGTAGCATGCTAGCTCTGCAACAGAGCAGCTTTCATAGACTTAATTTTCCATATTTGCCCAGCCGCCACCCTCAGGTACCATAATCATATCAGCATGACAGGATTTCATTAAGAATCAATCTACTGGAGAACAAGGGACAAAAACACCCTAAACCGCATCCAGCGAGCTCTCACGGGCGCTGTCTGGAACGGCTAGAGCTAACGGTGCTGCAGACACCATAGCTCTCCACTGACTGCCTGTCAGAACGGATACAAGGGTATAAAAGTTGGTCTACCGTTCTTTGGGAGGCGAGGAGAAGGCAACATGGCTTTATGCGGTGTGACGTGCTGTTATTACTGCTGATTTTATAGCAGTCATTACGCGATGCTCTCTCTCACTCAGTCCTGGCTAATAATGAGAGTCATTACAGTTCAGCTACACACTCCATTTGGATCTCATAACTACTAAAGCTTCTGATTATATAGAGCGACATAAAATGAGAGGGAAAAGAGGGGCATTTTTGAGGATGAGCTCTTGTCAGAGGCTTGTGAATGTAACCTGAGGCCCAGGGCCTGAAGCACTTGGCTTTTGTAGAGAAGATAATACACACACACACAAGTCTCTTAGCCATCTGGACCACGAGCTGTGACCCAGCTTTCACTCAGCAAGAAGGCCACTACACACACATACACAAATGTGCCACCACTTTCCTTGCTTTTCTTTCTTGTTTTCTGTTTCCCTCTTCCTTTTTCAATTTCCTTACCCATCTATCACACTCCTTCATTTGCCCCTCTCCCCGTCTCCTCCCCTTTCAGATATAGACTGATCTGGACCCGAGGCGGGGAGACGGAGAAGGGGCCAGGGAGACAGAGGGATGGAGAAGGTGATCTTGCGTATCGCTTACATCTGGGAGCGGAACAATGACAGCTGCTGATGTCAAACAGGTGCTGAGCTTCAGGCCTGAAGGGAGGAGGGTGTGTTCACAACCCACACGCTACGATCCTTACACACACTCAAATACACTTCCAAAATTAGATGACGGAATCCAGCAGGGAAACCAATTTATGCTGTGGCCCAATAGAGAGTTAAGCTTGAGAAAGACAACGATGAGAAAGTTGTTTGGGATTGTAGCTTTAATCAGGGACTAAGCTGACTAAAATCATGCCGGCAATGGTTCAGTGAGGAAGTGTAATTTAACTGCAATGGGGAAAGTTTGTTTTTGAGGGATTGACACTAAATTGGTGTATTAAAGACCAAGAGAAAAGTTTTATTGCTCAAAGCTTTCTCTTAGCTGAACTGAATTAATGAGATTCTTGGTTATGTCTTGTTTATGTATCAACCTTGTCTCTGAGGTTTCTTAAGAAAATTTTTGCAAATTACAGAATTGATGATATAGTAAAATGCAGTTTTTTATTAATTTATAAGAAAAAATATAGTCAGAACTTTTGAAGTAAAAAATAACAAATATACTTGTTTTATGCTATGAAATAACAAATAAACAAATAAAAATATTAGAAAAACATGTCAAGCAATTTAAGTAATTTAACTTAATATCTAATTTGTTAAAATAATAAATCTCTGACATTCAGTGTTAAAAGAGTAAAAAAAAACCTTTGAGTTTCAGAAATTCAGATTTTTTACTGTAAAGCAAATAAACAAAAACCAGGTAAAATGATTAAAATAACAGTAAAGTATATATATTTTTAAAAAGGTAATAAATAAATAAATTAAATAATAATAATAAACTTAAATGTAACTGTCTGTAAGATATTTGTATATTTTTCTCAGTTTTAAAGAAACTAAAATAATTTATAAATAAAATATTTTTGAAAGTGAAAAATACTATAAAAGCAAACTCTAAAAACAAAGCACTGAAAACTATAAATAAAAAGTGTAAAATGGAAAACTTTTACTGTTAAAAGTGTTTTAAAATAATGGATTAATAGTTGTGATGACACACTTTACATTAAATTTCATTGTAGAGGGACATTTTGTCTCAGGCGAAAAAACTGTGACATAAGAGACTTGCAGTAGGCTACATTTACATGTATTCATTTAGCAGCTAATTTTCAGCTAATATTTCCCTTCAATCTTACTGCTCCCTAGAAGAAACAATTGTGATCATACAGAGACCTATATGACTTTCCCTCCTGCAGGACAAGCCTTGAGCAGTGCAGCAGACACAGACTTTCTTGACTGACCGGCTATTATTTAGAAAACAGCAGTGCAGTGACTGTGACAACTGAGCGGCATGCCAAAACACAATTTCTGTCTCCCGTTCAAATATGTCTGTCAGCTCTGCCAAATGAGTGAAAGTCACAGTTGTTTACGCTGCAGTTGTTGTAGATGGAGATGCGAGTGTGATATACAGGTTTCTACAGGAGAAGTGCTGAATGAATCTGAGAACATTAACACACACACTCATGCTATTGCATGTCTGACAGATCAAATAACACCTTCATAATGGTTAAAGTCTAGCAGGGGTGTAAAGTTAACGCAGTCACAGTTCATCAGGGTCGTACAATTAACACTGGTTATAAAATTCCACTCATTCACACCTGGCTTTTTCAGTGCTGTGAGTGCAGGAACCTAATTGGATGTTCTGATTTGCACCTCTAAAGCTCTACAAGCATTTCATTCCTGTCTAATCACTCTGAATTATTCAGGGATTTTTAGGTGCTTCATCAATGTTTCAGAGCTCACTACAACTTGTTGAGCCTCGTTTAAATCCAACACTGTCACCACTTTCTCCAGATATATCTTCCCCTAGGGCCAAAATGTAGAGCTGCATTGCAGTGGAGACAAACTTTAGACAATGCAACAGTGCCAAGCTGTAACAGTAGCCTGGTGAAAACAGAGGATATAGGAGAATCACAGGATATCTAGTGCTCAGACAAATACACGCCAAAAAAACAACAACATTTTCTACGTTTTACAACACAACCTATGCAAGTCTGTGAAGGAAAGCAGACCATAATTACATGTGTCAGACTGTATGTTCAGATGGACTGTGCGCATACTGATTTAAAATGTTTCTAGCTATAGTCTAATAACAAAAAAAACAAAAAACATCCTAAAGGAATAGTTAAAAACAATTTGCTGGAATTTACTCACCCTTAAGCCATTTTAAGATTTTTGTTCCACAACAAATTTTGATAAATTTAGGCTTACGTCATTTACTCATCAATGGATAATCTGCAGTGAATGAGGTCCAAACAGATGATAAAAACATCACAATAATCTACAAGTAACCCACCTGACTCTACACCACTCTAGTTCATCAGTTACTGTCTTGTGTGTAGCTGAACTGAATGAATGGGGTTCTTGGTTATGTTCTGTTTATGTATCAACCTTGTCTCTGAGGTTTCTTTAAAAAAAGCTTGCAAATTGTTGATACCGTAAGCATAATGATGATATCAGCTAATTTGGTCTTTTTAAATTTTTTATTAATTTTAAAAGAAAATATATAGTCGGAAAAAAACATCCAGTCACTTGAACTTTAAAGGAGTCATACAAAGCCAATTTTTCACAAGCTAATATGATTCTTTGGGGTCTTAATAGAAAGTTTGTAATATAGTTTGTTTTAAAATGTCTCAAAGATTTCCCATTTCGCTCATTTTACCCTGTCAAAAACAGCTCTTTAGGAATCACATTGTTCTGTGTACTTCCCCTTTAAATCTTCACGAGCTGATTCAAATGAGACAACTTATATATATATATATATATATATATATTTAAAAGGAATGATCAACATGGACACGAACGAGGAGCTTTTCAGAACATAGAAATACAATTAGAAATAAGCTAATAATTTTGCAATGAAACAAAATAATGATAAACGTTGATTTCTGAAGTGGTCAAACAGAAAAGCATGTGGCCTAATACTGCGTTAGCCTTTTTTTCCTTCAGCAATGTAGAAAAAACAAGTACAACCTGTGGCTCTTCATGAACTACGCCAGAATTAGCTTCCGAACTTGCGCCTGTAAATGGTTTTTATCTTATTTTGTCGTTTTTGCATTTGTGCAGCAGATAAATAACAGAATATTTTTAATATACAATTTTTAAGATAATTTACTTATAAATAACTTATAAACATCCTGGATACACTGCAAAAAAAACTTTCTAAGACTAGATTTTTTGTCTTATTTCTAGCCAAAATATCTAAAAATTCTCAAATCAAGAAGAATGTACCAGACAAGAAAAAATTACTGTCTTTTTTTTATTTTATTTTTTTTTTAAACAAGCTAAAATTAAGTAACTTTTTGCTTAGAACAAGCAAAATATTCTGTCAATGGGGTAAGCTAAATATTCTTATTTCAAATAGAAAACAAGATTATTTTGCGTACCCCATTGGCAGATTACTTTGCTTGTTCCAAATAAAAAAAATAGCTTGTTTTTTCTGAAAAAAAGGCAGTAATTATTTCTAAGACAACAAATCAAAAGCTTTTTTTGCAGTGTAGCCTAAGGAGGTAAATACATTTTAAAACAATTTTCACTTTTGTGTAAATACTTATTCATTTGGATGGTTAGTTAGATGGTTGGATGGTTCTGGCTATGTGTTTAGGCCACTACTCTAATGTAAAAATAATTATTTAATTTAAATTATTTTAATTTGACAAATTAACAACAATATGACCGGATGAAGCATTGTTTATCCCCCCCAAAAAGAAGTAGTAGAAAACTCATCATTCAGTTTGGACACATTTTGAATATTTTCCTTAATATTGAAAGTAGGGGAGACTTAATCACACAAATGCTTCTTTTCTCTAGTAGTGGCTTTTTCGTAAATTTTAGATTGTCACATTTATATTGAGTTGTCGAACTGTCATATTTCAGTGAACTATTTCTATAAAGTCGTCCTTGGGTTAATTTATGGTTCAGCTGAGAGGCCTGTAGCAGGACTGAATTACCATGAGAAACACTGACCACAAAAAAAGCAGAGTCAAACCCAACAACTGCACACAGACACAACCCAAACAATACAGCAACCATTCCACGAGTGCTAGTGGTCACCACCTCCTCCCTGACTCATGAGACTTCACATCTAAACACCCAGGTCAAACATTCTCTGCATGGTTAAAGAATATAGGAAGAAGCATGTTTACAATGAATGTAGGAACGTCCATTAATATCAGACCTCAAGCATGTCGGGGAAGTGAATTTGAGGGATCTGAGGCATGTGCGTGAGGCCTTTTCCTTCTCCCCTTGTCTCCTGCTCATCTCTGGTGTGTTTTGTTGCATGACCACAGGGACACTGCCGCTTCCCTGTTGGGGCTGGGAAAAATGTCAGGAATCCACTCCGCACCGCGATAACCCTCTAAACTGTTTACATTTGGAAAGACAAGAGAAAAACAGACAGAAGTGGCAGCGGGGGGAGAAGAGGAAGGAGGGAGGCACAGGGTGGAGGAATCGGAGGCTTTGGGTGTGATTGCGTTCCAGGGACTGACACACGTAAATGCTACATGAAGCACAGAAAACACGGGAAGCATTCACTGCATACCAAGATATCAAGTGAAGAGGCATGTGACAGTCTGCTGTTCATGTTCTAGTAAATGTACCCATAGTTATTATAAACAAACACTTTGCTAAAGGCACTAATGATGATCCCATGAAAGCGTGATCTTTACGGGAATGCTGTATTACAGAGCTAGATGCTCTTATTAGCGGTGATTGTAAGGAAACATCACTATTACTCGTGCACATACTTTGAATTCATACTGCTACGGACTGTGGATACATTAAATTTGTGCGGCACCTTCAGGAATAGCTTACTGATGTCTAAAGTATATCTTTAGTTGGACTTCTGCACTTCTTTGGCACCATTATAGTGCATTAAGTACAAAATTAGTTGTTCTAATTTAGCAGACTTTTAATATACCATTTTAAATATACAAAAAGTACAGATGTAGGGTATTTTATTAAGTACAATAATATTGTACCTTACACTAAACCTACCAATACTAGGCGAGTCATAATAAAAAATTTGGCACTACACCGCCTTGCTCCTTTGAACTTCTGCCTATAAGTATGATTAATAATTGTATTTTCTAGCGATCGTTCAAAAGACGTATTTCTGTATGTTATGTTGTGTAACAACCCTGCACATGTCTTGGTAACCGGCTAACTTGCGTTTCTATAGTTCTGTGTTTCAGCTGTGGGCCTAATGTAGTCTACACATTGTGACTGTCTGTCTGTCTCATTAGTTTAAGTAATAATAAACGATGGAGTGTTATCCATTATACAACATTGAAGTTCACAATGTAAAGGTGTGCCAGATTCGCTTAAAAAAGCAAATTACGAGCACTTTCCACACTAGTCTGTGATAACTACTTGACATATTCTCTCTGAAAGCATCCCTATAGTGTCAGAAAGTGTAGCGGTAGACCAATCATAAAGAACTGCGCCATCTGACCAATCACAGCAGTGAGGGCTCACGGAAACGAGGAGTTTAGACAAACTGATTCTTCGAACTGCTTCACACGAGTCATTTACGAATCATTTAGAAATGGGGTAAAATTACATCTATTTTTGGAGAAAACTAAAGTGTTTTTGACCTTGCATACATGTAAACCTGTTTTAAGAGACTCTTAAAAAAAGCAATATTAGCAACCTTTAAAATGGCATAATCGGGGAACTTAAAAGCAGCAGATGAGTGTATGCTTAGAATAAACAAAAAAATATTGTTCATTTACACTCAACGCCGCTCATCAATGTCAGTTCCAGAGCCATTGAGAAACACTCTCATAGGCTTCCATAGGAACTATGGAATGCGGAAGAACAGCGTGTCATGAAGCGATAAATATTTCCAAACAGTCAATAGTTCTATCATTGAAGTCAATTTCATTTCATTCATGTCAGTGCTTCTCAAGCATTCTTGCCAGAAAGTTGAGAAAATGACAGCAGTTTTTGGCATTTAAACGCATTAGTTTACCTCTAAGAAATCTGGCCAGCGAGCGTGTCTCAATCCTGATTCTCAATGGCTCTGGTCAGTTCCAAAACAGCAGGCCAATCAGAAGACTCCATTGCATACTTTTGGCTACAGTAGCAATTTGGCATGGCTACTTGATTGTGAAGTGACTTACACTATGCACATTCCTATAGACTGAGTTTGTAATTCATATGGCCAGTTTCCTAGATTTGCATTTTTGTAGTTTATAAAACAATACTGCTTGCACTTAAAAACCAGTTTTGAAACCAAAATGCAGTGTAAAGGAAGAGCCAAAACGCAAACATTTTCTGCAGTTTTCCCTTGCAACAGCCAACCCACAACACCCAAATAGCTGCATACTAAATGGCCTTAGAATCAGAAAGTTAGCAAGGACATAAAATAACCCGATAATGTTATGAAGCTGTGAGAATACATTTTGTGCACGAAGAAAACCAAAAACAATTACTTTATTCAACAATTTCTTCTTATCTGTGTCAGTCTTTGATGCACATTCAAGAGAGTACTACGACGTATGTCATTGCTCAGCCTAGATACATTCATTAGGTAACATTAGCTAAGTTATTTTGTATTAATGTATTAATGTGATGTTACGGTTACCAACTTGACACTAAAACAGACGGTAGTAATGGCTACTTTTTAGTTAAATACATGTCAGAGGCCATACCTCTTTACTTTAACTTGAGTAAAAAAGTGTATTTTAAATGTTTTAAACATGAGTACTTATATTACAACATCCACATTGCAGTGCTCTGGCAACCACCCAAAGCACCCTAAAAACTATATGGCAACAAAATAAAATAACTTTAGAACATCATAGCTTCTTCATAACAACACCCTAGCAAACAATAACACCCAAGCAATTCAGAAAAATGCTTAAAAAACATAATAGAATATCTTAGAATTCATAGTTACACTCTGGCACTCACTCAAGTAACTCCATAGCAACAGGCTAAAACTGCACCAGGATACCAATGCTTTAATTTAGAATGTACGTGTCAGGGTGTGTGGTGCAGGAAGGCATGAAGGCAGATGCGAGTTCCCAAAATGACAGAACTTTAATATTCAAACTGGCAAACGAACAGGCAGGGTATTAAACACACAAGTTAAGAAAATATGTTTTTTTTTTAAAGATGTTTATCAGATGTTTGCACACAATAATTACAGATGACTCTGTCCACGTCCTGGAAATTTGTGTGTGCTTACTGGGATCTGACCATGATAAATTCACACACACAAAATAAAAATAAGCATTCTGGCCACAGAACTCTACGGCTTCTGTTACAGTAAACAAACAGGATTTTACAGAATTATTGGTACTTCCTGGGAACATTTTAGCATTCACAGTAATTACCATGTACCTTGAGTCTTATAAGAGATCCACTGGGTTGGCCTGTTTCTGTTGTTTTCATTTCACACATGTTGATTGTGAAATCCCTAACTTCATTAATAACATCTCATTTCACCTAACAGACTTGATCATGATCTTATCTAAGCCATATTTCTCTGTCTCCTGGTGTTTGTAATCTCTTTATGCAAATCTGTACTCTATCTCTCACACACACTCAAACAGCAGCAACCTCACTGGCTTTCTTCCGGATGAGGAAGGTGCTTATTATACAGGTTTGGGAGACTCTGGTGCTTGTGCACTTGGCTCGATGCAACAACTGTTTGTTTTGGGTTATGAGATTGACATTCTTTGGAATTTGCTGGAAAAACAAAAACATCTTTTGTGTACTGTAGAGGAACTCGGAAAGAAAAGCCAGGGTTCTGTGGAGTCGTTTTCTGACTTTGGTTGTAGACATCAGAATTCCAGTCAAGCGTCTAACCTCTAAACAAAAATAAACTCAAGCCTCTCAGGAGATCTGCATTTTAATAAGAGAAAACCTCACAAACAACTAATCTTACGTTATCTGAGTTAACTGTGAGTGGTAATTCACAAAACTCACTGCCGTGCCAATGATGATGAAATACAACTATTTTTGAGACACTTTTCAATATTTGTAATACCAATTAGAAATGGGTTTGACTATATGTAGTTAATCCTAAGACACATTAAAACCAGACAGAAGGGCTTGACCCAGACCTGGTTCAGAATAATGAGCCACAGCCGTCTGAAGGACACTAGAAGACCTTGAAGACCAAATCGAAATTAAGGCCATTACTCTTCATTTCCTTTACATTTACAGCCCATCGCCAACCTTCATAAAAGGACATATTGTGTGTGTGTGTGTGTGTGTGAGAGAGAGAGAAATTAAATCTGTGAGAATGAAACAAGGAGATAAGAGAAAAAAACAAAAAACTTAAGACATGCTTAAAGAGTTTTCTGATTGTCTTTGACTCATGTTTTGATGTCTCACTTTGACCTCTGCTGTAACTCCACTGATGCAACTCATTAAAAAAACGCTACTCTTACTGCTGTGATGGCGTCATACATGAGAGAAGAAGTGTGTAACCATGACATGCCTTCTTTACTGTTTTGAGCCTTTGTTCCTTGACTTTAGTGACCTAATTGTGTGTGCAGATTCAGAAGCATGCATGTGTGTGTGTAGATCAGAGCTTACTAACACTGTTACTATTCCTCCATAGCAGAACAGCGACTTAACTGTTCTCGTTGTTGCTTAACTGCTATCAAGCTACTTTTGTGTTTTAAGATTCAAAAACCGATTGATGCTGCTCACTTTTAAAGCCATAAATACAAGTTTGTCATGTTTAAGTGCACTGTCTGTTGTTTAAAAGAATATGAGAGAGAACAGCAGGTTCACTCTTGACCTTTTTTGGGGGGGAAATCTTAATAAAGTCAAAATGTATAGAAAAAGTGTCGTCGATATGCACTGATGTTGAATAAAATGTAACATCCTTTTCATTGACAACCACGTGAACAATAAATATGACCCATAATATTGTGTACATTCACTTTACTATCTAGATAAATAAATGTAGCTTAAATGAATGTTATTTTTGCACACAATATACATCAAACTGATATTTTCATACATAACTGTAATGCAATTTCTAACTTGTTTTAATGATTATTCCAGCAACAGGTGAATGCATGCATACATTATGTATAACATAAATTTCACTGAATAAATTGTGTTCTAGTTTTAGTAATTTGTTTCTAGTAATTAGTTGTACGTAGTGCAGTTCAAAATTCTAATTGAGAATTATTTAAACTATATTTTGTGTTTCTAAATGTGTTTTCAAATAGTTGCTTGACTCTATTAACTGTCTTAAAAGAACAGGTGAAAAAAAAAATTAAATGATATCATTATTTACTCACCAGTATGTCATTACAAGTAAAGATATAGCGGGATCCACTGCTGTTTTTCGACCCCATTGACTTTTATTATGCGAACAAAATCATCTTCTGTTTACCACTAAATAAATAAACTTGGTTTCGAACAATAAATAAAAGTTTTCTTCTTTTTTTTTTTTTGGATGAACTATCTCTTTAAATTTCATGCATAGCTTACAGATGCTACAGTTTGAAAGCAGCTTGAGCAGCACTGGTAGTGAGGACAGTAATCAGCCCTCAAATTGAAGTGGATAAGTAGTTAATCTTTTTTCTTTTGCAAATCAAGGCACTAAATCAGTAATAAGTCAACATGCTTTGCTGACCTCATTCATTAGAGTTAGACAAACTGTCATCCTGCCAGATCTCTCTATGCAGGAAAACAATGTGTTCTCATACGCAGTACAGTGTGGAGCCCTGATGACCGGAATTCATCAATTCAACTTCCTAAAGCTTTCAAAAACAAAGAGAGCAAGCTCAGACATGGCATGCCACTTAAACCACACTGACCGCAGAATTTCATATAAAGCAAGTATCACTATTATTAATACTCTTTTTTTAAACAGTTAATATGATCAGAATTTATAGAACTTATTTATATTACATATAACCCACATTAAAGGAGGCAGTCAAATTACATATAGAAAATCATAAAGACCAGTGAGTCACCTAAGCACCACGTTTATTAAAAAGCATTTAGGATTCCATGAAGAACTTTTTTAACATCCGTGGAACCTTTCCATTGAAAATCTTTTTATATATATAGTGGTTTCAAAAAGAACCGTTTACTGAAAGGTTCTTAAAGGAATCAAACTGGTTCTGTATGGCAGTGCTATAAGAACTCTCTTTCAGAACCTTTATTTTAGACACATTTACAAAATGCTAAAGTTGAATTTCATACTATAGGCTTGAAAGCATCACTGGATGGACTGAAAATAAGCAGACATGTTTGATGAATACACAGTGCTATAATCTCTTACAATGTCACGAAAGGCTCTATATGAAACACCTGAAGTGACAGATCTAGCACATGATCACTCATCCATTCTTTAAACAGACACGTAGCAAGAAGCCAAAGACACTCAGCTTTCCTGAAAGTGCTTGTATGCTGTATGAGGTTTGGACAGAATGATAAAACATGGTGCTGTCATGTATGTACAGAAATATCAAAAAGCCATAATATGTGCAAAACTGAAGCATCAGAGTCACTAAATGACTGTGCTATAGTCTCTCTGCTTCAGCAATGGATCTCTGATAGCTGGGTTAGCATTCGATGTGTTTTAGGTTAAGTACTGTAGCTCTCATTCAAGAGCTCTGGATACTTTTTTGTAACACTTTGCATTTATCATGAAAACCTGTTCTTTCACATTCTCAGCAGGTCATGCAAATTCAATTTTACAGCACAGCCAATGGCATCCTGGCAGTTTATTCAGCCACCTTTCTGGCAGACTAAACCAATTTTGCTTAAATATCCCATATAAACTCTCACAATGTCTTCACTATATTATATCCATGCCTGCCAAAGCCCAGCACCACCCAACTGAGCCATCGCAGCTCCAGTTCACAAACTCAGCAGAATACAGAATGATCTGTTGCATTAGACCAAAGTCAATTTCAGATGTCGCTTCTTCATAACTCGTAATTTCATAACACAGACAGAGATTGTTCACCAAAAAATGAAAATCATTTCATCACTAACCCTCATGTTGTGTCTTCTTTAAGATATTTGTATTTTTTGAGTCTTTGGAATGACAAGAGGATAAGTTAATAATGACAAAATATGGTTAAATACTGAAAAATTGCAATGAAATGCTGAAATACTGATATTTAGCAACACCCCCTTTGAACTGACCTTTCTGGTCGGGCCTGACTGTCCATATCATCTTCACTGAGTGCCTATTTGTCAGTTTTCGAGACAGACATCACTGGTCATGTGGCATCTCTATCTACTTCACACTGTCCACAGGGAATTGACGAGGCAAAAAGCCCCTTCTAATCCTTCTGTCACCCAGAAACACTCACACACACTGACCAGTGCTATACAGGTCAATAGCAAGCTTCTGGCTCACAGACAAGAGCTGAGCTGGATTGGAGTCTGATTGAATGTCCTGGGTTAATTCCAGTCTTAGCACGCACAAACACACACATGCATACAAAAACAAACAGAAAAACTCAAAACAGAGATTAGATTGACTAGATGAGGTCTGCCGGGCAAACTGTCAAATTAATGATCATTAAGACTGCGGAATTGATATTGTTTTCATGACAATTACAAAAGTTCTCATTACCATAATTCACCATAAAGTCAAATTAAAAAAAAAAAAATCATTATTGTCATCATAACGCAAAACAAACAACCATGTCATTATTGCTGTCATGGGTAATTTTTAAATGAAAGTTAAAAGGAAAATAAAAAAGTGTTCTTAATAAAAATACAATGCTCTTACCATTTTTCAAAGATATGAAATTATTTTAAAGTAGAATTCTCATTATCATTAAAAAAAGAAATAAATAACATTATGGTAATGCAAAAATCCCATAATCATTACCATAATGAACCCCCAAATTTTGTAGTATTTTTTTTTAGAATTGTTTAGTTGTAATTGTATTATAACTTTACTATATTATAA
>JAUMHP010000074.1:5764295-5779701 GCA_032361065.1 Enteromius trimaculatus | reverse complement strand
TGTCTTGTCTTCAGGGACACATTAGGATTTTAAGCACTATGTTGTCTTGGATATAACTACATATAAATATTAGTGTTGTCTAATTATTAATTGTGATTAATCACATCCAAAATATAAGCTTTTAATAATATGTGTGCTTAATGTGTATATTTATTATAAATACACACATGCATGTATATATTTAAGTTAATATTTATATTTTAAATATATTTATGTATAGAACAAATTATCTAAATATATATATATGGCCCCAATACTTGTGGATCTTTATCATTGGAGGGTGGTTGTGTACACACACTCCCAACACACATTTCAGTCCAAACAGCTTGTAAAAGTGCATGTACCACAGTATGGAAAAACTCATTAAAAATAAACTACCATTTGGTGAATTGGTGGCAAACTCCTATGAATTTCTTACCAATTTGCCAAATTATCTGTTCAGACACATTTTCCACCAATTCACCAAAACCAACTTTTTTAGCAAGCTAAATTCATGAGGCCATTGTTGTTTGATTAATTTCGATACTGAAGGTAGATAGGAAACTAACTAAATAACTGCCTGGGGGTGTTAACAAAATGACATCTGATCGACCCAATTAGGACTTTGCGGTAACAGCAAGCTACATTTAATACTTGACATATGGGGCCATGTGTAGTATGAAGCCCATTCAGGGTCCCAGTCAGCAACTGTTCGTGATGCGCAAAAGAGTGACCTACGCTACAGTTTATGAGCAGGTTTGGACGGCGTGTGAGAACGGGCGTCCGGGCTGTCCGTCCTTATTGAGGTTAGACAGAGACGAGGACAGGGAGGGGAAGAGAGAGAAGCCTGTCCTCGGCGCGTCGTTCCTGCACACCAACTCTAGTTGCTCGCTCCACAAACCTGCTCCCCCTGATGCAGACTGACATTTATTGCAGTTTGCCCTTTGGGATTTGTCGTTTATTTTTTATGGTAGTTTCTCTTCCCTCCCTCTCGCTCTTCTTGGCTCTGGTGCAGGGGATAGTTTGAGCAGATCTGGAGCGAAGGCAGGGCGTTGGAAGTTTAGATTATTGATGTGGCTGTCAGGGGGAGTTTTCATCAGGCGTCCCACCGACGAAGGGTGGGTTTGTGTGACCCCTGCGATGTCTAGCACTCGCTGGATATCGTAACCTTTTTGCGAGTGGTGTGTGCGCTCATGTGCGATGGCCTGAGAGGAGGTGTGAGGCATTTTCAGCCTCTCCTTAATCAGGATAGCACGGCCCCGATGGAGTGTTGAAGTCTGCACCCCTGCGCTTCTCAGCCATATTCAACATCATATTCTAGACATTAAGCTATGTAGTTTACAATCGACATGCACAGCTGTTGAACGCACAGCCCACAGAAGGAGTGGGAGGGGATCGAGTTCAGAGAGAACATCATAAACTGTCAAAAACATGGGGGAATGTATAGGGAAAAAATCTTCAAACATCTGCATCACTGGAATTATATTATTATTACTATTTCTTAAGTATCTGTCCTAATACATTCTTAATACTAATATGAAATAATAATATATTATATATTTATTAAAAAAAAGCAATGTACGCACATACACACATAATACACACACACACACACACATACCCATATATATATATAAGTGCTGTCAAATAATTAATTGTGATTAACCGTATTCAAAATAAGTTTTTGTTTACATAACATATGTATGTGTGGTGTGTTTAGTTATTATGCATATATAAATATACACAAATAAATATATTTATTTATAATATTAATTATAAATATGGACATGTAAATACATGTATTTTATTATATAAATATTCACAGTAGACACACACATTATGCAAACAAAACCCTTATTTTTTATGTGATTAATCATTATATATGGATATATATATGTATATATGTGTGTGTATTATTATTATTACTATTATTATTAAGCAAACATATATATTGAATATAAAATTACATATTTATTTGTTTGCTTGTTCAATTGTATATTTCTTTTGAAATAAAAAATAATATATATTTAAAAGATTTTTATTTCAAAATAAAAAAAAAAGGCTTATTTCATGCATTTAAGAATAAGCATTTAGACACTTTTATTGAGATTTTTAAGATAAAAACACTTAAATTGAGTGTGTCTGAACTTTTAACTGGCAACACATAACTCCCACTCACTGATTAAAGAGGAACCTTGTTTCATGTGAAACACAATTAAGAAAGTCGATGAATAAATCTATACATGCACTCAGTGTATATGGGCTCCATTCCCATTCCTCAATAGCTGTACTGACCCCACGTCATATGTTCTGAATTAATAGCAAGAGGCTCGTGTATATATCATTCCTTTCTATAGGAGAGGGCCGGCCGCACTGGACCACGGCCCGGGTTCAATCCGCACTGGGATCTCGGGAGTGAGCAGAGAATCACTATGCTATTTAGAAGTTCAAGTTTCCCATGAAATTATGAGCCATCTCTTCGACAGTTTTACAGTCGGAGACAGCAGCTATGTTGAGAGAGCGAGCACTGAATCATGTCATACTTAAGTAAGCTGTCATCACAGGTTCATCCTGAAATTCCAATCCTTACTTCGCTGAAAACAAAGCATGGAAACCATACAGCGATGGAAGCAGAAATTCTGGTTGTCTGCACCTGAGCGAGAGAGAAGGATACTGTCAGATACTGTTTTAGCTGCCTTTCACAATGTGCAAGTGGGCATTACTGATAGGGTCATACTTTCTGGTTTTCCATACACTGCACATTCTCTATGCACATGAGATCATGATAATGAATTACGAAACCAGAATTTATTTTCAGGCCAGTAGCCATATAACAGGCAAGGCTGCTGCACAATATGACAAATGACCTGCTGAAAACAGGCATAGTAAAAAAAATATAAAGAGAAGTCTATTTAAAATAGTTTTAATTAAAAAAAAACCCCTGCATATTGGTTGTATCACATCACAAGACAGTATTTTTTTTCCAGATCTTAATTTAATGCCACAGTTGAGTATTAATTTTCACTTTGTTAGTAACAGACATAATAGATTTTATTTATTTGTGCATTTTTGTCCCGGGAAGCCATGAAAGGCTAAACCCTTGTGTGTATACTGTGTTTATTTATTATGTACATAAAAATGCACATATAGTTCTATATATTTAAGAAAAATATGGTATGTTTATATATTACATACATTTATACAGTGCCCTCCCGTAATATTGGCACGCTTGGTAAATCTGGGCAAAGGTGGCTGTGAAAATAAATCTTCATGGTTTAGCCTTTTGATCTTTCATTGAAAAAAAATCTAGAATACTCTAACCTACAGTATAATTGAAGTAAAACAATTTAAAGTAAGGGGGAAGTGTGAAATAAATGCATTCTCAAACTCAAATTGGCCATGATTATTGGCACCCAATTATTGCAAACTCGTTTTCCCAAGATAACATCGCTGAGTTTTCTCCTGTAACGCCTGAAGAGTTTGGAGAACACCTGATAATCGATCAGATAGCATTCTTTCTTGCAGAATCTCTCCAGATCCTTCAGAAAACCAGCTCCATTTTAGTGCTTCTCCTCTTTAGTTCACCTCACTCATTTTCTATAGGGTTTAGGTCGTAGGACTGGGGCAGCCATGGCAAAAGCTTTGTTTTGTTCTCAGTGACCCATAGTTGTGTTGATTTTAATGTTTGTTTTGGATTACTGTCCCAATGGAAGATCCAAACATAGCCCATTATAAGATTTCTAACAGAGGCAGTCAGCTTTAGATTTATCACATCCTCTTTAGTAATCTAAATATAAAAAAATAAAAAAAACATATCAAGCAGTTGAACAGATTGGGACTTCATATGTGAACTATGACTCTTGCCTCGAGCTGGATTTTGTATGATTCTGACAGACAGGACAATGGACGATCAATAACTCAGTCAAGCAGAACATACACATGGTATAGATTTTAAGGTATGTATCGAAATTAAACTACTGACCTTAAGTATTGCTGTGCCAATGCCTTAAACTGTGCCACACTTCTCAAAAAAAAAAAAAAAAAAGTGGCATATGAGATCTCTAAAGGAAGCTTGAAGGATTTAAAAGGCAAATATATGTCTCTAGTGAGGGAAACACAGTAGCAGTAAGAGCACACGTTCACATTCCCACATTCCTCTGTGCATTCCCTCACATAACCACCCAGTGCTTTCTTTGCTGTCCATGTTTCCTGTCTTTCTGGGTTTGGTTTCTATGGAATTAAGCATAATGGAAAACCGCCTGGAGGTCTTGCTGCCTAGAGCAGTTGCTCCCCCTCCACATCAACTAGCCCCTCCACCCTTGGTGTCTAAATAGGCTCCTTAAATCTGTTCAGAAATTGCTCATATATGCACACCAGTCAGTCATGTATAAGTATTATTGAAGAGCGACATCTTCTCCATGATGACGTTTTGGTTTGCCTGATTCTCATTCCCATTCTAAATCTAAATAATCTGCCGTGCTCCATCGCCATGCTTCAGCCGTTGCCATGGCCACCGTTGAACGTTCTCTGAGGTTGCCTGAGCAACTAATCAGGAGTCACATTGCATCCACCATCACCTGGCAAATTTTGATAGCGTCAGAGAGAGTGTGAGAAAAAAAAAGAGAGAAGGCAAAATGAAAGAGAATTAATGTGAGGGGGGCTAGAGACCGAAGCAATAAACAACTCCCGGAATATGACTTCCATGCTTGAACACAGATTAATATGCACCTGCACTTGGTAACACAACAAGAATTATATTACAGCCATATGAATCATTAATTAACATGAATTCACATCTATTAAAATCAAGGATGTGGAGTTAAAATAACACAAATATAGTTTTGGAAGTCAAAAATAGTCTTTTTATTGCATTTTTTTACACACACACACACACACATATGTGTGTGTATTTATATATATACTGTATATATATATATATATATATACAGTGGGTACGGAAAGTATTCAGACCCCCTTAAATGTTTCACTCTTTGTTAAATTGCAGCCATTTGCTATCATAAAGTTCATTTTTTTTCCTCAATGTACACACTGCACCCCATATTGACAGAAAAATACAGAATTGTTGACATTTTTGCAGATTTATTAAAAAAGAAAAACTGAAATATCACATGCTCAGTATTTAGTAGAAGCACCCTTTTGATCTAATACAGCCATAAGTCTTTTTGGAAAAGATGCAACAAGTTTTCCACACCTGGATTTGGGGATCCTCTGCCAGTCCTCCTTGCAGATCCACTCCAGTTCTGTCAGGTTGGATGGTAAACGTTGGTGGACAGCCATTTTTAGGGCTCTCCAGAGATGCTCTATTGGGTTTAACCCTCTGGGGTCTGAGGTGGTTTTGGGGCACTTGTTTGGACATGCTCTGATATTTGTGCTTTTATCAGCTTCTTATAACATATTATTGAGCAACATGTATTTTTCTTGCAATTAGCACAAATTGTTCTACAACGATACGTGACAAAGATGAATTTACATGTTTGCATTTTTTAGAAAAAAAAAAAAAAACATTATGCGTGGTTTGCAGGGCTTGACATTAACTTTTTTCTCACCAGCCACTGTGGCTAGTGGTTTTCCAAATTTACTAGTCACTTAGCAATTTCACTGGCCACAATTTTCTTGTTAGGAAATTACATTTATATAATAATAGCTCAATATGCTTAATATAGCATACAAATATTGCAAAGTCATTTGACCTATATTAATATAATAAGATAATGTTACCAATGTTACCTGTTACCAATCATATGAAATCACACACATCCACAAAATTGATCATTCCACTGCAGAAGAAACAGGAGCAGCATTCAGATGCATTTATGACTGTTATTTGTAGCCAAAATATAGCATGAATACTATTTTTCTCCACTCTTTTTACCCTGTGTGCGCTGATGCTCTCATCTGTTGACATTAGCGAACGCATTCCTTGCAGTTGCTTAATAAAAGCGGGCTTTCCCCACAGGCTTTTCTTTTCTCTGGGCCGAGTTGCGCTGGTTTATTTTCCCTGATATAGCCTAGTTGTCCATCAATTATGATTATTTGTGTTCAACCACAAACATAGGTGAGAGCGAGCGCGCGTGATGCGGGAACGCGTGTCATGTGCGCTTACACTGCTCTGCGTTTATCTTTTTTTAATAATTAGCCTATATTTAGACTATATATAATATGTGTGTTCATGTTTAGACCGATAAACAAACATAACAGACTAGTTAACTTCGGTCCAGGCGCGTGCGCCCGATGAAACCGTCCATACACAGTTTGCGCGATCACAAAGTGAAAGTAAAAAAACAAGCGCAAATTCAAATGCGATTTCAATACTTAACCTAATTGACAGTGGCTCCCTGATTATTGCATAATTACCCAAACATATTTGTGAAAGAATGCAAAAGCATATAAATATATTTTTCCTCCCTATATGATAGCCCGACGGGCAGGGCTGAGATGGAATTTGGTAACGTAGCCCGACAGGAAGACACAATAGACCCAGGACGTCGGGCTAGCGATTTTGCGAGCCCTGTCCGACTTAAAAAAAACTTTGTTCATGAATCAGACATGTCGTCGGCAGGTTATCACTGCTAACAGAGACATTAATGCACGTTTCTAAACAAGTTTTATCGGGGAGTTTGCTCATGGGAGTTTTATGTGCGTAATATTACGTTGCAATGCGTTTATTATATCAGATGCCTTTAGAGAAAACTACAACAAAAATATATTGTTATACCAAAGAATAAACTATCCACCAAAGTGGTTAGTTAGACTAAAGTTTTTACCCGCCACAGCCGAATTTTACCCGCATTTGGCGGGTGGGCGGGTGCCAATGTCAAGCCCTGGTGGTTAGTAAGTTTTGAGAAAATAAAAGTAGGTGAAATAAGGCCATTAAACACATGCTTAATAGTCCTGCACAATACTGTGAGTAACCAGTCTATTAGGCTAGAATATTTACTTAGGGCTCCGGCTGGGAAGCCACTCCTTCATTATTTTAGCTGTGTGCTTAGGGTCATTGCATTGTTGGAAGGTAAACCTTCAGCCCAGTTTGAGGTCCTGAGAACTCTGGAGAAAGTTTTGGTCCAGGGTATCCCTGTACTTGGCCGCATTCATCTTTCCCTCGATTGCAACCAGCCGTCCTGTCCCTGCAGCTGAAAAACACCGCCACAGAGTGATGCTGCCACCACCATGCTTCACAGTTGGGACTGTATTGGACAGGTGATGAGCAGTGCCTGGTTTTCTCCACACATATCACTTAGAATTAAAGTCAAAAAGTTCTATCTTGGTCTCATCAGATCAGAGAATCTTATTTCTTACCATCTTGGAGTCCTTCAGGTGTTTTTTAGCAAACTCCATGCAGGCTCCATGTGTCTTGCACTGAGAAGTGGCTTTCGTCAGACCACTCTACTATAAAGCCCCGACTGGTGGAGGGCTGCAGTGATGGTCATCCCAAACGTCTTCCATTTAAGGATTATAGAGGTAATTTTGCTCTTAGGAACCTTAAGTGTAGCAGATTTTTTTTTTGTAACCTTGGCCAGATCTGTGCCTTGCCACAATTCTGTCTCTAAGCTCTTCAGGCTGTTCCTTTGACCTCATGATTCTTATTTGCTCTGACATGCATTGTGAGCTGTAAGGTCTTATATAGACAGGTGAGTGGCTTTCCTAATCAAGTCCAATCAGTATAATCAAACACAGCTGGACTGAAAAGATGTAGAACCATCTCAAGGATGAACAGTCTGAATACTTAGGAACATGTGATATTTCAGCATTTTTTTTTTAATAAATCAGCAAATATCAATGTTTGTAAATGTAAATGTTTACTTAAATGATTTTAGAAAATGGCTGCAATATAACAAAGAGTAAAAAAATTAAGGGGGTCTGAATACTTTCCGTACCCACTGTATATATATATTTACATAATGTAATGTATAGGCAGCATTTTAAGGGTTTATGTGTTCCTGGCGCAAAGGCTCTTTCAAGAAGCGTTCCAGGGTACTTTCTTTTTGCTTAATTCTAAGTCAGCATTTTTATATACACTGCTCAAAAAAAAAAAAAGTTGTTTATTTGAATAATTAAAATCCCATCATCAGTTATTCTCATTTGAAAACGTGCATTCCAGGATGAAATGTCTGTCTTAGTTTTTGATGCGTAACCCGCCCACTGCCAGTTGTATTTTGACACCCTGGGTTGGCAGTTGGCGGAAAACACAGCATATTTTATTTCATTCGTCATCATATGCGCTTGTTCCTTTTGGTGTCGTGAAACTGGCACCCTGCGTATATGTCAAGTCTGAGGAGGAGGGGCCAGGGGGGAAAAGATCCACTCCAATTTTCTGAATTTAGATTGTAATACCTTGTTCAACCAATAATGCTTGTACCAATTCTACATACAACATACAATACATACTGCATACTATATACAATAACAGGAGCTGTATGTAGAATGCAATCAGTTGCATTACTTTCATAAAGCAATTGAAATGGTTACAAATTACAAATACTTGTAATCTGTAATCTATTATATTTCCGATTTCACTTTATTTCTACACCTCATAAATGTAGCTGTTCTCAGAAGGAGAATGTCTAAAATCTTATACTTTTTGACATGATTTGCTACTTGATGATTTTTGAAAAACTTAAAGTCACTGATAAGCATTCCTGAACATATTCATGTACACAAGAGCACTGCTCATCCCTCTGTTGCCGTGTAGTGATATGGAGAGAGAATAAACAATGTAACACAGTTGTAATCAGGAACACAGAGCAGAGACTGGTGTCACCACCTCACCAACAGATGACAGAATCGGCCCTACCTCTTCATATATTTCCTCTGTCTCTTGCGCTATCTGTGGGCTCAGTGTAGTCGAGCTCCACACACATCTAATTAGACCATTACTGGCTTGGTGCTTAGTTCTCCTCTGCCACTGGTAAACAAGTCACAGTGACAGCGTGTTTGTTTGTCTGCTCGATTTAACGTTAGATGAGCGCTATTAAGAGTGTCCATGTCTTATTAATAATGACAGGTTGTTATAGAAATGGTGACACTTGCGTCAGTGTGAAGAAAGATGGATTAAGAAACAGATAAAATGAGCTGCAGGAAGAAGGGGAACAAACGTGAGCGAGAGCCGAGGCAGGGCTGCCATTTTGTGCAAGCTTCTCATCAAAAGAAACGCCACTCAAAGCGCAGCAGAGCGCCGAGAAGAAGAAAGCGAGAGGGAAACAGAGTTTCCATGGTGACGGCATCGACTTTCATTTCACGCCTTCGTCTCGAGAGTCACCAGAGCACGCTCTCACCTGCGCTGAGCTTCCACGCACACACGATCATACAAATACAGAGAGCTTTCACACAGTCAGACGGACATGTTAAACACATGAGCTCCAAAACCCAGTCAGTTAACCAGACGGCATTTTTGAAAACGGTTGCAAACATGCAATCTTTTTAAACAAATTCTAAGGCAGACCCTGCTGCAAATGCTGTCTAAAACCAGTTTAAGCTGGTTTGGTGGCTTAGGTTAGCCTGGAAAAGTTACAGCCCTTCTAAAACCAACTGACCTGACCAGGCTTAGAGACCTGCCAAGACAAGTAGACTGGGTAATGGTTTATTTATTTTTATTTATTTATAAAAAAAAATGTTGGCAGGGTATTTAAAATTAGTTCCTTTCATTTAGGTTGCGGATTTATAAGGGAGCTGCCTATGTAGCTATACAATGTGGTACACAAAAAGACTAAAAATACAGAATCGGTAATTCTAGGTTAAGCCAAACAGCACTTGTCAGGATTAACTAACTCTACAGCATCAATAGCTGCACATCCATGATGCGAATCTCCTGCTCCACCACATCCCAAAGGTGCTCTATTGGATTGAGGTCTGGTGACTGTGGAGGCCTTTTGAGTACATTGAGCTTATTGTCAAGCTCAATAAACCAGTCTGAGATGACTCGAGCTTTATGACATGGTGGTCATAAAGGGATGGACATGGTCAGCAACAATACTCAGGTAGGCTGTGGCGTCGCAACAATGATCAATTAGTACTAAGGGGCCCAAAGTGTGGCAAGAATATGTCGCCCACAACATTACACCACCACCAGCCTGAACCGCTGACACAAGGCAGGATGGATCCAAGCTTCATGTTTTTGATGCCAAAATCTGACCCTACCATCCGAATGTCGCAGCAGAAATCGAGACTCATCAGTCCAGGTAACATTTTTCCAATCTTCTATTGTCCAATTTCGGTGAGCCTGTGCCAATTGTAGCCTCAGGTTCCTTTTCTTAGCTAACAGGTGTGGCATCTGGTGTGGTCTTCTCCTGCTGTAGCACATCTGCCTCAAGGTTCGACGTGTTGTGCTTTCAGAGATACTCTTCTGCATAACTTGGCTGTAACTAGTGGTTATTTGAGTTACTGTTGTCCTTCTATCAGCTTGAACCACTCTGGCCATTCTCCTCTGACCTCTGGCATCAACAAGGCATTTTCATCACTTAAATCACCTTTCTTCCCTATTCTGAAGCTCAGTTTGAACTGCAGCAGTTCGTCTTGACCATGTCAACATACTTAAATGCATTGAGTTGCCACCATATGATTGGCTGATCAGTAATTTGCGTGCAGTTGGACAGGTGTGCCTAATAAAGTGGCCGGTTGTTAACGATTGTTTACACAGTCGTTACGGATACACAGAGCAAATGCCATCAGCCATGCCATCATTTTCAAAAGTCTCAGTTTTGGTCCATTTACGTTGAGTTTTCAAACTAGCAGAGTCCTGTAAAAGCCGTAACTGTAGCAAAAAGTATGCATTTTAAAATGAAAATTGCATTTGTGTAAGCACAGCCTAAGATGGTGGATTAGGTTAATTGATATCGACCCAGATATGAATGCATGAATTCAGAAATGTATGAATAAAAGAGTCATTATGTTTTAATTTACCTGATACTTGCGAATGCTATGCATTTGTTGTGCTGACAGTACTGTGTTGTTAGCTTGGCAACATGTCAACATATCAAACTCAACTGAAAGCAAAAAAAGTTTAGATTTCACATGAGAAGTGCTATCTGTGCTGCAAACATTACTCGTGCAAACCCTGGGTGAAAAACCTGTTTAAACCAGCCTAGCGGTTTGGTGGTGTTAGTTGGTTTAAGACAGTTAGCTGGTTTAAGCTGGCTTGAACAAGCTGTAAAATCCCCAAAACCCTTTTAAAACCAACCAACATATCCACTTGAACAATGTCATCAGCATATGTCAAATTTATTTCAATGGCATCACTAACAGGTGGTTTTACACCTATAAGCCTACTCTTTTTAGCTAAATTCTAAGTCAGCACTGCATGTATGGGGGAAGGCAATCCCAGAATGCACTGCAGCAAGCTCTGTAAAGGAATGCTTCTAAGATGGCTGATGAATTTATACTCGTGAAGCTGATAAATCATTGAAAGCATCAATAAAGTGGCCAATAACTGTTTAAATTTTTACCAGTTTCCACGGGACATTCTAAAACGCTTCTTGTAATAATCATGAACTACTGTCAAAACAACGAGCCCATGTTCAACAGATAAAATTAATAATATCACGTTAAGCTGTTTCCTTATAATGGACTTTTATGGGGGAGAAAACGCTTAACGTGATATTAATTCACTTTATCTGTCCAATATGGAATCGTTCTTAGACAGTAGTTAGTGATTATCACAAGGATGGTTTCACAGGGCTTTCCTCGTCAGTTTTTAGGTGCGTTAAGCCACATTAAGCATGTTTAAAGTTAAAGGTGCTCTATGCGCTGTTGCAGGATTTTAGCTTGATTTTTTTTTTTTTTTATCTCAAACCGTATGCATAACCGCTCTTGTCGATTGGTTGGCCGAAGTTTGTTTTTGTTTGGTGTAGGTCCTGCACCCATAGTGTTTTGCAAGATCGCATAGAGTACCTTTAATAGTTTTAGAATGCCCTGTTTCCACCGCTAAAACAGTGCTCTTGCATACCTTACAATTCACGTTAGTCTCATTCATAATGCTTTTCCTATACCCAAACCAATTCCACAACACACACAATGCACCTTTTTTCTTTACAATCTCTTCGTTGTTGGTTTCGTCACAAGTGAACTCACCATTGTAGCACAGAGAGGTGTGAGCGCACTGGGGAAACGAGCTTGCACGTACGCTGCACTACCAGAGACTCGCTGAGGTTTGTCCAAGAAGTTACTAGATTTGTCTCTAGTCGCTTTATTGGAAAAATGTCACAAAGGGGGTCTAAAAAGTCGCTACATCTAGCGACAAAGTCGATAAGTTGGCAACACAGCCTCTTCCATTTTTGAAGATAATGTGTATTGCGTGGTTACGTAATGTGCAACGTCACATGATCTCAACCATGATTACAAAATTTCTACCGGTTAACCGTGTCTACCGGTATACCGCCCAGGTCCGTGTACGTTGCGTCCATTTGTCATGACACGCCCCTTACCACGGACTGGTTTAAGAGTCCATAGCATCATTATTCATTCAGCTAAATAAAAGTCCTCTGCTGCTATATCAGTATATATCAATATGTCAGCTTTCTGTGCAGCCTAAACGCGTTTCACAGAAATATTTATTTCACAAATATCAATACGCACCCAGGCTCGAAATCCCCTCGGCAGAAAATTGCGATTGTGTTTCGTGTCTGTGCAAAAACATGTGAATAAATGGAAACATTCCCTAAAAAACAGCCAGTAATGACAGTGCTGCTGTCAGGACTCGCCGCCTCCCTTAAATATGATTACTGATTAAAGATAAATATGGTTAATGATAAATATGATTAATGATTGTGCCCGTGACTTTTGTCCCGAGAGTGACAGATATGCTGCTTTTCAGTAAGCATAACAGAAATGTGCCGGACACTCCGGTACGCACTTTTATATTATAATCTATTCAAACTCAGAGTATTATCTGGGTAATTTGTGACACTAAAATGATCACTATAAAAATAGACGCAAGATTGTAATTTTCCACTGAATTTTCTCCCACTGGGTTAAAGACTTTTTTAGCCTATTAGCTGGTTTAAAACCAATAAACATACAAGCTTGACCAGTCTCAGAGACCAGCTATGACCAATAAACCCTATTAGTCTAGTTTAAGTTTTTATTATTGTTGTTATTATTTTTGTTTTATTTTTTCAGTAAAGTAACATTTTTAAATCAGTCACTTTCAGCCAGGATGCTGACTAAAAATATCTGTGGCAAATCTGGATCAAACCAAACAGCAATTGTAAGGATTTGCAGATCACATATACAGACAGCAATATAGGTATATGATATAACAATAACACAGAGAAATAATCAAGCATGCTAATCCTTCCTATGGCGATTAGGTTTAAGAACTGCAAAAAAAGATGTACACTATTTATTGGCACCAGTAGTTCCACAAAAACCTTACCATAAATTCTTTACAGTGGAGAATTTCTTTAGACTACTAAAATGTTCTTCACACTAAAAAAAGAGAGCTTCTTTTAAGAACTGATGACTGAAAGCTTCTCTGGGGAACCATAACTGATTCTTCTATGATATCGTTGTTTTGGAATCTTTATATTTAAGAGTGTATCTGTTTGTCCTGGAAGCACTGACCCAGCCATCGGCCCCTGACACATCCCCTGTCTCTCTCCTCCTCTCTTCCTCCCTCTACCCCTGTCCTATATTTCATGTTTAATCTGGCCAAAGAGAAAGGATTTCTTGTCCTACTACCCAGTAATCTTGTCAAGGCAGATGGTGCCTGTGTGACCCAGATTAGCAGAGGAACATTCCTCTCATTCCTGCGAGCTCCAGACTGGCATCGCCATGAGGCCCTGGTACGACCAGAAGGGCCAACAGGTTGAAGCTTTGAGAGACGTTTAACAAGGGACAGAACCGTTTTTGCTCTTCTTAATGCATTCGAAAATGACCTGAGAGGAAAGCCAAAGAGAAAGGGCCGATATAATCAAATATGAACACAAGCACGCACAGATGGATCTTTCGGCGTGAGGAGTTGCATAATAAATTAAAGCTGCAAGCAGCGATGAAAGGGCCCTCGCACCACCTCCCATGGCTTCCATAAGAAGGAACAGTGAGCAATACGCATTTAAAGAGGCAAATACAGAAATAATACGTAAAAGCTACTTTTATGTGCCAAACGTCCTGCTCCCAGCTGGTGGGGCTATATCTATAGTTGAACATTGGCTTTCAGATGCCTTCAGACAAGGACTCTTGCTATATATCTGAGGTTTGGTGCAGATTGGACATTGCACATTGAAGTTAGTGTAAACAAGGCATTTCCTGTTGCCAGCTGGTGGCGCTATGAATATAATGGTATAGTTTGGTGCAGATCGGACATTTTATGGCAAGACATAGAAATTTGTGACGCCACCACAGTCGCAGAGGCCTTTAGTTTATGCTGACCAAATTTGGTGTTGTTCGGAATAAATCTCTGGGAGGAGTTCGTTAAAAAAAAAGTAAGACGCCTGAAAATGGCAAAAATTGCAGAAAGACATTTTGCTCTAAGAGACTTTTTGTAGGTATTGTGTTAAATGTGTGTACTGATTTTTATACACGTACGAGAAACGTACACTTTTGAAAGAGTAGAGGTGGCTCTGTCGAGCTATTTTGCCGCACCCATATCAGATGTAAATTTTCGCCAGTTCTAATGCGTGTGCAAAGTTTCGTGATTTTTCATGCATGTTTAAGCGCTCAAAACTGTGATTAGCTATGGGGGGAAAAAATAATGATAATAAACGAAGCAATTCCAAGAGGGTCCTCGCACTGTGGTGCTCGGGCCCTAAAGATGCGTGTTGTTGTAATTGGGAGTATATTTAGCCGTGGAGTGTGCAATGTTTTTTTTGTTGGGGTGGCCCAGTTCCTTCTGTGCTCTTTACACCAGCGGAAAGCCCTTTATCTTGTATAGTGTACTCTGCCTAGAACCAGCAATATAGACACACAGGATGAACGTAATTGTTTTATTTTATTAGTCTCCAGAGAGAGATTGAGGTAGGAGTGGTTGTGAGTAAGACCGATATAGAGATAGACAGGGAGAATGTGTGTGAGAGGGTGATAGACAGTGTAGATAACAAATGACAGAGGTATTAAACTTCAATCCGATGCCTGTTAGACAGAAACAATTAATCTCTCAATCAGTCAGCCATGAATTGTTAATGAGTCAGTCGATTCCACAGGGTTAGTGTGTCAGGAGTCTGCGTCCACCTTTGATGGCCTGAATCATTCTCCACATCACTGGTCCAGAGGAAATGCTGCCATTTGTGCCCCATGACTCACTTCTGTGAGTAATTATCAAGATAGTGAACTTAGGTACATCACTGGGTGTCCTTAACTCTAAGCGTGTAATGCACTACAAATTAAAACATTCATTTTTAATATTACACAGTTAGTTAGAGACTTTTAATGTAAGATAGTTTTAATGACAAAGATATTCATAATTTTACAAGATAAA
>JAUMHP010000074.1:5750575-5764195 GCA_032361065.1 Enteromius trimaculatus | reverse complement strand
AAAAAAAAACTTAAATGCTTAGCTAAAATAGATTAGTAAATAAGTAGATATACTGAATTAACTAACCTACATACAAAAATAAATCAAATAGAACACTAACTAACCTAAAAAATCAAAACACTAACAAAATAAATAAACAGAATACTGAAAAAAACATATTTCAATTAATTAATTATGTAACCACTAAAAACACAACCAACTATCTAAACTAACAAATTACTAAAGAAAAAGATAATAAAATAAATAAAAGACTAAATAACTTCATAAATAAAAACTATGAACAAATAATCCAACTAATTAAGTAACTAAAAAATGAACTAAATAAAAATGAATTACAAAATAACTAATTACTAAACAAACAAGCAAACCGAACACTGATTAAATAACTCAAATTATTTTTTTATTTATGAAAAACAAATCAAATAAATCTTACTGAAATATTCAGTAAGCAGTTCTGAGCATGTGCTTGTTTGTTTGTTTGTCTGTCTGTTTGTTTGTTTGTTTAAAAAAGCGCACAAAGATAATCTGGTTAATATGTGTTCATGAACAGGTTTCTGCTGAATATATGAATGGGGCTTTACACAAACCTGTTATGCCATATTCCCCTAGAGTTTATCTCTCTCTCACACACACACACACATAGCAGTCACTGAGTCACTCTCTGACCTTTAGTATATGCTTCACTACAGAGATGCACATGTCTACTGTATGACCCTCAGGAGCTGCGCTGGGTGTCCCTCGCTGTTGGGAGCTTTTCTTGAGTGATGGTGGTTCTACTGTAATTGTCTATACTATTTAGGGTAGTTTAGCTGACTGAATCACTAGCATCCATCGCATTCTTCTCACATTCTCTCAGTGATTCACTCCCACTTCTCCTGCAGCTTTATTCCTCTTTGCATTATCCTTTCGGCCATACTTGGCTATTTTATGCGATCTTGTTTTACAGTACCCATATCTTTGGTTCACTTTGTTTTTCTCACTTTTCTCACTTCTCTGTCTCTCTCTTCTCCATCTTTAACATACTTTGCCCATGTTCTTCATCTTTATCCCATGAACATCCTTCCCACCACCTTCACTTTCTGTTTCTCTGTGTATCTGGAAGAGAGTTTGTGTGGTGTGTGTTTAACAGACATTGGGCCATGCGGGATGCCCTAATCACAGGGGTGCGTCTATCGCCTAATTACCATGATTTAGTGGCATGAGTGCCATACAGCATCAATCTCAGTGCCAGGCGAGCACACAGGCCTGGCAGTGCCAGCCAGCTCAGCTGCCCACGCCAGATCCACCCCCCGCCCCAGCACTACACAACTCAACATAACACCACAGCACAACATAACATGATACAGCAACAACACATCTGCCACGAAAACACAATTAAAAGAAAGCAGTTCCATATTCAATGTCTTACTAATATGTGAACATTAGCATATATATATATATATATATATATATATATACATAACTAGTATAAATATATGGTAACACTTTATAATATATTTACAAACTCTCACTATTAACTAGTTGCTTATTAGCATGCCTATTATTAACATATTGGCTGTTTTTTAGTACTTTTAAAGCACATATTTTGACTATATTTTGCATCTCTAATCCTACACAATACTTACACTTTGCAACTAACTGTAAACTACTAACTGTTAATAAACAGCAAATTATGAGTTTATTGAGGTAAAAATAATAGTTAATGGTTTGTTGTTTGGTATGTTTGGAAAGTGCAACCAAATATATATTTACAGGACTGATAATTTGGCCTATTTTTGAAAAGACAAAGTTAGTTAATTGCAAACTTGCAAACTCTCATCATGTAATTGTTATAGGCCTATTTATGAATTAATCATTTATAATATTTGTATGAGAAATACCTGATGAAGACAAAAAAAAAAAGATCAAATTAAGACTTTTTATCAAATGCCTTTAAGACATATTACATTACATTTTAATCATTAAATGTCAACTTTTCTTGAAAACAAAAGTATTTCAAAATCAACATGAATGCATGAATAAGATTAAATCAAGAATACATTTCTGACAATTTACCAGTTAACTAGAACTATAAAAATACTATTTAAAAATTAAAATAAACTGAAACAAAACTGTATGTAACCTTTATTTTTTATTTCAGGTTTTCACATTATTGTGTAGTTTAATCTAATGTAATAAAATAATTCAACTTAAAAAGAAATATATTTGACAACAACACAGCAAAATTAAATTAACTGTGTTCACTTTAGACACTAATATGTACCTTAAATATGCACCCTATAGGGGTAAATACAAAAGTGTACCTTTTGAAACGGTTTTGTCCCAGTGGCAGCTTTTGTACCTTTTGTGTGTGTGTGATAATGTGATTCACAAATGTTGAGCTTGGCCTTATTTTAACTCTATGAATGCTATATGTAAGAGACTAATACAATATCAAAAAACAAAAAAAACAAAGGTTCTATTCTGGTCAAGGGAGATAGCGTTCTGAGTGAGCAGGAAGAACTTATAAACAATCAATTACAGCAAATGCAGTTAGGGGCTGAGGAGGGAGGAGAAGAAGAAAAAAAAACAACAGAGATAGAAGAACAGCAATTTGAGAGACACAGTAGGGATACAGGAAGAAATATAGATGAGAAAAAGAAGCAGAGAGGGACAAAATGGTGTGTAAGGACAGGCAGAGAGAGGTGTAGAGTAGATGAAAGAGTGTAGCTGGAGGGGAAAGGAGTCCTACACCCTGACCTGTAATTGATCGGGGAGGCTCAAGACCGACACAGCTTTAACCCAGTAATTACAACACACAGCTATACAGCAAATCCACCGGCACAGGCAGCGCGAGGAGAGAAGGTAAATACAAGAATGGCCTGACACGATAAAGAAAAAACTCCACTGTTTTGGAAAAACGATAAACCCCCCTGTAAAACGGAATCGATGGCATAGAAAAGTGGACATCTGAAACCTCAAGGTCTCCTATTGTATATGCTAGAATATATTTCATTTCAGAGCTCAGTGCTCTCTTACATTCATTACCGGCAACACCCTGAAGGCCACACTCACTTATTGTGTCTGGTCTGGTTCAAAGACAAATCTGATGGCATTATAAACAGCCAAATAGAAAATAAACCACAAGATTTAGAACATCAATCCATATTGCTTGAAAAACAAACAACCTCACGCCAACTGAACAAAGTCCTCAGTGAGAATTAAAGGCTCTTGGCCAGACCGCGGCTCTCCATTTGGATAATTAGGACATCGCTTTGAGCTTGCAGCATTACTGTACAACCATTTCTCCTCTTATTCTCCGGCCCCCATTCTTGAAAAACAACGTTGTTGTTTTTTTTTTTTTATGTTGGCTTATTTGGAAAATTTACCAAGAATAGACTAAAGCTGTGTTTTAAAGCTGATGTTCCAACACAGTCTCACAACCAATTCATACATATTCTAACAAGGTGGAAAATTTGTGCTAATTCGTATAAATTTGTACAACCTCACTCGTACGATTTATCTAAACCCCAGTTATGGGTAGGTTTAGGGGCAGGGTTAGGTGTAGGTCAGACGTACAAATTCATACAAAATGGCAACTCGTAAAATAGGTACGATTTAGCAGGGGTCGTACAAATTTGTACGAATCAGCCACCTCGTAAAATATGTACGATTTGCCATGAGACTGGGCTGGATGTTCTTGAAATATTAAGATGTGTTGTTTTTGAATGATTTTCTTTTAAATAAAAAGTACCTAGAAAGCAGCATACTAGAATTTAAAAAATAAAAATACTGTACACAAAATACTGTAATTACCAGTGCTGAATAAATTACTTACAAATTGTAGTCTGCTGCTGATTACAAATTAAGCTATGTAAGAGATATTATAGTTAGTAACATAATCTATTGGATTGCATATATTAGGCAATGCATTCTGACACATTTTTGATTACTTTTGTCCTAATTTGTAAGTAAATACTTTCAATACTTTGTAACCAGCATCATGAAATGCATAGAACTTTATCAGTTACTACCCAGCATTTCTAACATCATACTAAAAACCAAATCACAACATCTCTGTATCGGTAAAATAACATGCTAAAAACAACGCTACCTCACAACCAATCGGTACTTATTTTGCAAGGTTGCCAATTCGTACAAATTCCTACAACCTTGCTCATATGATTTTGTACGATTTGTGTAAACCCCAGTGATGGGTAGGTTTAGAAGCGGGGTTAGGTGTATGTCGTTTGTACACATTCATACGAATTGGCAACTCGTAAAATACAAACGATTTAGCAAAACCTGTAGGATTTTGCATGAGTGAGGTCTTGCGAATTAACCACCTCGTAAAAAATGTACGAATTGCTGTGAGATCAGGCTGGTTAAAAACAACAATGTAACCTTAAAACTATTTCAAACTCTTTAGCAACCATATAGCAACAAGCTAAAACTACTCAGAACTGCCTAGCAACCGCATAGCAACATGCCAAAAATGAAAAGCCTACACTTGCACAGGGCCACACTACAAAAACAAGTTAACGTCCACATAGCAACGGCCTGATGTGTCATTGTGGAGCCAGAAAACCTAAAAATCTAGTAGATTTTCGTTAAGCTGCATTTGCTGCACGCCTTATACTCGCTTCACTGTAGCATCCATAGCTCAGATATATTTTATGCATTACATCAGCCGTCATCACATGCTGAAACTCAGATAATAAGGTCTTGTTGTGAACGGCAGGATGGAGGAATGTAATCCTGGAGGGCTCACATCCACCCCTTTTTTTAGCGCTTGTTCTGGTGAAAATGGATGCCGGGTTATAGGTGGAAACTATGGTGTCGTTTCAGGATCATTTCATGTGTTTCCAGAGGGTTCGACATTGTTATGTCTCATTTTACACCTTTATCCAGAGCCTCCATCATGAACACAGCACACAACATGCACACGTGCTGTACAAACGCACACACACACATTCCAAAGCAGCTTCCTTTAATGTCTTTTCAAAGGAACTTGAAACATGAGTTTTGATGTACAGTGTGATGAAAAAACAGACTGACCACAAACCCCAGAGAGTGCAGAATGCATGTACGTGTGCGCCCATATATATGCGAATTCCAGACCGCTGTGCGGCTGCAAGCCCACTTTCTTTCTGAGCGGATGTTAATAATAGTATGAAGTGTCTCAGTTTCAACATCAAAAATGTGTCTCGGTAACCTGATAAAGAATGACGGTGATAAAAGAATGCGAAATAACCTGACGAGATTTGGAGCAAAAGCTTTTTGTCCTGCGCTAATTAGTGAGAGGAGATTCTAATAATACCCACATCCAGGCTCAGCATTTAATTGCCATGAAAAAGAAATCTGGCTCAGTAGAATTCTAGGCATGTCATATTTGGAATGGGGGGAGGGGACGTTCCATACAACTTGGAATACTGGCTAAAGGGAATAGATTCCGCTCCCTGCGATAGGATACGTGTGGATTTTCCCGGGAAAGCCTAAAAAAAACACACCTCACCGAATGCTGAGCAACCCTTGTTTTTGGGAGGAAGCAAAATGGGGGATGGACAGATGTGACCGACAGGTTAGAGAAAGTGAAGATGGAAAGACAAAGAAGAGGGGGATTGGTGGAACAGCAGAGAAGAGAGACCGAAAAGGAGAGAGAGAGAGACAGGGAATGTGGGGGAGGAAAAAGATGGAGGTAAGGAGAGAGAGAGAGAGGAAAATGGGGAGAGGAAAACGGAGGGGGAAAACAGCGGTGGGAGGCTGGATGGGTGTTTCCATGGTGATACTTTCGTCCTTTTCTACATGCAGAGAGACCATGGTGTTAACCATGTGAAGCTTCGCCCGTCTCTCTCTGTCTGCCCGTCTGTCTGTTTTTTATCTGTCTTACATTACTGAAGCAGAGGGCGAATTAATAAATGAGTAGAAAATGGGATAAATAAATAAAAGAGACACAAAGCCCCTCCCTTCTCAAAATGCCAATTGTGACCTATATCTGTCTGATTTGTAGGCGTTTCCTTCAACGGTTACTGTGATGCTCAATGTACATACCTACAAACACACACACAAAATAAAATGTAAGCCAGTATCAGAATCCTGCTTTCCAATAGACTCAGACCCCCATCCCCCCTTCCTCTTCCCAAACCCAAGCAGACGTGCTGCACATCTTAACTAGCACACACAAACACACACTCACAGACACACGCCATGGGTGTTCATCACAGCAGACTGGTAAAAGTGAGCGGTAACAGGTAAACGGGTCTGTTTCTGTGCGCGCGTATAATGGACTCTTGAGCTATGAATGGTCGTAAAAATGACAGAGCTGAATCCACACAGACTGGTAAAATGCGTGATATTTTGCGGCGAAGCGTGACATGAATGAAGACGAGGAGACCAAATCCTAGGTGGCTGAAAAAGGGTGGCGGCCGGAGGGAGAGACGGGAAGGGTTTTTGCGACAATGTCGTCACCTGGTGTTCAGTGTGAGAACTGTTGAGGGAATGTTAAAACTATTTTATTCATCAAGTACAGTTAATAAAATGCGTATTCAAACATTTAAATGCTAAAAAGAAGTTAACACAAACACGTTGTAACAGCTCAGTGCAAGGAGGAGGAGACGTGAAGGTAAGTTTAAATGAGTTTATTAAAGATTGTAGAAAGTCTTTGGAATGGAAGGGGAATGAACTGCTTTCAGCAGCGCAGCACACACAGTTCACAGATTCCTGGTGATCCGTAGGTGAGTTGATCCTAATCCGCCATATAGTAGACACTGAGCACATCCATAAAGTTAAAGCAAACACTTATCCTTTTCAGGTGGTTCCAGTGGACGGCAGGATTTAGAGACGGAGGTCTGTGAAGACAGGTAAGTATGGACGGTGAGTAATCACAGGTAAGTCGATCTCAAACTCACGTGAGGCTTTGGTGAACTGTGTGTTGATAGTCTTCGGTTTTCGTGGTGCGGGTGAGTGTTCTTCCAGGTAAGTGAATCCTGGTGAGTAAAGCACTGTAGAGAATTCCCCCGTTGATGAGGTAGTAGCAATCTTGGGTTAGCTTTAGTAGCATGAAACATAAACTTGATACACAGATCAGTATTCAGGTAGAACACAAGGATAGAATTAACTTGAGGCATAAAGGTAAGCAGAGACGGTATTACCTTCAGGGTTGTTACCTCAATCACAGCCACTGGTATACTGGTGAGCTGAGCTTTTAACCAGGCTCACCTAATGGAATCCAGCTGGCAGTGATTAGTTCGTTGGCAAATGAGATCGTAAGAAGTTGACTGCACTGCACGTCACTTGCTCTGTTAAATTTGCAAGTGCATTTGTGGAGCTCAAAAGTCTAAGACAACATTGATTTTTTTGTTTGTTTGTTAGTGGATTAATTTAAATCGTAATGCATAGATTTACAATCAAAACATCTTTGGTTTTTAAAACTATTAAATTACTTTTAAAACATCAAAATGTTCATGGAAATATTTTCACTGATGTCTTATGTATTTTGTAATTAATTGTACATAATGTTTAAACAGAGACATTTTACACTTTATCTACTAAATGAGTTCAATTTCAAATTTGTTGCTTGCTATAGGTCTCAAAATGTGGCATGGCGGCAATAAAGGGCTGAAAATGCAAGAAATTTCCAAAAAGTAAATTAGCTGGGAGAGCATCTAGCAACTAATTAAGTTAACTGACATCAGGTCTGTAACATGATTAGCTATAAAAGCGATATTTTAGTGAGGCAGAGTCTCTTAGCAGTAAAGATGGGCAGAGGCCCTCCAATCTGTGAAAGAGTATGGAAAAAGATTGTGGAACATTTTAAGAACAACATTCTATAACGTCAGATTGTAAAGGCTTTACAAATGTCATCATCTACAGTGCATGACATCATCAAAAGATTCAAAGAAACTGGAGAAATTTCTGTGTGTAAGGGACAATGCCGAAGACCTTTGTTGGATGCTTGTGGTCTTTGGACCCTCAGACGACACTGCATCACTCATCAGCCTGATTCTGTCATTGACATTTCTAAATGGGCCCAGGAATACTTCCAGAAACCACGGTCAGTAAACACAATCTGCTGTGCCATCCGCAGAACTAAAACTCTATCATGCAAAAATGGAAGCCATATGTGAACATGGTCCAGAAGCAGCGTCGCGTCCAGTGGGCCAAGGATCATTTAAAATAGACTGTTTCAAAGTGTAGTCAAATGTGACTATCTTGCGGGAAATGACGGATGCTGTGACCTCCGTGTTAAAGAGCAGGGAGACTTTCCAGAGTGTTTTTAGCATTCAGTTCAAAAGCCAGCATTTCTGATAGTTTTGGGGTGCATAAGCGAGTACGGTATGAGATGTTTGGGAAGGCACTATGCATGCTGAAAAGTATACAAAGGTTTTAAATCTAAATCTTAAAACGTTAAATCTTTATACGTTCCCCTCCAGATGACGTCTGTTTCCGAGAAGGCCTTTGTGTATTTTAGCAGGACAATGCAGTCGGTCCTGCCTGCAGTCCAGATCTTTCAGCTTTAGAGAACATCTGGTGCATCATTCAATGTAAAATACGTCAAAGACTACCACAAACTCTTCAGCAGCTGGAAATCTATATCAGACAAGAATGTGACCAAATTGTAACACCAAAGCTCCAGAAACTCCAGATGTCTTCAAAGTGATTTGAAAAGATTAGATGCTGCATCATGGTAAACATGCCCCCGTCCCAACTATTTTGAGACCTGTATAGGAGGCATAACATTTCAAATGATCTCATTTTGTGTACAAAATTGTAAAATTCCTTCGTTTAAACATTTATTATGTTATCTGTGATCTATTGTGAATAAAATATAGGCTCATATGATGTTAAATTTATTTTAATTTTCATTCTGACTGAATGCAGACTGGATTTGCTATGTTGCTATGTTGACTAACAACAGTACAAATTGTTCCTACACTAAAGTTTGTTCAGTGTACATAATTATTATGAATAAATAAATAAAAATAAATAATCACTAAGACATCTTAGTGTGCCAAATGTGAATCTTTAACATCAGTTTAAGTTTCAGATTTTGATATCTATGCCCTGACAGTATTTTTAGGGGGGAAATAATAATTCTCAATAGCCTTTTAAATGACTTAAAAGCTTCAGAGATGCCATATCACTGACATAGATGCCTTATCAATGAGGGCAAAAGGCATGATAAACACAAAGAAATTAATTATACATAGAATAACAGTAATATTAAAAAACTACATTAGAAAACCAATTCCACTTCATTTTTAACAACCCACCAATGCCAGTAGTATAATGGAAGTATAAAGCCACTAGAGGGAGTAGCAGCATTATAGTTTGAGGACCCAGACTCAATTCACACGATTCACATTTACAGTGATTGACTACAGCTGCTCTGCTGTACTATAAATACATTTATATACAAATATTTCTTATTTCAATGCAATCATTTTTTTTTAGGAAGAAGAAGAACCACTACAATTTGCACTTGAAACATCCACTTTATGAGGTGATTCTAGACACTAAAATCATGTTCATTAATACAATCTTAAGAATCCAACCAAGCCTTCAAATATTGTTGTGGACAATGAGGGACCTTGGGGTCAAGGAGGATCAGATTGAGGACAATCGACTACTGTTAAACAAGGTATGAGTACAATTTATTGATACTCCCAGCACACGTTAGATGGTTTTAAATTGAATTGTGAAACAACTACATCCTAAACTGTAAAAGCGATCGTGTTATCACGAATTATGTTCGCAACAGAAGATCACTGTCAGACATTGGCTGGAGTAGAGACATGAAAGTGTGTGCTAATGCACAACATGACATGAGCGTTCAGAAGCCCATAATGCCTCTGGGCAGTCAGGTGTCAAATGAACAGCTATTTATCATAAACATCTCTTGTATAGTAGTTACAGGGGTCAATAATGCAGTGGGTTTAAAACAGTAAAGTCAAATAGAAAAAGGAGGTTGTACAACAATAGGTTACTGTATATTCACAAAGTGTAGAATTTATTAAAAGATCTACTTAAATTTAATACTTTTATGATGATTACTACTACTGCTACAAACATTAATAATAATATATTTCCATGTATTATTATTATATTTGTTCCGTCTCCATTCTGGTATCTAAAACCCACTTTTCATCATCCGATTCACTCTGGATGAATAAAATCAAGTCCTGTCTTACATTTTTCACTTATAAATGAGATATCACAATATACTTAAATGGCTGTGAACGACAATTCTAATGTACTTTACGCTTTCAATAAAAGAAGACGAACGTGATGCTAGATAAGGGAGTGATGAGATAGGGAGGTGGTGTATTTGTTTGTGTTTTGATTGAGTCAGTGGGAGGCAGGGACTGAAAATGGCATTCAGAGCTCCTTGCAAGGCTCTGTTTAATTGCTTTTGTGTCAGCGTCAGTTTGGCTCAAAAGAAAGCTGGGGAGAGTGCAAGAGACAGAGGGAAGAAATCTTCCAGAAGGGAGAGATTATGTGGATAGAATGGAAACATACGGGTGAATGTCATAACAATAGATATCTCAGAAATATAGCAATGATGACATATAATAGCAAAAATGATTTCTGCATCTGCTGACTCTCATGTACTCTCATTTTGCTCGAGTGATGAGCTCAGTAATATGTTCCCTGTTGAAAAGACCAACATACTGTACAGTACTTACTCACCAGCATATGAGGTGGAATGTGTTTTGGAAGCTGGTGTCACATCTAGCTTAACCAACTAGACAGATTTATGCTACTTGAAGAAGATGTTTTGCCAATATATTTACAATTAATATTAGTAATATATTGGTGAAATATTTAAGGCAATACAACATTTGTATTATGTGTCTATAATGAAAGAACATTTTATATATATATATTAATATAATATATATTGGTGCAGGTATTTCTCTTTGGAACCTATTGTCCGCAGGCCTCACAGATCTGAGCTTATGCACCTTTTTTTTTATGTAAGAAAAAAAAATGGCAATATTAATTTAAAAATTGAGGTATATGAGAGGAAAACAATGAGCAATATTTTTTTTTTGTTGGCCAGCAATTTCTGACTGGGAAAAAAAATAAATAATAATAATAATTAAATTATAATTATTTTTATTTACTTAATTCAATAACATTAACTAGCATTTTTAGGACAAATAAAATCAGATCACAACATGAGAGACAGTATAGCTCAACATAATCTTTTCTTTGCATTTCATAAAAATGTTCAAGATAAATAAGTAAATAAATAAATAAATAAATAACGATTAATCGTACCTCTCTCTCTATCTTTACTCCACCCTCAAAATCAACTGGCATGAAACGATCCGCTCATGACGCAACTAACATGAGCAATTTCAATAAGAAAAAAAAAATCATATGCAGTGATTTAAGTGTTGTTGCTGACACACATTTTTTGCGATGTCCTAACCAGCGTTGGGGAAAGTTACTTTTAAAAGTAATGCAATACAATATTGCGTTACTTCCTAAAAAGTTACTAATTACGTTACTTAGTTACTTTTTATGGAAAGTTATGCATTATGTTACTTTTGTGTTTATTTTTAAATATGTGCAGAACTTGAGTGCTTGTTTTTAATATAAGAAGTTCTGGCAAATGTAAAAGCACACCAAAAAGTGTCACGAATAAACCTCAGACTGAAGAAAAAGTAAATTCACATCTGTAAAGTAGAGTACAGGAGACGAAAGTTCAATGCTCTCCAGCAATAAAACAAACAAACAAACAATAAAGCACAGTAGTTCATTTTTGTCATTTTTGCTTGTAAGTTTGGTTGAACTGGATCACCAAAGGTCAGCAGCAAAGACATTAGTTAATAAAACGACATTAGATACATTTGTGTAATTTAATTATCATATTCTGAGTTTCATTTAATTCATTTTGATGAATACTCAATCTGTTTTTTGAGAGTAAGGTGAATTAATGCACATTCACATTTAGTCTAGAACTACACTGCATTCAAACACCGCACACAATGCAATACAAATCAACTCTTCTGATTTCTCCCAACATGGAGTCAGGTGACTTGTCAGTAAATAAATAAGAAAACAAACTAACTGGCGTTACGTTTTTAAAAAATATTACTCTAAAATTAAAAAGTAATGCATTACTTTACTAGTTACTTGGAAAAAGTAATATTATTACATAATTTGTGTTACTTGTAATGCGTTACCCCCTAACAACGCAATTTAATGACTTGTTTGAACAGAGTTAAAACAATTTATCTGGCCAACACTCAACTCACAAGACGTCACTGTCTCAATTGGTGTATATCAATTATAAATAGGCCTGATTTACTCAGAACACCTCAGATGAGAGACCATAAGTGTGATTTAGCCTTGATTTAACTTTCATAATATATGATATTTCGCCTTAATGCACAGTAATTTCAGGTTAAATGACAACTCATAGGCTAGACTGAGGTGAAACCAGAACAAAACAATTTGTTAGTTAGCTGTTAATTTTATTCAGATGTATGGTAAAAGAATAGACTTAAAGTTCAAATAAACTTTGATGCAATTTTTAAATGCTTTTCGATATTGATATGATTTTCCCAAAATAATTGTCAGGTCAAAGGAACCTTCAACCTCAATAAGTAGCCTATAATAAGCAGAAATCATGAACTATTTATTTGCATTTTTTTTAGCTATGGTCAATATATTGGACTCACATATCTGAATGGGGGGGTTTACTTTTTACTTTGTGTGGATGACCATCAGCCACCACTGAAGACCCAGGAAAAACCCTGGTGTTTGTGTGTACAGTGACTCTGTTATAGTGCAGCCATTTGCTAAAATCAAGTTAATTTTTTATCTCCTTAATGTACACACACAGAAAAACACAGAATTGTTGACATTTTTGCAGATTTATTAAAACAGAAAAACTGAAATATCACATGGTTCTAAGTATTTAGACCCTTTGCTCAGTATTTAGTAGAAGCACCCTTTTGATCGAATATAGCCATGAATCTTTTTGGGAAAGATGCATTGTCTGAGGTCTTAAACACTCTGGAGAAGGTTTTGGTCCAGGATATGATTGTACTTCATCTTTCCCTCGATTGCAACCAGTCGTCCTGTCCCTGCAGCTGAAAAACACCCCCAAACCATGATGCTGCCACCACCATGCTTCACTGTTGGGACTCTATTAGACAGGTGATGAGCTGTACCTGGTTTCCTCCACATATACCACTTAGGTCACTTAGTCACATCAGACCAGATAATCTTATATCTCAACAACTTGAGTCCTTCAGGTGTTTTTTAGCAAACGCCATGTGGGCTTTAATGTGTCTTGCACTGAGGAGAGGCTTTCGTTGGGCCACTCTGCTATAAAGATCTGACTGGTGGAGGGCTGCAGTGATGGTTGACTTTCTACAACTTTCTCCTCTTTCTTTCCTGCTAGCTCAGTTTGGCCAGACGGCCAGCTCTAGGAAGGGTTCTGGTCGTCCCAAACGTCTTCCATTTAAGGATTATGGAGGCCATTGTGATCTTAGGAACCTTAAGTGCAGCAGATTTTTTTTTTTTCCTTTGACCTCATGATTCTCATTTGCTCTGACATGCATTGTGAGCTGTAAGGTCTTATATAGACCGGTGTGTGGCTTTCCTAATCAAGTCCAATCAGTA
>JAUMHP010000074.1:5740457-5750475 GCA_032361065.1 Enteromius trimaculatus | reverse complement strand
GAGGATGTTCTCCAAAATGGTGCTAAGATGACACTACGGTGTTGAATCGCTGAATAAAGTCATTGTTTTTGTTTCTCGTATAGCCTCACAATGTTATGGTTGTAAAATCAGAAGCAGCATTTAGACAACAAATTTGAAATTCATTTCAGTCTTTTCAGGAGGGTAGAGTCAGCTGAGACAAGTACGACAGCTTTATCAATACGATCAAAGCAGAACCGCAAGCAGAAAAACCATGTTCAGTCACATGTCCAACTCCCCCCAAAACAAAACACAACACCACCACCAAGGTTTATGACTGATAAAATATTACCATCTTCTTTTGTGTATTCCCCTGCCTGGCAGTGACAGATAGCTAGATAAGGGCAGTGTAACATCACTTTACCCCGGTACAGCGAGCTTCATAGAATTATTCATGAGAGGACCAGATTTCCCAGAAGATCTCTGAACTTCCCTCCTCCGTATTTGACCTCTGCGGGAGATGGAGTGTCATTCAGTGGATCTATCGAGCTGTACTGCATTTGTTAGATGTGACTACCACTCATGTCTTGTGTTTTAAGTGCTTGTGTGCATGCATTTGTTCTGATGTTCTGCGTGACTAATAATGCTGAATTTCTGGAGCCCAACAACAGAGTGGTCCGTAGTTGTTTAGGCAATGTACCCATTAAACCTAATTAAGTATTCAGTGACAAATAAAACTGAAGTAGCGAGCCACACAGACAGTCTTCAGCAATTACCAAAAATGCAGCTAATGTAACCAGAGGAAAAAAACAAAGGATCTGTTTTACTGATCATCTGCATGTGTGTGAGGACATATGCTAAAAAAAATACTGTATGAAATTCTACATTATGGTGATAAAAAAAGGGGGAAAATAAACATTTTATTTGAATAAAGACCACTTTCTGTTCGCTTATATTCTGAAAACAGGAAAGAGTTTGTGCCAGCGAGTGTAAACGAGGCTTCTGGGTGGAAAATAATTGGACACGTTCAAGTTAGCACATCACGACTTCATCTGCATTTAAGGTGCATTAAAACAAACAAGCTGCGACCTTCAACCTGATTGGCTCTGGTATAAAAACCATCACCGCAACATAAATAGTTTGGCAACAGTAACCAAAGCAAATACTTCCTACACCAAACTTTCATTCCAGTCATATTATTTATCTTTTTATGCAAATAGAAATGCACTGAAACCAAAAAACTAATACACTCACATTAACAACATTAAACTGTTGCGTACTGTAACTGAGATCATAATGTTGTTTTTACAAATGGGTGATTTCTGGCTGAGAGCAAATTGTACTGAAATTCAACATCAGAACAAAGGATCTCTAGTGAAATGTGAAATTAACTGGTACAAGCTGTTAGACAAGCAATTAAAATCCTAGAACTACAGGAACAATAAAGAGCATTTGAAATGTGTTTTTAAACAATTCAAGAAAAGTACTAATTAAATACAGTAATTCCTACTTACAACTAAAAGTCTCAAAAAGTCTAAATCAACAAGGACCTTTAACTTTACATCAATTTGAAATTAAACAAACTGCTTCTTAACAAATGGAACTGCTTCTTAATTAAATAAATTCACTCTCAAGCCATCCAAAATGTAGATGAGTTTGTTTCTTCATTAAAACTGCAGAAAATTGTTTCCATTAGCATATTGCCCACTTGTTGCATGCATACTGTCCCTGGGAAAACTTGATTTTTGCATTGGTCTGAATGAAAATGCAAATTCAATCTTTGCCACTTGGTTTTGCTTTTGGAGTTTTAAAAGCTCACAAACACTGAAATCGAACTCGTTTGGGAGTTGTTGAACAAATAAGGTAAACATAAATGCATATTATAAGACAATGAAAGTGTTTTTTAACCTTGCATGCACGTCAACAAATCCCATCATTAGGATGTTTAACTATTGTTTAAACATGAGCCTTCTATTTATAATATTGCTTTCTCCCATTATCTAGTGCCAATATGTTGGCGTATTTCGATGTAAGAGGACAATTTTCTGAAGGGTAAGTACATTTTCAGCTATTTTATTTTTACAAATAATATATGATTACATTTAAATGTCAGCGCACATACTGGTCCGCTAACATCAGCACAGCAGCAACACAACTATAAACTAGTTTCATTTTCCTATGCACATGACTTGTTTGGTATCACTACAGCAGCATGTGAGCAGACTCAGGTGACCTTCAGAACGACTGCAAGAATCATTTGTCATGATCACAGCACTAGATATGTAGTAATGATAGAAGAATGAATTAAATGAAAACAAATGGCAGACTGTCCACTGAGATCAATAGCAGCAATTCACACATTTATTATTCTGCCACTTCAGCATGAAATACTAGAGATATGAACTGGAAACTCTTAGATTGGACTTGGGTTAGATTTTGAGGATTTATGACTTGACTTCGGCAAATATTAGAATACTTGATGCATGATACTTTGACTTCACTGCGGTTACTTGTGATCTGAGCTGATGATTGGAGATGAGGCATTCGATCACAGTCACATAGTGTAATCTGTTAAGAAATTGTGGGAAAAAAAACATCCGTATCAGTCCACATCACTGAAAACAACATTCAATGATGCACAACAGCAACTTTCATAACCCAAAATGAAAAATAGTTATGCAAAACAGTCCTATCCAAACCAACCATACTGACATTTCACTATACGCAGTAGTTTTTCTTGTTTCTTTCATCCATTAACCATCAAGGACCCTGAATCTGTAAATATTACAAAATACAGATAAAGGTTAAATAAAGTACAACCCCCCTAATGTTGCATCATAATATGATTTAGGGTTGTAGTAATTATGCATTGCATATGTATATATTATAGATTAACTACCCATTTTTAAAAAAAAATTTTTTTTTTTTCATCATTTGTTATGTTATGTTATTTATTTATTATTATTATTAATGCTAGTAGTAGTATTGTTGTCGTCCATTATAAAAATAAAATCACAATTAGGAATAATTGCTAAAAAGAGTCAAATGTATATTCCAATAAATAAATAAGTGAAATCAACACACTTTATCAATGCATAATTTGAGACATGGTAACATTAATTTAAAACTTGACTTGATCTTGACTTTTTAATTTGAGACTCCAAATTTTCTTCCACCATTTCTTCCACAATTTGGGGGTTGTTAGAGGTGTGAAACTTTTTCCCGCAACAAAAAGTTGGAAAGCAGGTTTTGCCAAAGTGTCTGTCAAATGCCCCTACTGGGTTGGCTTTTGCAATTTTTGGCATACAGAGTATGATGCGCAATATAATACGGTTTCTGTTTTTTCTCAAGACGCTGCACCTCTGCGCGAGAGACAAAGAAACTGTCCAAAAGAGATGCGCGTCTGCCAGAGAGACTACAGCTTATTTTTATTTTGCAACGCTGTAATTAATTTGACTGTACAAATGTAAAAATATATTGCAGCAATGACTGTCCCGGGACCTAGTCATTTTTAATTTCATTATTGGCGTGTTCTCGACTGTTTCAGACCCCTGAAAGGCGGTTGATTTGGCCGGTTCAGTCAACATACACAGCTCCAGCTGTGCTGCTCAGTCCAGCTCCATGCCAACAGTGCCCACTCAAAACCTCAATCGATTCAGCCCGCATCCCTCTCCCCACATCTCTGAGCTTTCTACAGAAGCTTTGGCTACTTCAGAGATTTTACAAAGCATTTTCTGCAGAGATAATAGAGTTTTAATGGAAGGGTCAGGGGATGAGCCCCTGATTTACTATCTGCGTACAGCAGCACAGTGCCAGCCAATAGGCTTTATCGCAGGCTGCGGCTTGGAAAAGCTCATTTGCTTGTGAGACTGGGATGTGCCGGCTGATAGCAGAGCGGAATTATGACGGCTTCTGCTTATGTTTATTTCTCTGGGGGTTTTGGTTTGTTCGCTTTGTTTTGTGTTTGTCTGCATAAAGTATGCCTTCTTTTTATCCAGTTGGAGGATGACCTTGCTGGGTGAATGCAGATTGTGTACTTTCCTGATTTGAAAAAGCGGGATAGACGTTGGCACTTAAAAAGCTCCAGCTAATACTGTATTGATTTCTTTGTCACAAATATGATTAAACAGATGTCACAGTTGACATGGAGGTTATGCGGAGACTTGAAATGTAGAGGGCTGGAATAATGATTGATGCAAACTTAGTCAATCATAAGAGATTGTTTCAAAAGAGTCTCTAGTATGGATTAAGTAGGGATGAACGGTGAATTGAAATAAAAACCAAAGGCTGCAATTTAATGAAATAAATATATGCACAGAGGAAAGTGCAACATATAATAAAACAGTAAGTGCTTATTTATTTTATTAAATAATAATAATAATAATAATATACTTTACAATAGTAATGTTTCTTTTCACATTAAAATAAAATGTTGATAAATATATTTATTTATTTATTCATCCATTCATTCATTTATGGCTGCAATATGTTATTTTTTTTATTATTATTTATTATTTTAATATAACAATTAAATATTGCAATAGTAATATTTCTTCACTTTTTAATTATTAAAAAATTATCAATAACAATGGCAACAAAAATAATATTTGAATAGCAGTATGTATTTTTTGTTGCTGTTATTATTAATAGAATTATTTAAAAAAATCTCAAAAATCAATTTTTATTTAATTTTTATTTTAAAATAAATATAAAATAACATTTTAATAATTATTGCATTTTTATATATAAATTATTACATTAATACCTTTTTACAATATAAATTAAAATAATAATAATAATAACTTGTTTCCCCAGTAAATCTAACAACAAAAGAAGGATTTAAATCCGGTTTGCTTTACATTCTATATTATGACATTAAGCATGTTTACTGCTTGATGCTCTAAAGATGAATGCGGGTGCAGGGAATCTAAGCCTAAGAGGGATGCTATCACAATAATCCCATATTAATTACCTGCAATGAACATTCCTAATCACCCTACTGAGACTGCAAGAATGAGTGAGATCCCAACACATAAACTGTTTAAATACATTGTGTCCTGCTCTCTTTCTATTACTTTCTATCAGCTCTTAGTTCATCATAAAGCAACACTTGATGACTCTGTTATAATCGATCCCAGAGCAGCAGAACTCCATACATCCCTTCAAACTAATTGCACATTTGTCTGCAGCCACAGTTACCAATTCAGAAAATCAGCATGAAATGCTGGCACAAAGAGGGTAAAGATTTAATTTTCACATCCATAAAGCCAACAACTAATGTGATATCTGTAACCAACAGCACACATGCAATAGAGTAGCAAAAATACTCAACGGCAAACTATCCGTCATCCAATATGTGGACAAAAGCTGCCCTTGAGATGAAAGTGATAATAGAAAAGAGAGAAGATAAAAGAGAGAAACTCTACTTGAACTCTCCTGCTGTGTTAAGAGAGTCATAAGCTATGTTGAGAAACTCATTATACTAGATTGTCCCTATTCACCATGCTTGTATACTGACACTTCTGAGCTGTGAACATACATTTCAACAGGTGCTTTAAAAGACAAATAGTAGAACAACAGTTCTTTAAAATAATGAAAGCTTTCAAAACAGAGAAGGTGCATAAAGTTAAAAGCTTAACTACAGTATGACGCAGGTTGGAAGTCAAACATCTGTAAATTAGGGATGCAACAAGCAATTATTTTGATAACTGATTAATCTAACTATTATTAGAATGATAAATCAACTAACATTGATTAATCAGCAGACACATCTCATGCAAACAACCAGATCACTGTAATCAGATGCGCTTTTAATTGCTGCTTTCACAGTTTTGCTGTGTTTATTTCGTTATTTTACATATTCATTTAAATGCCGCTCAGCAACTTCAGGTTCGGCGGTGTTTGCTTTGAAGAGCTGTGTGTGTCTCTTCTTTTCAATTGCATCCGGTAGGGCTGAATTACAGATTCAGGTATTTTTACAGTCCTCATTATTTACAGCCATAATCAGACATTAAGCAGATCTCGAACTGATTAAAGGAACACACCACTTTTTTTTAAAAGGCCCATTTTCCCCAACTCCTCTAGAGTTACATGTTTGAGTTGTACAGTTTTTGAATCCATTCAGCAGATCTCTGGGTCTTGTGCTAACACTTTTAGCTGTAGCTTAGCATAGATCAATAAATCTGATTAGACCGTTAGCATCGCATTCAAAAATTACCAAAAAGTTTCTATTTTTTTTTTTTTCCTATTTAAAACTTGACACTTCAGTAGTTGCATTGTGTACTAAGACCAACAGAAAATGAAAAGCAGTTTTTCTAGGCTGATGTAATGTAACTAGGAACTATACTCTCATGGCGTACCATGGCTGCAGCAGGCACAAAGATATTATGCAGCACCTGAAATGGATGTGAACTATTTTCAGGTGCTGCATAATGTAACTATAGAAGAATTCAATTTTAAATAGGAAAAATATCTAAACTCTTTGGTCATTTTTGAGCGTGATGCTAACGGTCTAATCAGATTTAATGATGTATGCTAAGCTACAGCAAAAAGTGCAAGACCCCAAGATCAGCTGAACGGATTTAAAAACTAACTCTAGGTTAGTTGGAAACAACAATCAACAAGGTTCAAAAGGTTTTTATGATTTCTTTACTACATTTCAGGGCCTTGAACTTGTCAGTTGTGATGCCATCTATGGAGGGTCAGAAACCTCTTGGATGAATTAATAACAGAATTAATGACAGAATTGTTCATTTTTGAGTAAACCATCCTTGTAAGCATGTATTACACATTTGAGCAGAATATTGCAATGGCGATCGTTACACGTCAAGATATATGACTGTCCGTGTTTTTAGGTCGTCATCACTTTTTTTCAGTGCAGAGAGAGTGTGTTCACATGGTTGCCAGGTTGGAAAGATTAGGTAGAACAATGGAATTTGTATCCATTTATTAAAAAATTGTGTGCCCATATGGAAGAAGACTACTTCTAATTAAAACAAAGAAAAGGAAAACAAATTGATCAAAATTAAAATACGATTTATCATGCAGTCAAAGAATTCACAAGTTGTATGGACTATTTTCGGCACTTAAATGATAATTTTTACACAATGATTTCTGGTCATGTGTCTATGTTTACTTTTGCATTCCATAGAAAAAATAACAGCACATGGGTTTGGAATGACATGAGGTTGAGCAAATAATGACAAGGCCTTCGTTTTTTTGGGGACCTATCCCTTTTAAAACTAGGAGATATAGCGTCACATACAGAATATCATGAGGGACAGGTTTTGTTTTAGTCTTGGTGAACTGTTATCAGACAAAAGTAAGCCAGAGATTTATCACTAAAGCCAAACAGAGCTCCAGTGACAGTGATCTGCTGTGCTGCCAAGACGTGTGCAGGCCGTGCATCTCCTCATCCTTTATTGAGCCTTCACCGCACCGGGTAAACAGCAGTGTTGTGATTGAGTCGGTACAGAAGATCCCCACGTCTGACGTTTTTGTCGCTCAAGTTCCTAACAGCGACCATCAGGCAAAACGAGAACATTAGTGCCTTTCCAAGAGCCGGTCCGGATGACAAATGTTACAGCTAAAAACCCTGTCTTCGCATCCTGCAGGTTTTCCAGAGTTTATTAAAAGAAATGATTATTGCTTCTGAATGTGATTACGCCACATGGATATTGTGTTCCAGATGGTGGCTGGTCTCCATGGATACAGGGTGCTATGTAACCAGGGGGTGGTGGGTGTTCTTGGCTTCCTAGTGCAGTGGAAAGGGGAAGAAGAGGCCATGGACTGACGAAAGCAGTTTCACACGCCTGCTCACGAGACGGACATAAGACGCAGGAGAGCAGAAGGCTGAAGAAATGAGCGCGTACATACCTGAACACTTCTCAGAGACTCAACAGCATGTGATGACGCAAAAAATGATGCAAACTCTCCGTCTGAGTCACAGGCTTTGAGAAACCTTGTCACATGAAAGCGTTCGATAAACTTTAAGCTCTATTGACAGACTCAGCATGTTGACTCCCGCAGAAAACTATTACATCATCCTCTTTTCTCGGTTTGTAAATACAGGGAAAACTAAGAGCGTCGAAGCATACAAGCAATTACAATGTAATAAAGGGGAAAAGACAATTACAAGTGATACAAGTGTAACGTGTCTGTCTTGTCATGTCGTGTCATTCTGTATTGCCCTTGTTTTGATTCTGTATAACAGTTGCCTTGTTAATAGTCCTGCCCGCATAATTAGTGTTTCATTGAGCCCAGCTTTGTATCTCAGGTGTTTTGTGTTTCCCTACCTCTTCCCCTTTGTATTTGATCCATGTTCTTTTGAGTTTTGGTTGTCAGTCATTGTAAATGTAATAATGTCTTCATGTGTTCGTCAGCTGCCCTTGTATCCTGTCTGTTTTAGTTTCCATTGCTCATTGGATTCCATGTTTCCCAGCCTTTCTTCGTCGCTGAGAAGTGCAACGAATCATTACACTTATAGCTTCGAGCATAAGCTTTAGATTTTCACTCTAAGAAATGTTTTATTATCTTTTAATTTATTTAAAGAAAGAGCTGTTTTTTAATAAACCACTTTGTAAATAAAAAAAAATGTTTTGTTGTTTAGTTTCTTTCCCCTGATGTACAGAAACAAACAGAACTGTGACGTTAAAACTTATGTATGTTATGTTACGTATGTAGCTACTGAACCGTCATTTTTGTGTACCGTTACACATATACACATATATGCAATACAGATAAATATTATTCTTTTGAACTTTCCTATTCAAAGTTTCCTGCAAAAATGTATGCTGTATCAATCTATTATTTCGACAAACATACAAAGCAGCATGACTGTTTTCTACATTGATAATAATCAGAAAGGTTTCATGAGCCTCAAATCAGCATATAAGAATGATTTATGATGTATCAGGTCACACTGAAGACCGGAATAACAATGCTAAAAATATATTTTAAAATATATTACAATATAAAACATATTTTAGATTGTAATTAAATGTTGTATTATTACAGTTTTTTAATTTGTATTTAATCAAATAAATGCAGCCTTTGAAAAAAAGTTAACCTAAAAAAAACTCCAGTCTTCTACAAAGTAATAGTGTTACACATATCAAGCATTAAAAACCGTCCCATATCTGCTTTTAAACACTGCATTAATTTACAGATTTGCGTTCTTTTCTTTCACATGGCCATGTATTTGTGCACTATGAACCACAGACAATAAGAATTTCTCGTGGTAATTTGTATTTAGGACACTGCTGCTGTAGCCTTGAAGTTATTTCCCATCTGCTGAGAGACTGTAATAAAGAGAACCTAACACAGACAGATTGATCCTCATGTAAACTCCAGAGAGAGGTCAGGACACGTTGGCAGGAGCAATGTTACGGATACAGTCCGTGCATGCAAAGACCTTCCTTTTCTGACAGATTACAGTGAAAATGGCTTTTGCCACTAATGGTTGATTCACTTTAATAACGGAAGAAATTAGATGTTGGAAGATATTTGTTACACCCCTCTGTGTGTTTTCGCACCTGCATCTAATAACCCCATTTGCATGAAATTTCACTGAAAAGCAAAAAACCAGCCCACTCTCCTGCAAGCTGTTTTGAATTTTAAGATGTGGTATTTTCTGTGAGGGTTTCCCACAAACAAACACAGAGAGAGAGAGAGGGAAGCATCTATGATGACACTTTCCTTTAGTGAACCAGAACTAATTATAGAGTGGCAAAGTTGATTATGTGGCAATATTCTCCACACAGTGTAGGAGTGATAAGCAGCACATCTGGGAGATCTTATCCGGCCCCGTCGGGCTATGAAATGACTCTCCGCTTCATGTGAAGGCAATCATCGTGCATTTCATACACTCGCACAATCCTAACACACTCCAAAGTCTCTCTATAGCAAACCCTTTTGCCAGAGTCAAGACTCCTGTTAATGTGCCAAGAGAGATGTAAAGCATAAGAGAGGCTGTAAGGGCATGATATTAAAGGAGAAGTTAACTTTTGAAAAAACTTTTGCTGATATATTACTCACCCCCATGTCATCCAAGATGTCCATG
>JAUMHP010000074.1:5713200-5725010 GCA_032361065.1 Enteromius trimaculatus | reverse complement strand
TAAAAGCTCAAAGCAGATAGGTCTCTCTGGCGAGTTCCCATATGTAACGTCGAAGTGATTCGACTGAAAGGGTAACATGCATGTGACATTTTGTAATAACGATGCTTGAGTCGTGTATTAATTATATTTATGTTGTGTTTTTAGAATATTGTATTTATTTTCGTCACAGCATGAGGAAGCTCTTTTTTCGTCCTATGGCAAAATAATAAATATTATGTAAGTAACAGAAACCTTAAAACCAAAAATGAATTAAATCTAGTAATTTCAAGTAAATAAATTAATTGTGTTAAACAATTTGCACTGAACGACACTCTTATTAGCCATAAATACAATCTCAACCGATCTCATGAATATTCATAAATTAGCATCTGTAAACATTTGAGTATTTGGTAATATAAAGTTTGTATATAAACCATAGCTAAATTATTTACATTTCAGATGCTGTCAATAAATCTACTGTACTGTATACTTTTACATTCAAGATAAAGTATGTTTGGTAGAACTACACTTTTTTTACGAGTTGTTGAATGAGTAGTTAGCCTTATAAAAAGACCTCTATGTCAGATTCCATTGACTATGGTCAATGATATTACAAAAAATGTTTTCTTTTTTTTCATATCTACTTTTTTTTTGTAGGTCTATGCTTTATCCATCACTAATTAATGCTTTATCCATCACAATAATAATAATAATAATAAATATCTTAATTCTCTCAATTACAACTATGTGATTCATTTGATTAATTAATGGCCATTTCATGTCATTAATTCAATTAACATTGGATTGAATTTGTAATCGATTGGCAACCCCTAATAAACATACTCCAGTGTAGGCCTTTGAATAATAACAGCGACTACAGCTTTTCGTCTCAGCATTGGAAGCAGCAAGCGTGACGCACACACACACAAACAGAAACATGCATCAATAGGAGTGCAAACAAAGCTCTGATGTCTGCTGTCAGTAGCTGTACTGCAGTTATTCATCAAGCCCCTTCGCTGCCTCCATTTCTCTCTTTTAGTTGCAACTTGCTGAATCTATATTAAACCAACAATAGAAAAGCTCTCAAATAATCTGAACCAACAGGAGTGTAATCCCCAGAGATTACACAGGTGTTAGGAGAGTTCAAAATACACTGCACATAGATTAAATACTGTAGCTGTAATGCAGCAAAGCAAGCAGAAATCATCTAGGGAAGCTTTACAGGTCAAAATACTCTTAGAAGGAAATAAAAGGTTCTCAGCCATGGTTGAAAATAATGGTAGCAATTTCAAAACTGACCTGGAGAAATCTACAATGAAAAGAAAGGTTGTGTTTTGCCATTTTGGAGACTACTTTAAGTTAATAATATATTTTACATAATAAACGTTGTTTACACATAGGGGAAAGCGTGCGTATGTGTTGTCATACTCTCTGAAATGGCGGAAGATGTATTGTAATTCATGGGAGAAGAATAGTTGAGTAAATTATGTTATTTCAGTTTTCTTTGCACACAAAAAATGTTCTTGTAGCGTCACAAAACTAAAGTTGAATGTTGTCACATGACTGTTTTACTATGTTCCTGGATCTGAGAAGATTTCAGTTGAGTTGTGTTGCTGTCTATGGAGAGTCAGATCTCTCCCATTTTATTAATAATAATCTTAATACATGTTCCCAAGATGAACGAAGGTCTAATGGGTTTGGAATGACATGAAGATGTGTAATTAAAGACAATTCAATTTGGGGTCAACAAACCCTTTAAATGTGAAATTTTGAAATAGAAAAAGAAAGCAATTTCCTTTAAAACAATGCAATTTGTTTTTATTACAAAATCAGTTTAGCAGTGTAGCAAGAACATATTATTGAATCTGAAACTGTCCGTCATATTCCGAAATAAGCACAAACTTTTCAAATGTTTATAAACTTACAAAAAAAAAGCACACAACCGTACAAAACTTGTTACACACCAATCAAAATCAATAAAAAACAGCTGAATGTGAAAATACATTGCATTTACTTTATGTAAATATCCTTTTTTAGGGAAGGAGCTTGATGCATATTCTCCAGCCAACATCGTGAAGTGTAAAACGACACTCCAATGTTAATTCAGGTATTATCTGGTCTATCATTAAAATAATATTAAACTGCTGAAAAATGTCAGGTTTACTTAAAATAATTGGAACAATTTGTTGAAATAAATAAATAGGCTGAATTAAATAAAGAAATGTTCCAGGAGGAACAACAATAGGCTGTTTTATAATGTGCATTAGAATGAGAGAGAAATGTGGGTATAAAGGCTGGTGTATACGGAGATCTCATTCACACATCCACACAGACCGGCTCATGGGCCACACCATGACATTTATAAATATGCATCAGAGCCCACACATCAGCGCTCCTGTTCTCAACAAGGTCCTGCATCGACAAGCATTCACCCTGACTCTCATCCACTCGCTATCTCCCTCACTCCAGCTCGCTCTTCCCACCCAAACAAGTGCAAACGCTCTCATTCCCCTCAGGAGGCAAATTTAAATGTTTGTGTAATGTGTGTGTGTGTAATAGAGAATGAGTGATGCGTGTGTGTGGTACAGGTTATTAAACTGCGGCTAGTGTGGACTGGTGTGGGCAGGAGTGCAGAGCAGGACTTAATGTGGTGTGAGAGTGCCATTACCTAGTAATGAGTCTGATAATGCTGAAGCCGAACAGCACACATGCAAACTAAAAACAGAAACACTTCTATGTACCATGTTCAAAACAATTCTGATTAATCCCTCAGGAAAGCCCTCACTATTTAAGTCGATGGGTTTCAAATGTTTAATGCACTTCTATTTTTATGTTAGTTCTTCAGTAACACGTTTGTCTTGTTTTATCTCTTTAATCTTTATTGAACTTTACCAGATTTACTGGGTTTATCTTGCCCCATTGAACTTGTAATTAGGTTATGTCATTCTTCTAAATGTCAACAAGGGAGTGAATTATTCAGTGACTTAATCGTAAATACACAGATTCAGCAAAAGTCTCTGATTCATTCAAGCACAAAACAAGTGAATCATTTACTCAAAGATTCATTCAAAGACACAGGTTTGCCGTGAGCTCCAGACGATCACTGGACGCTCAACTTAGTTCTTTTAACATTTGCCGCTGACTCTGATGTCTCTGTAGTGGTTAAACAAGGTAAACTTTAATTTGGATATATCTAACAGCCAATCTTTGATCTCATGAACAGATCTATTTGTTCCAGGCCATTTCATTTTAACCGAGCACAAAGTTAGGTTTCATTCATTATTTATTTCATAATTGTAATACAGAGCTGACTTTGTAGCATATCTCTATGTGTGTTCCATGAACCGCATTTTTGTGGCTATTATTTTTAAATGAAAAGAAGCAATGCTGTTTTATATAATATTTTGCTTCATTGTAATGTGTTATGATCTTGTCTGTGAGCTCTCATCCCATCAACTGTTATCTGGACCACATCAGCCACCGCACCTTCACACCACCAGGTGCCTCATATTCTCACGGACTCAAATCCCCAGCATGCACCACGCACTCATACACCTGCTCACAATCAACCACACCCACATATTCATTAGTCTGTGTATTAATTGCAGTAGTCCACAAGGACTCTTTGCTAGTCTTGATTTGCCTAGGCCATCATTTCTGAGCATTTCTTCTGTGTTTATTTACCCTTATTTACAACCTTGGATTGTTTATCGTTCTCTTCTCTTTGTTCATCTTCGGAAAACAAATCAAGATATTTTTGATGTAAACAAAGACCCATTTGGTCCTCCATAGACACCAATAAAACTGAAATGATCCAGGTCCAGAAACCCAGTAAATACAGTCCATGTGACACCAGTGGCTAAACTTCAGTTTTGCTCTCTTCAATTTTTTCTCTTCAGAGTTATGTTTTTCACCATTTTGGAGAGTGTGCCTAGAGCAGTGGTTCCCAACCTTTTTTAACTCACGGCCCACACAGCCAAACACATATGCTTCCGCGGCCCACTGCAAAAGAATTTAAACAATCCCACTTTTTGTGTCGGGTTAACTAAGTACTCAGAAGCAAGGATGTTAATTGTCTTTATTGAATAAACTGGTAATGTATTGAATAAACTGAAAATATACTTAACATTTTAGCAAACTAGACATTTTTATTATATTAACAATATTACAATTTCTATTAATAATAGAAAACCACTGGCCTAGAGGAAAGCAAACACATGCGTTGTGTTGTGGTACTTTCTAAAATGTTGGGGAAGAAGAATAGTTAAAAAAATGTTCTATAGATGACCTACTACTTGTACTAAGATTCTGAATTATATCCATGCAATGTACACTTTACTATCCCATAAGGGCACAGAAGAAAGTTTTAATTCACAGTAAAATGCAGGTAAGTCACATGACAATGATATGACAACAAATGTCGAACATCCGGCTTACATTAAAGGGTTAGTTCATTCCAAAATAAAAATTCTATCATGAATTACTCATGTTGTTTCAAACCTGTAAGATCATTGCTCATCTTCGTAACACAAATTAAAATATTTTTTTATGAAATCCGAGATTTATTAAATCTTTCTGACCCTACATAGAAAGCAACATTTTATGGTCCAGAAAGGTAGTAGGGACATCGTTGAAATAGTCCATGCGACATCAGTAGTGCATCCGTAATGTTCTGGAACTGCAAGAATACTTTTTGTGACTTACAGTATTTAACTATTACTCTTCAATTCACTGCAAACATATATTTAGTAATGTTAGGCAATATCTTAAATGAATAAAATACTATACTGAAATCTCAGTTAATTCATAATTTCATCTGCATTTGTACTATTTCACATGTTTAGCCAATGCAACCACTATCATAACAATCTAGCACCTTAAACAATACATTTAATTTCCATCACAACACACAAAGACAAAAAGCATGCTGGAGAGTATGATTTTTTCCCCTTCCAAATACCCATGAATACAAATGAGACCCGACATGGGAAAATGCTGGCAGCGGAGGAATGCAATTTACTAATCCCAGGAAGTCTTCACTGCATCCTCAGGGCCTACGAGTTAATTAAACCCCATCCACATCCAGCGAAGCAACCAGCCCGTCTTCATGCTGCTGGAGTGGGACTTTCATATATCTTCTTTAATACCAACACAGCCAGACATGCAATACAGGGGACCAAAATGAGGTTCAGAGTTGAGGCTGCGTAGTGTGAAAAAGCCTCTTAGAGTCTGAGCACAGACATTCTCCTATAGCATCTTAAAGGCTGAAACAGTATAAGGGATAAATTCTCATTTCTATTTATATTCTGAGCCGTTAAAGCCATGTAAATAATTGGAGCGGCAAGAAAATGACACCAACTGATGGCAACAAAAAAACACAGCGCAATCCCAAACATCTCACTAGTGATGCCAAAGACTATAGAAAAATATGCCTCTTGATGCTTTTTAAGAGTCTCCAAAACAAAACACTGGCATTATATTTCATTTTAGTATTGCAAAAAATAATGGTGTCACACCAACCTGTTTTTTTTTTTTTAAAAAACAGAGAAAATCCCAGATGCCAACAGTTCCTAAAATGAGATTGGTTAGTGATGTCTTCAATGCTGAGAATTGGATCTATTCATATTGCCAAGAAAATATTGTGCCTGTCCAAATACCCACCATTGTGGTCTTGGCCATTGTCATGTGTATGCGACAGAAAGTAAGTGCACAAGACTGTCCCAACTCAGAAAAATGCCAAAGCTCAGTGCTCAACACACACTAAATCTACACTTTATATAATACTACCTCGGAGCAGTATTTGAGTATGTAATTATTCATCATGTTAAAGACATCACATGCCTGAAATGTAATACTATTTTAATTGTTAATTGTAAATTTGTATTTGAAATCATGAAACCTTTACAACTTAACATTTTATTTTAAGTAATAAAAAAAAAACATATATTTATTAAATTAAATTATATTATATGAAATATGTTTTTCTCAAATTGATTTTTATTGTTCTCACATGTAGTGTTTCCGTTTTAATTGTTTAATTAAAGTGTAATTATCTAAAAGCATGCCTAGTCAACTGAATTTATGAAACTTTAACTGCTTAGTTTTTTATTGAATGGCCATACAAAATGTTTTTGTTTTTTTCTTTCAGAAATTCTATGTTTTCTGTTTTCATTTTTCTGGTTTTATGACTTTCTATAAATTCTGTAAATATAAATATTATCAGAAATGGTGTTAATCGGCATAACATTATAAAACAATATTTTAAAACGTAATAAAATAATTGATCAATTAATTTCTATCAAACAAAGTATTGTAGAGCATAGGTTTACTTTAAAATGTAAAATATGGCTGAAAAATATTGTAATTATACCTTATAAAATGTTTTACTGTATTATTATTATTATTGAGAAGTACATTCTACGGTACAACAGTACTATATTTGTGATAAATTCAAGTTAAACAAGCTTTTGTGAAGAGTTTCTATTTTCAGTTTCTGTATATGATGATGAGTTTTTGTCAAATGAAATTGATGGGACTCTGGAGATGAATGCCACATCCTCATAATATAGTGAGACGACCGACACTGAAAACAGTTAGCGTCACACATGCTTGAGTTTGAGTAGTATGAAACACTCTGCTGTTATTTTTTATTGCATCATACTTTATAAACTCCAGGGACTGCTGTGCTGTGCAGTTGTTGAGATACTCAAACTGCCGTCTAGCACCAACAATCGTTCAACATTCAAAGTCACTTAGATCACATTCTTCCATCTTCTGGTGTTTGGTTTGAACAACAATTGAACCTCTTGTCTATGCCACCATGCTTTGATATATTGATCTGCTGCACCCGATTGGCAGATACAATATTTCATATTTTTCATATATAAATGTCATGAGTGTGTTTGTGTTTCATACAAGTCTAGGGGAAAACCAGATTTACAGTGCAGCGCAGACACGAGTGGAGAGTCAATTCTCTAAATCTCTCCACAGGGATGCTGGGCCGTGTACACAAGCCCATGCACACACACACACACACACACACACGTGCACCCAGGTGGCCGAGCTCAGCACACACAGTCCAGTGAGCGAGGACGACTGTCCTCTGCATGCTGCAGCACCCACTCACAGGCTGGGTAAATATTTACCGATCAAACCCAGATCTGGCTCCATCTGTGCAGAAACCCTGTCTGCCCGTCTTTTTCAACTAACATGCCAACTTTACTGGGCAAACACAGATTAATCTTTCAGTATGTATATGACGTGCGTTTTAGTTTTTTCTGTTTATTATATCGGCACCGGCTTAAGTTTTTCTATTTAGCTGATGTGTTTAAGGTGGGACTTTTTTTGATGCCTCTGAAAACAACAGCGCCTGCGCTCACTCTTGTTCATTGGCACCGATTAATTGATTAATGAGCCTTTAAATGAATAAGTTACTTATAAGTAAGTTATTTGTTCAATGTTTACAACTGTTGATAAACATTTTAGAGACTATTATTCCTTATGTTATTCCTTAAGTGATTTGTGACAATGGGCTATATAACAGGAATAAAAAAATTAATTAAATAATTATTTTCATTACTAACTAACTTTGGAAAATGGTATGGCTATGTATCGTTATTTGGTATGACAAAAACATATTTACTAATGACTTTTCGTGTTACAGAAGAATAAACGTGTTTAAAAACTGTACAGGGCAGGGTAACGTTAGATCCTTATCTGCAAATCAGGAAGATAAGTTCCGTTTCTGCTAATTTGCTAGGATAATTTGCTATAATATGCTATAACACGATTTCTTCTAAGTTAAGTCATTCATTGAGCTCTTACCTATTCGTTGCTTTCATGGTGTAAAACAGAAACTCCCCAAGTCCTTGCCATCCATCAGAAGTTTGGTTCATAACAGGTTCACCACAATGGCTATTATTTACTCTATCAGTAACCGTTTGAGACTCAGGGGGGCGCTAATGACCTAATGACGACATCGCGAGACCGCGGAGTAACACGATGGACATAAAAGTAGCACCTATAAAAAAAACAATAGTAATGTGTAATAGTAAATAGTAAAATGTAAATCAAAATATTAACAAAAAATAATAGCAGCGCATGTCAGTGATACTAAAATAAAACATTTTAGTTATTTCAGTATTTTGCAATAAATAGCCTACACTATTGTCCAATATATAAAATTGTTGTAAACTTAACATAGTTTTATATTATTTAGTAATTTTTAATGTGCTTATATAATTTGAGAACGTGTTGGGAAACTTGCATGTTATAGTTTACAAAATACAAAAAGTTACCCTATCTAAATAAATAGCTAACATATTTTTATTACTTTTTTTATTTCTCTTCTAAATGTTTTCAACTGTTTATCAAAAATTAAAAGGAACAGTTCAGTGACTCACGATCCAGTAGTTCCAAACCTGTATGAATTTATTTGTTCTGTCAGAATCAAAGAAACAATCTCTTGCTAAATGAAACCTTTAAAATATAAAAAATATAATCTTAAAATATAACCCACCAGGCACCGGACGTCCATATAACATCAGATTCACGTTGGACATGACGTCAGACAGATGTTGCATTTTAGTTGAAAATGAAAATCGTGTTGATGTCAGTATTTGACGTCAATCTGACATTGACTTAAAGTTGGATTTTGGTTACACAACCTAAAAACAACAGAATATCAATGTCAGGTAACGTATTTAACATTGACATTAGATATTTAATTTGCGTTGAATTTTGGTCACCTGACATCGCAACCAAAATTTAACCAAATATCAATATTGTGTGCCTATACTGGAAAAAAAGTATATACAAAAACCTAAATTTCTAACTTGCAAACTTGCTTGAAAACATTGACAAACATTCATTTTGCATAAAAAAAATGAACCGGAACATTAAAGATAAACCTTTAGCAACCTCTTACTGAGACAGGTGTATAGAATGTAAATGAAGTGTGTAAATCCTTTAAAAGGAATATCCCACTATTGTGTGTGTTATCACAAGGGCTTATTGACGAGTATTGTCCTTCACCGTGAACTGTGCCTGTGCATATTTGAGATTAAAATCAGGGAGGTTAATTAGAAGATCTTGTGTGGTTAAGATGCAGTGATGATGGAACAGGGCCAGGGCTGCTCTCATTGACGTCTAATCATGCCGATTGTGCCCTCCCCTCGACACTGCTTCTTATGCAAGCCCTTTCTGAGAGCTGAAGGGAAGCGCAGACATAAAATGGAGGGTCATTTACAAACTTCTTCCAGCTATTTGCTTCAGTCTCCTTATCAGGAGGACAGCTTCTCCTTCTGCTTCATGCTAACTCTGCATTCCAACATCACTTAAGTAAATTCGCTCTACACAACCAATCACCCAGAGGAACAGCTCTCTGCCAGAAATGAAAAGACGTGGAGAGGCAAGGAGGACGCTGGGAAGAAAAAGAGGGCCAGAGAGAGAAAGAAACAGACCACAACCCACTTTAGAGGGTTTGAACATGATGCTGAACATATTGGTTTTAAGACTCGTGGTGATAACATCTGTTTGAGGTCATCTGACAATGGACAACAAAAAAATACACTTCAAAATCCAAAATGTTCTGTGATCTGATGACTTAAATCACATTCTGAGGTAAATGAAGTAATGCTGATCTATTGCAATGCATGCAGTTTAGGCCTACACGCTTGTCAACTGCTGCACTAAAATAAGGTTTTTACACTTGCTGATTCTTGCTGATTATGACCAGATATTTATTTTGACTCTTTGTTCTTCTTTAACACATATAAACATTAACATTGTTAAGTTATGTAGATTAATCTGAGCTATTCTTCTTGAACTCACACATACAGTATTCACAAAAGGTTGATTAGAGACACATTATCACCAGGTGTAAACAGCATTGCTCACTGGCTGACCACTTATCACCCGATACAGATGTTAACAGCAGGAGCAAACAGGACCTTAGATGCTGTCGGTGACTTTGCAGAAGTGTTGAACTTCAACTGGACTGTAGGGATGGAGCCGCTCTTTCTCTCTCTCTCTCTCTTCCTCTGTTTCTTGATTTCTGAATGTCAGGTCTCTTATGTCTGATGAAAATCTATTCATTCATTCTTCTCTCTTTTTGCTCATGGCACACATTTCTCTCACTCTTCTCCTACATTTTTTCCCTTTCTGCATACAGAATATTCTCAGTCTCTTTTAATGATTCAGTATGTAACAACACCATCATTGTGTTCAACCAGTGCAATATTAACTGCAATATAAATGTTTACTAAAAGAATATATTTAACTGCAAACTGAATGCAATGTTTTCCAAAGTTTAACAGCAAGTTACATTTAAATGAAAAAGGATATTGTTGTAAGCATGGAGACGGAAACATGTGGATGCATTTGCAAGTTTCTTTATTCAGTGTCAACTAGGCAACTCCTTGACTACCGCTCTCCTGGCTGCGATTCAGGGCTAGAACCCGACAACTGCAGACTGGAATCCGCGGGCAACTGGATAGGCACTCCTGGCCAAAACTCGGACACTGGACCTGACAACAGGTCCCCTGACCATGATTCAGGGTTGAGACTGACAACTGTGGACTGGAATCCGCAGAGATTTGGATCGACACTCCTGGCCAAAATTCTGGGACCGAAACCGACAACTGAAGTGACTGCTGGAGATCTTCCGTGTCTGAGGCCGAGCACGGAAAGGGTTCAGGGACCAGAATGAACCGGCTTAGAGGTCATGCAGCCACCAGAGGAACCTTCGGAGAATCTACGACCAAAGTCGACATTTGCAAAGGTCATGCAAGTTTCTTTATTCAGGATCAACTTGGCAGGGTCAAAACACCGGCAAACAGAGTAACTGGGACAAGGCTGAATCAGAGTCAAGGTATAGGGGCACAGATCGGGGCAGGCAGAGAACAATCACAGTCCAAAGTAAATGGGAAACACAAACACTAGGGAACCGCTCAGAAATGGCAGCAACGCAAGTCAAGACTTAGCGACAGTTGGTGTGTGAGGGTGTGGGTGTTGCTGATTGCGAGCAGATGTGTGATTGCAAATCTGAAACAGGTGAGAGTGCGTGGTGCATGATGATAGATGCAGTCCAGAAATTATGAGATGATTGTTTGTGGCTGAGGGTGAGAGCAGACAGACCTAATCATAACAATTGTTCTATATTAAATGCTTTAAACTGAACTTTAGAGGTTTCTTGGACCACTTGTAGGACTTGAAGGACTTAAAACACTAACATGGCTTACAGACTGTTGTGTGCACTGCCGCACTCTAAACCTGTTATTTACATTGTGCGTTCATGCACAATATGCAATGCAACCCATGGATGGGTATCCAACCCATTGCATATAGCCCTCTATAACTGAATAAATGTTGCAGCTTGCCTGGAATAAATAGCAGTGTTATTGGATAGACACTTCTGTGCTTGATTCTTTGACTGGAGCCAATCCATGGTTGCCCGCTACGATACCAGATATTAAGTAAATTTGGGAAAGGCTAACTTACAGTGGGTACGGAAAGTATTCAGACCCCCTTAAATTTTTCACTCTTTGTTATATTGCAGCCATTTTCTAAAATCATTTAAGTATTAGATCAAAAGGGTGTTTCTACTAAATACTTAGGACCATGTGATATTTCAGTTTTTCTTTTTTAATAAATCTACATAAATGTGCACAACTATATAAACTCAATTTTGTGTTTTTCTGTCAATATGGGGTGCTGTGTGTACATTAATGAGGAAAAATAATGAACTTGATTTTATCAAATGGCTGCAATATAACAAAGAGTGAAAAAATTTAAGGGGGTCTGAATACTTTCCGTACCCACTGTATATAGAA
>JAUMHP010000074.1:5695377-5713100 GCA_032361065.1 Enteromius trimaculatus | reverse complement strand
ACCTTAATGAGGAAAAATAATGAACTTGATTTTATCAAATTGCTGCAATATAACAAAGAGTGAAAAAATTTAAGGGGGTCTGAATACTTTCCGTACCCACTGTATATAGAATATATATATATATATATATATATATACTGACATTCATAACTCATAATTTCATATTATCTGCAAGTTGAGGTTAAAAATGAAAAATACACTTTTAATATCTGAAATACACTACAGGTGCACAATCAATACAATTAAGGGATATCAACAACATTCATTGACACATTATTTAAAGTGCAGAGGGGAAAACATTCCAACAATTAGAATACCATGATCTGTGCCTTTGAAATTTTATCGCAATAACCGAAATTTGCTCTGCGGATGACTATGAACTTTCTGACATGGAGCTTAATTATGAAATATAGCGACCACCAGACCACCATTCAATATTTATGATGCTCTTTGGAGCAGTCAATTAAATACTTTAAAACGTGTGAGTTTCTCTAAAGTGCATGAATCATCTGAAGCACCTCCAGAAGGAACAGAAGAAAGATATATGAGACCAGAGGAAAAAATGGAGGAGAAAACTATTCATTTGCATGCGGCGAAAACGCCACTCCCGCCTATCAATCATTGCTCTTGCTCAGAGATCCTCATCCTGTCAACAGAACCACTGCGGCCCATCGGTGAGTCAGCAGGACTGCAACATAAAGCAAATGGCATCCTGTAAACCTGTTCAGTGATTTGTTCTCTAAGACAGTGCCAACTGAGACCAGTGTGTGAGGTCTATGAGTCCAGATGCTAAAAACAAATGCTTCATTTTAGTTGTTGTCACCAAGCTTTAGGAGTAGAAACAATAAACTAAAACACTCCAAAACAGCCAAACGTTTGAAAGGCCTAGTACTCATTGCAGCTTGGTCTGTCCAAGAAGCATCCACTTACATGTAAAGTTACCAGTCAACTCTCATTTTGCTTTATGTGCTGTTAATGTGCATAGATTACAACCAGACTGTAAGGCTGAGTCATGCATGCTCAAACGCATAAAACATAAACGCTCATGTATTCTAGCAATAATATCTCCATAAGCCTCAGCCCTGCAGTAATGACTGCTTTACTGGGAGAACGTGAGATGGATCAGGAAGTGTAGACAATGGCTTTACGCTCGGAGGAACACATGATGTGGGGTTATCCTTCAGGATCAGCCCCAGTAACGCGAGACAAAGATTCACCTTCACTCCAATTTATAGGCTTTCTACATCTGCTGCCCTGAACTACACTGTGTGTAGAACCACTGTGCCCTCATTTCTCTTTCTATCTGGAGAAAATAGGAAGGCAGTGATATAAAGACCTACATCCAGAGATAAATATACTACAGGATGTGAACCTGGGAGAGGATGGAACTGAAAGTCAGAGATGGAATAATTAGTTCAGCAAAAATTAGTTCTGAAATAATTTAATGGCACGTGACAAAAGGAGAAATTTTGAAGAATGTGCAGGATGCTCTATTTAATACAGTTACACAGGAAAACACACAAACCAGTAGAAATAGATATTACCCAAGTGTAAAAACTTATACCTTTGGTTCTGAGAGCATTGAATGGGAACCAGTGTTTTTAAAACTATTAATATGTTATCATTGTTTTTATTAATATTTTAAATTAGCTTCTGTTTAAAAAAGCTACTGTTATAGGTTTCATATATATATATATACACACACACACACAATAATAAAGCTTTTTTATTTATTTATTAGTTTTTTTTTATTTTGGTTCAGTGTTTAGGTTTTTATTTATTTCCAGTTAGCAATTTCATGTTTCATAAGTCAGAAGTCTTGAAATATAGTCGTTCACAAGTCATATGGATCATTTTGATTTTAATTGTGCTTTTGCTAAATCCTTAGTTCTCATGAATGATGCTTTTGAATTACATGATAAAGAACAACCAGCATAATCCTCCTTTTGTACTTCACAAAAGAAAAAAAGACAATTGAAACATCATGAGGGCAAATAAATAATAACAGAATTGAAATTCTAGATGAACTATCTCTCTAAGAAAGATAAACAGAGTATAGGACTGAGCATTCAAGTGTAACAGCAGCCATATGGCCATTACATAAATGTGGCAGTCTCACTTCTACTCCCTCGAAGGCTACTTTCAGCATACATTCTCTGTATGTTCTGGAAGAGACAGTGCTGAAAACAGCCAACATCTCCTTTGGACAGCACTTCTTACTGAGGGTTCCCGTGACAAGAACCTCTAGCCTGAGGCAACACTCTATTACTAAAAACTGTGTTTCTCTTACAGACAACTCAGCAAGTCTTGTACCTTCCCTCGTGTATTATCGATTTTTCAAATTTATTCATTTTTAGTAAAACATTGTACAAAGAGATTTTAACAACTGTTTGATCAAATGCTAACTATCTATTGATTTTTGTTCTCATTTAAGAGCTATTTCCCTCTTGATCTAGTACTCAAAAACCTTTACACAGCAGCTGTAGGCAAAAAAAAAAACAGTGTTAATGCTTAAAAAAAAATAAAAAAGAATTTACATGTACAACTATATTGAATTTCACTGGGGTCAACAATGGTGTCTGAATAATAAAACCTGTTTTGACTAGACACAATAAAACGATAAGTGCTAAACACTATCCATGTAAATATGAGTTTTTGTCCAAAGCAGCTAAAGCTCAGTCTCATCAGATCAAAACCCCACTCCGATTAAAATTCTGCCTACATAGGCGCTAATTCATGCATGCAAACGCGAGCACATAAACATATTCAAACAGTGAAAGAGAAAGAAGTACAATGCTAAACACCAGGTTTTCATTCTGTAGACTGAAAAAAGAAACGACTCAGCATCTGCCAAAAAGATGGAAGAAATGTCCTACATATTGTACCTGAGTTATGCTGGTCCCAAGGGCGGATATAACAGAAAGACAGACAAAAAGTTCCCGCACAAATGGCATTTGAAACTGTGTGGGAACACGCTGTCTCTAAATGTCCTGCTCTCTTAATGTCTCATTCAGTCATTAAGATCAGAATGGGTTAGACTTGGTCCTTGGAGGAAGGTCAGAAATTAAAAATCTTTATTGCACTGAGGGCTGAGCCGTTGATAGTAAGTGATTACTTACTGATAACTGATTACTTAATTTTTTCATATATATATATATATATATATATATATATATAAATATACAGTATATTTATTTTTTTCAAATAAATTTGTAATAGACTTGATTTTAGGTAACAATAACTAAATTGCTGAATGCATAGCTATCTAGTTACAATCAAAGCTGGATCTGAAATTGCATAATGTCTGGTTAGGATTAAAACTTACCGATTCCTGCTCACCCATGGAAAAATACTATTAACCAATCAAAAAAAAAAAAACTTAATTGAGATAAGGAACCTTTCAGTGGTCTCACATCAAGCCCCTGTGGTGCGCCTTTTTAATTTATAAGGTTTTGTTTGTTTAACTCCCAAAATCAGCCAGTAATCTTGAAAAATACAAGCTTTAAATCAGACACCTCATTCATTTCATACTTCTGTGACTCCATGTTGTTTAACATTAAATAAAAAGACATAATGGACTCTGATGGGACAGTAAAGTATCCATTGACTGCATGCTCCAGAATGTCGCCAGAAGCAATAGGACACCTGGGTAACTGTTTTTTTTTTTTTTGAATACTGTGAAAAAGCTCTTTTCACATTTTCACCTACCATATGGTATGTAAGTAGCCATATTCAAATGCAGCGCAAGATCAACTGCCTTTCATGATGCATTTGAGATTTCAAGGTGGTTTGAGATGCACATAAGGCATGACTTGTGTGAAGTTGGTTAGACCACATTTCCAAATTTTCTCACCTTAAATGGAACTAAATCAGTATATGAAAGTTTAATAGCACCAGTGCCACACTTGATCAAATTTGCACTGCAACTGTAAATGTCAGCATATCCTAAATGTAGATGTTGTATTTGTACCTGGCATTCTGACAACATTAGGCCAACTGTAGGTGCATTAGAATAATGAAAATGAGTCAGACGGTGTGAATGGAAAGTGCATTGTGTGAATTTAAAGTGGTGTCATCCTGAGGCAGTTCCTTTCGGTATGCGGAGGGTATTTTCTCAGCGCTTGGCACGAGAGTGAAAGAAGAGAGCTGGAAAGACCCCCACAAATTTAGGAAGAGTGGTTTCCCTCAGTAAGCATTTTGGCAGGAACAGGCGAGAGGGAGCGATGAAGACACTGCCAGCACTTTCACTCTGAATTTCATTCTGAGACTGAATGGGCTGCAGTGGATGACTATAGAGCATCAGTCACTGAACCATTCGTTTACCTTTAGTCATTGCATTTTGAGCTGCTTTGTAGTTGTGTACCCCATGTCGTACACTGAAAGCCATCGATGCGTGCTAAATCTGAGGCCGTCATGCAGAGCTCATTGCGCTGTCCCAGGTAGTGGCTACACCATAGAAATGTAATACAAGGGGTAGAATGGGAATTACCATGACAAAGGGAGTCCTAAAATAGGTGGAGCTTAACAACCCAGACATTGTATCTCTGTCTACAGTTAGTGTGCAACTTATGGATGAGGGGGTTTCAATTTCTACGGAATTTCTAATCATGCAATTGGCTAAGGTTTGTCTTGTTGTAACCTAAATTATGATTTAGAAGCACGCAACATGATCTATTTCTGATAATTTAAGTCATACAAATCAGTATTGTTGGTATACATTAATGCACAGCAGGCACAAGAGATTATTTGGTTCAATTTCAACTGTGATGTCGGGTGGCCAAAATTCAATGTCAATTTAACATCTGATGTCAATGTCAATATTTTGATGTCCAATACCAGTGTCAGCTGATGTTGATATCTGTTGTTTTTAGGTTGTGTAACCAAAAGCCAACCAAAAGTTAACGTCAAATTAGCATCATACTGACACAACCAAAACGCTATATCTGTCCAACATCATATCCAACCTCAACTTAATGTTATATTCCTGTGCCTGTTCTGTGTATTTAGGTAGATTCAGTGACAACAGATACCATTTACTTAAACAGAAAACTAGTAGCCATGAAATCTAGTCTAGGCTAGCAATTAAAATCTAGTATAGGCTAACAAAATGTGTGTTTTGTCAGTCATCCTAACAGAAAGCACACAAGCAATGTATTTTATGCTACTATATCGCATTGTTTATTTTGTGCTAGGTGAACTCCTTTGGAATATTGTGAAATATTATTTAAATAGTCTGTTGTAAAAGTGTTTGGTTGGCCTTAGCCTATTGAAGCCTCCCTCAACCTTTGTTTTTTGGGTCAAGCCTGAGTTTGAGAGTTATTATTTAGACCCCCTAATGGTCTAAGTACTCTTCTCTTATTCTTCAAATTCCAGTTCTTTTTCTGTTATGAAGATCCTCGGTGTCTTTATTCGGGTGTAAATTATCGTCCAGACCACTGCTGGAACTTGGACAGCGTTCTCACGTGATGCATGTTACTTTTCTCAGCGTTGGTAGCGCAGACCAACCACAGCCGTTTTTGATTACAAAATATAGTCTTAACACAGAGCCTTTATACAGCGGTTGCTATAACTGACTTATCACTTATACGCTAGCCAATAAGAGTTACAATAATAGATTTAATCTATTATGCTTTTTGGTTTAGAAATACTCTTAAAACCCAAAATTATTTTGAATGCGTTAAAATCAAGGACGCTTCTTTGTGAGCCACCGAGCGCCCCCTAGAGTAAGTATACATTATGTCCCATTGGTAACAGTGACAAATGCCGTCCAATAGGCTCACGCAGTCCTCTCATGTCGACTTTCTGCGGCAAGTACGGAGTTTAGAGCCAGTGCTGTTCTGGACTGATGCAGGAATAAAGACGGCAACCAGTCGTGAATGTTAAACACATAGACGCCGACTTATAAGTTAAAAAATCTTGCGAGTAAATGGGATTCAACGTCTTCCGAACAGAATGTAAAGAATTCCTTGAAGGATGTGGGGAATTAAAGGCTCGTGCTCTGCGCTGTTATTGTTGTTTTTGGCTTATATCTCCGTGTCCTCGGTTAATGCCGGTAAGTTTGCGTGATTGTACTCATTTTGTAAGGAATGTCATTATTATATGGTCATTTATGCGCGCGATATAGAAACAGACATGCACTATTTTTGCGTGCAGGAACAGAATTGCAACGGTTTTATCTTTTAACTACAAACAATATGCATAGTGCTATGCATTCTGATATGTTCACATTGGCAGAGAACAGACAGGTTGCGGGTATGAGATGAATAAATGATGCGCTACTACCTGTTCAGCCCTCCATTGGGACGCACAAGACGCTCGTGGGTTTCCACTGTTCATTCAGACTGCATGTAAATGCTGTGAACAATTCATATGATCCTAATTGATTCTGTTCACAGAGACCGCAGAAACCTGGTCGCCAGACGGATCACATTTAGGGCACTGGGATTTAGGGAATGTGTCTGGACGCAGACACGTTTGTAATATAGGCTATACTGAATTCATTTGTTAAATGGGATCTGATAACTAGAACAGCTAAATAACTACAGTACATGATTACTTTAATTGTCAACGTCACAAATCCATTCGTATTTGCGTTGGTCTTTCTCCATTAATTGAATCTTTCAAAGCAATATGTAATATCGATGTTATCGGTGCTTTTTCTCTGGCCTTTATATATCCCGAGAATCATGGCAATTTTATTATTTTAATTCACTTGCAAACCTAAAAATATTAGCTGGTTTCAAAAATGTATATGCAGATAACAATATTAGATTGTTGGCAATATCTTTGTTTAACCTTTTCTGTTATCTTGTTTTAAAATAACCATAAGCAATTACACAGCTTGGAAAGAAATTAGGCTATTATAATAATATAAAAAAAAAATGTAAGTGCTTTAAAACTCAATTTATCAATATAAAAAAAACTTTTTGCATGACAAATATAAACTAACGATTTTTATTAGTGTTGTTATTATTAAAACCAGTGCCAATTTTAACACTGACACAAATTTCAAAGCATATTATGGTGCATGAATGCATTTGCAAATGTAAATATTCATAACTGTACGTTTTTAGCAGTTTGGTCCATGTCTGCTTTGATTGTAGTGGCATGAAAATGAGTGCATCACATAACGAAAAGTGAAATATTTTGGTAGCTATTTCTCCTAGCTTCGCTGTAAATGTATTTAGATACCTTTAAAATACAATCAATATATCTTAATACAACCATTTCATTTAAATATTATGATTTTTAGGTTACCTTTTTTTTCATGTGAACCTGTAACACCATTATTATTGTGATTATTGTACATTGCAGACCGATTTGTTATTTCCTGATGATACATTGGATGCGAGCACTGAATGTCGTTATGTTGCTTGCATCTTGTATGCAACTGTATTATAAAAAATAAAACTAGACATTTCATACACTGAGCAAGTTTCAGCAAATGCTTTTCCTGATTGGCAAGACATAATCAGATTTTAAAGTTCAACAGAAAATTACATGAATCGCATAATAAGCCTAAACCTACGAGACTTGAAATGTATGGCTTTCAGAGATGAAGTCACCTGCGGTTTCATTCTATTACAGTTGTTTGGTGAAGGGAGGCAGCCTGCTAAAACAGCCTACTATTTCACTTCAGCAGCACCTGTTTGGCAATCCTAAAATTATATACTGCGATATATAGTGTAGAAATAGAAGCGTATCATAAAAGTTGCTGTGAAATGATATGGTTGTGCCATATATCTGTCAAGACGTAAATTTGGGATGTGAAAACATACTCCTCTGTTTGTGGAAATAAGAGCAGAGCGTGTGCTACATGATTACGGTGTAGTGGCTGATAATGTGTAACATTATGTACAGATTAACTGCAATAGACATCCGCGGCAGACAATACGCACAAACAAAGCATATTCACTCCGCTTTTCTCTTTTATGTGGTCTAGAGAGGCAACAAAGCCCCTGTCCATACGTCTTCATACTGAGGCTCTGGCAGTGATGCAGGACGCAGGAATATTAATGAAGAGAGCAAGTGACATTTCCTCGCTATTATGAAAAGAACACAGTTTCAAACACAGAAGCAACAGAGGAAGCAGCTGAAACAAACATGTCAGAGAATAACTGATCAACTTTAGAGGGTTTGGTGTTATTACAGGCCTGGTGTGTTTTGTTATGACGCCTGTGATGAAAGGCGGAGGTGCCCCCGCAATGTGCAACGTGGAGTTCCTCGCTCCGAGCTCTCACATGTTTGTTTCATCTGACAGTGTCAGGCATCTCATCAAAGCTACGGGAGGACACTGTGAATATTTTATGAGTCTGATGTTGTTTAGCGGGGCCACTCGCTCCTGTGCATAGCATATTAGAGCAAATATATTAGTTTATCAGACTGATGTTAGGGTTAGGGTTGTTTTGACGCATTAGGGATGTCAGTCAGTGAATTGTTAATTGCGCAAAATTGTCACGATTAATCATGTAAATTAATATTTAACTGATAAAAGCTCCCTAATTAAGACTGGAAAAGCTTGAAAAGACATATCGATATAGTGTTTGTCATGTGTTATAGCCTGAATTTCTCAGATGTTTGAAACTGTGGTGCATTTTACTGTTTCACTCTCTGAAAAAAATTATACAACTAACAAAAGAGACAAAAGGCATATATATATATATATATATATATATATATATATATATACATTGATCTTATTAATGTCTTATAAAGAAATCTCTTATGCTCGCCAAGGCTGAATTCATTTAATCAAAGATACAGTATTGTGGTCATTTAAATATCCGTTTTACATTTGAATGTATTTTAAAATGTAATTTATTCATGTGATGGTAAAACTGAATTTTCTGCATAATTAATCTAGCCTTCAGAATTCATTGTAATATATGTGACCTAAGAGGCATGCTTGTAGCAATAGCCAACCACCATTGTATGGGTCAAAATTATTGATTTGTCAAAAAATCAATGTCAAAAATCCTTAGGATACAAGTAAAGATCATGTTCAATGAGGATTTTTTTGTACATTTCCAACCATAAACATATCAAGCTTAATTTGAATTAGTAATATGCATTGCTAAGGACTTTATTTAGACAACTTTAAAGGTGATTTTCTCAATATTTCGATTTTTTTTTTGTCGCACCTTACATCAATTGTTATGTATTTTGCTTTCAGTTGAACTTTCAAAAGATTTACTTGGTTTTGTGGGTCACATATTCTGATTAGTGCTCAGTTTTTGGGTCTTATTATTATCATTGTATAAAAGAGAGGATACTTTCATCAATATAAAGTCCAAATGAACAGCATTTAATTGAAATGACTGAAGCATCTTTGCTGAATAAAAAGTCTTTCTTCTCTTCCCCCCCTTTTTTTTCCTCGGTATTTGAGCTCTGGAGTAAGGATGCTGAAAGTCCAGCTTTGCATCACAGTAAAAATTTAATTTTAAAACCTTAAAATAGTAAACATTTTCATTGTTTATAAATAAATAAATACAGATTTGGTGACCATAACAGACTTCTTTCAAAAACATCAATCATTCATTCTAAAGCTTTGTCTGGTATACAGTATATAAACATATTCTTAAAAGAGCAGTGCAATACTGTAAAATCTGCCATGTGCAAATTGCATGAATTATTCATACAGAAAGAAAATGTCTTATGTTCTTCTCTATTAAGGATTTTTGTAAGGTTTGATTAAATGTGTTAATTTTCAGACTCTGTAATTTTATTTTTATAATTAATCACAAACAATTAGCAAATTAAATTGAAAGACATAATTAAAACACAAAGATTATATTGCTGGATACTCACTGGCTGATATTTCTCTCACATAAAATATCATCAAAAGTATCTGAAAATAAGTCAGGTGGGGCAAACTCCAAGCTAAGATGTTATTAGATGCTGGAGGGAAGCCGTTTGCATCACTTCCTCTGAGTTGAAGCAGGCCACGGGTCTTTGGATCAGAGACTGGGATTTGAATCTCAAGGGTGTAATATTCTCAGTCTAGAGGTCAGCTTGAGCTGTGAAACCGCTTACAGACTCTAGGCCAAACTGCATCCTGTCATCTCTGACATCACTGAATAGTTAATTAGAGGCTCGGTTTTTCTTCCCCATAAGGGAGCTTTGCTAAATTACTTTACAGTGAGAAATAATCTCGCAGGTCAAGGAAATAATGAAACACTGGTCTAAGCTGCTAGTTTTCCTCATTTTTTCACTTTTTCTCCCCGTCACGGTGAGGATTTTCTTTGACTTCTATTATTTTCATGCTGAACTAATGATATTTTGTGTGCCCTAACTCTTACAAAAACCTTTCTGTGTTTTTCGATTTCCATTAACACAAGATTTAGTGTATATTAGGCATTTTTCCCCTCAAGGGGGCCATTGGCTGGCTTCTACAATTTAAATAACTCAAGTTTTTAGCATCCATTTGGTCCCCCCTAAAACCTGACCAACACAAACTTTCCTTCACTAAATGAAGACAATACATTTCTTATGTTTTTATATGAAGCTAATTATAATACAGCAGACAAACTGCTGAACTCCAAAGATAAACCATAAAAACATTTATATACAATAACAATAACAATTTTCTGATTAAAATGTCCCCAATAAGCTTTTGTCAGATATAGCTACCTTTTGAAAATGCAGCTATTAATCACAACCATTTTCAACATTTCTAATAATGAAAGATGTTATGATAAGTTACACCTATCTACTGATGGGACGTGTTTTATAATTTGCAACTTTTTTGGTATATTTATACTAAAATCTTCTTAAGATATGTTGAAAACTTGAACACTCATCACTCATCTTAATCATAAAATCAGCCGTGCGCAATTTTCTCGTGCTGCACCATAATACTTTTTTGATCAAATTCAGACTCATGATCTGATTTTGTAAAGCTGCAGCACCTGACAGCCTTATACAAACACACACACAAGAATATTTCTCTACTCAAAAAAATATTGCATTTACTCTGAAAACAAAATAGCACAACCTCTCTCCATCAAATGAGCTTCAGTTTACGCTTTACTTGACCAAATTTTCACCAATAAATATCCCTCCAAGTCTTCCTGTGGGACAGCAGCACTAAGCTACATATTTACGAGGGCTGCCATGTCCAGGGACCGTGGACGCAGTCAAGCCAAGCCAAGCCAGCTGATGCAGGGCTCTCTAAATCACAGCTGCAGGTCTAGGTAAGGAGTATCAGCGGACCACCGCTGCTGCCCACCTGACTGCACACACCTCAGACACACAGGAACCAGAATGCTCATGCTTCCTACAAGGGCGAATAGTAAACTGTGAGTTTAGTTTGACAGTTTGAAAAATGAATTGCATGACTTTTTCCAGGGGACGGTATTCCTAAGCAGTGCTCATTGCGAGATTGAATGCCCCTAGAGTCCATACATTCAAATCACGTTTGTCTCTGCAGACAGGCTAATACACTTTAAGTTTGCTGTCTGGCTGCAAGCCAAGGACCTATAGAACATGAGTCTCATGAGAGAAGCCATTACCAACCGATGGGATCCAGAAAGACTGAATGACTGAATCTTCAGCCTGAGGTTCCCGAGGTTACATTAATGTACTGTATGTGTTAACATCATGTCCGAAACCTCAACTCTTCAGTGGTGCTAACAAATGTGTTTAAGGCAGCTTGACCTTATTCTTTTTTAAGAGGGTAATTTAAGTTGAAAGGCTTTGCCAATGTGTATTAGGTGAAGCTCTGGTGTTAAAGATTTTAGGAAGATATCCAAACAAAATGCAAATCATAAAACACATCCAATCATTGAAGGTGAAAGGTGTGTGCCTTGATTATAGCTTTAAACAGAAATAAGAAAAACTATAACTAATTATTTCTTATTTAAAGGAATCGTTTCAATGGCTATAAATTGTTATTCACTGAAAATTGTATTTAGTTTCACTTTATTTTGATAATGCACTTTAGACATTCCACTAACTGTATGTAACTTTGTAACTACATGTGAACTACATGTTAACTAACTCTCATTAATTAGCAACATGTCTACTAACTCATGTTAGACTGTTATAGTAGGTTTAGGGTTAGTAGAATAAGTTGACATATTGTGTAGTGTGTTTTGACAAACAGTGTTGCAAACTTCTAGTTGTGTCCTCTTTTGGAAGCACAAACAAAGTAGTTTCACTTTCACAACAAAACACAGCATCTCCAGAACATGGCGCTGGCAACAACACTACAGCAAGAATAATAGTTACACCTTTTTTTCTTTTTGCGTAAACATTTGGGCGGTGTTATGAAAATAAACCCACTCTGTGATGTAAAAAATAGGAGCGCGTTTAACCGCGCAGTTTTAGAGGGGTGTGGACAAGTGATGTACCTTTTATGATGAATGTGTCTTTGGTTTTGAAACTTTAATCTTTCATCTTCAGCGATCTTATCTATGCACTAACAGCTTGTAACACTCCGAAGAGAAAGGAAAAACTAAAATCACATCATATGACCAATTTCACCTAAACTTTCATCATTTAATTAACAATAACATCATTTTTTCTCAAAAAACTTAAATATTTCAGTTTATTTAAATGAATGTTTTAGTGGAAATAACACGTACGCCATTGCTTTCAGTTTTCATTGTATGGAAAGAAGACCTTCTCTCTTTGTGTTCTTCGTGAAAGTAGTTCAAGCGTTTCAGAACGACATTAGGGTGAGTAAATGATGAGAGAATTTACATTTTGCGGCAAACTAACCTTTTCCAGAGCAAGATTTCATGAACCATGAATTCTGCGCTCCTCATAGGCATCAGTAAACTACCGAGGCATGTTTCTGAATGCATGTTACATTACTCTCCTATTTAAAGTGTAACGTATGACTGCTTCAAACACATCCTGCCCAGTGGGAGACATATTGTGTCCTCAGGGATGACTGGCTTTCTGTGTCTGTCATCCCCTTTAAATACGTTATTTCCCATCTGCAGGGTGTGAATTTGTTACATTGTGATGGATGACATTAAGCAGACAACCATTTCACTCTGTAGTCAACAAACATTACTGATGATTAGATCTTCACGCACCGATTTATGTAGCGGCATATTATCATTCTGACAAGTGATGACACACAACTTCTGATGTCTACGCTGCAAACCATTTCCTTTTAATTCATGAAAAATGCCCAGTGGCCAAACGGCGGCTGGATTTGTGTACTCTTGGCTGTGCCAGGCCATTTTCTTTGTTTGATGGCCATCAAAGACAGGATGGTTCAGATATCAATCTAAGAGCTTCCACACAGTAAATAAAAGTAAAGAGCAGTGGAAATATCGATTTAGAACAAATATAAAGCTAAGCATCAGGGCATTTCCATCAGCCAAACCACACTGTTCATTTCAGAATTAGAAAAAGAGTTGACATAACAGAGAAGACAGAGTGAACCATTTGGGGTGAAAGGAATTACCATCACAACTGAACACATGCATGAGGGGTCTTATGAATTTAAGTGACCATATAGAAGTACCCTAGCAACATATGAACTGGATATGAGTTATATGTGCACTGTACATTCTGCATAACTATACAAGCTACAAGGTTTATTAAAGTATACGCATATGGCAGGCAGTAGAGGAAAATAGCAGGCATAAAGGAACACTTTTAATCAGGACAACTCAACTTTTGAATGTGATGGATATGGCAATGTTTATGTATTTGTTCTTGGCGGGCAAGATCTACTTTGCATACTTCTGCAGCAGAGCAAGATTGGACTTGATACTGCCAATATTCTAGCTTTAGTAAGTGTTTAATATATGTGGCTGCTGCATAAATACAGTATCTAGACAGGTGGTGCTGGGGGAGGTGGAGGGTATCAGATTCACTTTTTATATTTTAAATATACTGTTTATCAACTAGACAGTGATTTTACTCACAGTTTTTTCTGTTAAATGGCTAAATAAATGACTGTAACTGGTCCAATCTGCATCTGGTAAAAGTAAAAGTAACAGGTAAAATGTGATATCATTATTAAATGATTATTTTTAAAAATAAGCAAGCATGAACTTTAAAGTTCCTATATTGAGTTTCTTCATTTTCTGCAGTTTTGATGTTTTTTTTATATATCATTATTATGCAGTATGTCACATCAGACCCTTTTATCCCTTTATGCCTTTTTTTTTGTCATCCTCAGACAGTTTATCTGCTCCGCTCAATGTGACCATCAAAGCACTGGAGGGGAACTCAGCGATAGTGACATGGGACATTCTGGAGGGAGACCCAGTCATTGGGTTCGCCATCACCCAGCAGGTATTGAATCAGTTTATGGTCAATTTTCGAGTCCTTACATGTGCAAAACACAGCAAAATCACCTCATAACTCAAGTTTAATGAGGCAGTATCATGGAGGAATGCTTGTGTAAGCATGTTGATTATGTGTCGATGTAGACTGGGCTGCTTTCTCTTCGAGGGCACATGCTGTTGATATTTTAGGTGGCCTTGAGCTTTCTGTAAATGTTTTATGCATGCATGCATTAGTTTGTGTGTGTGTGTGTGTGTGTAAGCAGATTTGAGGAAAGCAGTCACTGTGGAGACCTCCGTAATAAGAACTGCAGTGACCATCTGCTGGAGTACAAAGCCATTACAGCTTGTCACCAAACTGAGCAAGACAGAGTTTCTGCAGTGTGCATGAATGTGTGTGTGTGTGTGTGTGTGTTAACTGTTTATCTCCTCATGAATTTCTTATCAAAACCACTTAACACAAGTATGGTGGGAATTCACTAAGAATGAGTTGGACCAATAGCACTGTTTATCAGTGCACACTGTAAATCTTATCTGACGAAGACATTACAGAAATTTATTTTATACTGTTATAAGACACATTTGAGTGAGACATTTAGGATGCGTGGGTTATACAAATTCTTTCGATATAGATATTATTTTGTAGTTTTATCATTTTTATTTTTATTTTAGTTTTAGTTTTAATTATTTTACTACATGAGGTTAAACTAAAAGGAAACTGGAAAATGTTGCTTATTTCAGCTATTGTTTATTTTATTTCAGAAATGACATTTTATGGTTTTAGTTGTATTAAAACCCTGCTTTGAAGTGGGAAAAAAAGTAACTGTATTATCAAAGTACACTGGATATGAACTATTTTTCTCTATTTTTGATGCATGCACAAACAGAGTAGAGAGAAAAATGAAAATGAGAAACAACATCTAAAGATTCATGAGGTATTTGGGTTTCATGTGGGTGTGATTTGCAGTTTATTTCTTTGAAGTTATTAAAACATGAGATTTAAATAATAAGAAAAAATAAATACCAATACCAAAAGCTAATTTGCAGCATTGGCCGAATTAAATATTAAATATCAAATATTAAATTAAATATTAAAAATGAAGACTTTTAAATGTATTTGTTAAATGGCTATAATTACCCTTTTATCTTTCCAAGAAATGAAAAAAAAAAAAAGAATTAGAATTACAATTGGACCAGGAACATGTATTAAGAAATGAAATGGGTTTTATGAATAGTTTATTAGCTCTCTCTCAAACTCAGAATTTTTGTTCATTTTGATGTTCACAGAAAAAGGACGTTCGTATGCTGCGATTCATCCAGGAAGTGAACACCACCACTCGTTCATGTGCATTATGGGACTTGGAGGAAGACACAGAGTACATTGTCCATGTGCAGTCCATTAGCATGAGCGGCACCAGCCCCCTGAGTGAACCTGTTCTGTTCCGCACTCCCAAAGAGTCCGAAAAACTTGCTTCCAAAAGCCCAGGTTAGCCAGCACTCACGAACAACTACCATTTGAAGTACTTTAGAGTACCATTTTGGAAATGGAAACAATCCATATCCTGCAATTGCAACTTTATTTAGCATATTCAACATCATATCTTGCAGCTGTGGACCATAATAAAAAATAAAATTGGATATGCCTTCATTTATTGTGTTATGCGTCCATACCTGTATGACTGTCTGTCCTATCAATGAAAAAAAACAACAACAAAGAAATATGTGTGTTATTATTTTCAATATAATCACAGTAAATGAGGACTGGGGCTGTCAAGCTGCAAAAAATTAAAAAAATAAAATAACAGTCATAAAACAATTCCAGTATATATGACTTGTGCGCTATATTCCAAGTCTTCTGAAGGCATGTGATAGCGTTGTGTTAGGAACAGATTGAAGCTTAAATTTAATACTACTCATTTAGCAGATGCTTTTATCCAAAGTGACTTACAAATATGAATGAAACAAAGCGGTTCATGCTTAGGGGGCAATAACATGAGAAATGCTGAAATAAGTACAGGCGCTGACTGAGATGTGTGAGATATTGCTGTATGTCTGACTCATGAACAGATTAGTCTTTGAAGTGAGATCTTTCAGTGAATAGATCCTGGTCTGAATGATCAATGAATTGAAGCTTGAAATCTCCCAGATCTATTTAATGCAAATGCATGGAACGAATGGCCTTGTTTAATTAAAACATGTTGTTTTATATTACAAGAAGCAAAATCGTGCATTTTTAAAATGACACAAATTATGACAAAAATTTAGATTTTGATAAGTCAGACTTTACATTCAGATTCTCTGGCTTATTATATGCAGAGATGTAATGCTGATAAAAAGACATTCATGTGCAAGATTTGTGGAAAAATCGATTCATTTGAAAAATGACTAACAGTCACATGACTTCCGTAGAGGGAAATAAACACACAGCGGGGAGGTGGTTATACAACCGTTCTAAAAATTGTGTTGTGTCATAATTCAGGGCATAAAGAGTTCGCTTTTGTGCATTTTCCCATTAATTTTTCTGTTACTCAGAGCTTGTCTTATCTAGAGCAATGCACAATACAGTCAATTTGTCTGTTGTATAATCCATTTCAATGACCTACTTACATGGACAAACATCTGCTGGGGGGTTCATGTTCCAGAAACACTTGCCATTTTGTGGGTGAGTGTTAGTCTTTGGCACTTGACCGTGCAGTTGGTGAAGTTTTCACAGACGTGTAACCTCAGACATCAGTAAAATGTCAAATGATGATGCCTCTTCATCTCTCACATCCCTGTTTTTGAAAAACAGTGAACCAAGATTTAGTTTCAGGGAGTAATATATTTAGTGTGCATCACTTTTTTGATGCATTTAAACCGTTATGTACACCACTATTCAAAAGTTCAAGGTAATGTCTCTAATCTTCGGAAAGGCTTCAAATATTATGGTAAATTAACTGTTTGGAAAACATTGTGAAATGTAATTTATACTTATGTGATGTCAAGCTGAATTTCAGCATCATTACTCTAGTCTACAACATCACATGATCCTTCAGAAGTCATTTGAATGTGCTGATTTATTATCATTCATTTTAACAGTTTTACTGCTTCGTATTTTTGTGGGAACCATAATGTTTTTTGTTTTTTTTCAGCATTAAAAATAGTTTTGCATTTAAATCACACTGACCCAAATCTTTGAATGGTAGTGCTTAACAATATATTTGCCATGTTCTCTAAATAACAATTGAGGTAATAACAGGTTTAAGTCACAGAAAATACAATATTGTATAAAAACAGTTAAAAATCAATGAATAAAAATAAAAAATTAAATCATTTAAAGCCATAAATGCATTTTAGGTTAGATTTTAAATAATGTTTAACAAAGAAAAGTGTAAATAAATTTAAATAAACAAATAAATGGATGTGCCAAACTGTGTGTGTATGTTTTGTGTCTGTTTTCATTCATGGACTCCTTCCAATGTACTCTTGTCACCG
>JAUMHP010000074.1:5677384-5691798 GCA_032361065.1 Enteromius trimaculatus | reverse complement strand
TAGAGAATAAATCATCAAACGGGACAGTACTAGCACAGCGTAAACTCAGGGCCGCAGCGCATCATCCTGTTCTAGTCTGGCTATAATTGGTATGTTATTATTTGGGGCAGAATCATGGTGCAATCCATCAATCCGTTTTTTCTAGACTTTTTTCGACAACGTCCAATCCATCACTACCACCCTGCCATCCTGTCCTCAGCCCTCATTTCCTCATGTCTGTTTGTGAACAGGTGTGATAGCTCTGTTCTGCCGCCAGTATGACATCATCAAAGACAACGAGCCCAACAATAACAAGGACAAAGCCAAGAACTCGTCAGAGTGCAGTACCCCAGAGCACCCTACGGGGGGACTACTGCGCAGCAAGGTCTAATTACGCCTTCCCCTGTCGGCAATAATAGGCTTTAGCCTCAGGACAGGTATGTTCACTTGTTTGTGTGCTTGCTTGACAGAATCCAAAATACAGAAATATCACATGAAGTTTGATCTTTTGTTGCTAGGTAGTATGTTTTATTGTTTGCTTCTCTTGTACAAACTATTTTACTCACCATTGATAGGATGTTACAAACCAAGTTAATTTAATAATAATAAGATAAGAGTCTCGCGTTAACGCAAATAACAGCCCACTAATATATATATATATCCTACTGGCCCAAACTTTTGAATGGTGGTTAATGATTCATCATAAATGCATATTTTAATATAATATATTATTATACTATATTTTATGATTCTTTAACAAATAGGTTTTGGATTAAAATTTGAAAAAAGAACAATGAATTGTGATTTTTAGATGGGTTTGTCTTCCTGGCATAATGATATCAATAAACACATCACCAAAAAGTGTTGATTAAACAGTAAGTTTTAAATAATTTTAGCCAATTTGTCGCTATGCTTTTCAGAACTAAATAAATTAGAATTATGTTTACAATTGACATTTCTCTAACTTTGTCCACCATTATGGATTTAGTGGACTGCTCAACGCAATGCATTTTTGTCCACAGAGGACTCATGCGATGCTAATATAATCACGGCGCCTACCTTTTGGAACAGGCTTTGTGTCAATGACAGACCCATGAAGCCTTAAATTGCTGCCTAAGCAGTTGGCTAGGTTTTGGAATATAGTGTGCCTATTGATTCTTGCGTGCAGCCGACTGACAATAAGGTGCACATTTAGTGTCCTGAGCTCACCTAAAATTTCTTTTACTGCCTTGCAAGCAATAGTTATATCTCCTTGAGGAAATGCAGCCTAACTCTCATTTTGTTTTGTCTTCCCCCGAAGTGCTCTGAGACAAAACAAGTAAGCCATCAAATCACAAAGTTGTGAAGCCCACCTCTCATCCTCGATCAAACGACCTTTTAGTATTCCCATCGACCAACATGAACTCTTTGGTGCTTGTCTGTTTGGCACACTGACACAAACTCGAGGAACGAAATGGACGAGATGGTTCCAGAACTGGAAGCTTGAGCCGTTTGAAGCGAGCTATTGAGTTTGGATCCACGGCTGCCTCAGTTGAGTCGACTCACACGGCGTTGCTGTGAGCTGCAAAACCAGAGACGTGCCACCAGGAGTGTCTTCTGCTCCTGTGTAGACTCACAGAGATAAGGAGAAACCTGCCTCCCCACATAAACCCCAAATAAACCAGGAAGGCGTGTTGTGAAAAAGAAGCAAGAGCTCACCGTCATTATCAGCTCCGAACCAGGATCAGGTCTCTGACAGGGATGACATTACGATACTTCACTATCTCTGCACACTCGTCGCCATCTGCTGTCTTCGGGTTCTTCTTTCTCACTCGTAGTTTCGATTTCTGTACGCCATTATCCTCCCTCCAGCAGCCAATCGTGGACAGGCTAGCTAACTTGATGTGGTTTAATTGGTGCGGTGGAATCTTACTTCTCAGCACTCTCGCTCTCAGGGCATTCAGGAAAACATCCACAGGAAAAACGATGGACCACATCACAGCGAACTGCACATCAGCCATCTACGATGAAGAGCTCCATATTATAATAGCGATAGAAAACGTATTTAACCGCTTGTGTGTCTCAAGTAAATCAACCGCTTGCTGTCTCTAATGAGCACATTACTGTACAGTGATGGTTATTTTGGTCATCGTATTACATTCATTAGCATATTGGTCCTGAGTATGGCTATTTACCGCTTTTATGTGCCACTAAGATATAGAGTTGGGTGCCTTTTTTCTACATGCTTTTCTTTTAGATTTCTTTCCCTTTAAACAAGTCAGTATTAAAGTCGACATGAAATCAAAGCAGACCCTATTTACTTTCCTACTACACCTTAATTGGAATGATTCTTTTGTAATTCCAGAGTTACAAATAAGCTTCGTTCGAATCTATTGAATTCTTGATCGATAACCCTATCCTTTTTTTTCCCTTACTGGTTCAATATCATTTTTAAAAGTAGGGTAGGGGATCTCAGAGAGGCTAGCTTTGAAAGCGTAAGATTCCACCTTTACTGCAAATCACTCTCAAATCACCACACTTCCACACTTCCAACACATATATTTCTCTTTGTATTTTTTTTCCCTCTGGTGAAATGCAACTTAAAAAAAAAAACATATCAGCTATGAATTGAGAGTTTGCTTCTACTTTTAATTAAATCACGGGCACATTTTGGCTAAATTAAAACAAGTGCACAAATTAGTAAAACGTGACCATAAAATAATAAGTTGTGGGAAATAATTCTTAATTATTAATCCATGATATTCATGTTTCCCCTCCTGAATTTTATACAAGGGACTGCATAGTTTTTCTTCATAACTTTTTTTTTTTTTTTTTTTTAAATATTTGTTATTTTTCAAATGTATCTAATTAATTATTAATTAATTGATTTAACTTCAGTTGACAATTTAGCACAGGTATATCACTTATAGCAATAGCCAAAAATACACTGTATACATTTTTTAATGCCCAAAATCATTAGGATATTAAGATAATGTTTCATCAAAAAATTTTGTAAATTTACTAAAGTAAAATATATGAAAACTGTAATTTTTGATTAGTAATATGCATTGTTGAGAACTTCATTTGGACAACAATTTTTTTCAATATTTTGATTTTCTGCACTCTCGTTTTCCATATTGTAAAATGTTTTGCATCTCAACCAAATATTGTCCAATCCTAATCCTAAAAAACCATACATCAATGGAAAACATATTTATTCACCTTCCAGGTAATGAATACCTCTGAAATAATTGAAAAAAAAAAAAGTACCCTTATAACCGGTTTTGTTTTTCTTCGGATTGTATAAAGGTAAGAAAGAGATGGTTCTTCTATGGCATTACTGTGAAGAACCTTTTAAGCACTTTTATTTTCAAGAATTTAAGCCTGATTGTGCTTTGGCTTATTCCTTACTGAATTAGATTTTTCTTTTTCAAAATTATTGTTACTTCACTGGTAACATTATGTCATGTTGTTTTTAGCATTTCCAGTCATTTTTTGTTAAAAATAACCATCCAATTATCATCAGGATTCACTATTGCAGAGAAAGCTTTTTGGAAAGTCAGTTCTTTGCTTGACAAGATCAAAATCCAAAAGTAAAAAGGCTTGTGAGCACGTTTCATGTCGACTTTAAATTCTTCTCATTAAGAAGGATAACTTATAAGACAGCTCAAGAAAAATGTACAACCAGGCAGGCAGTTTGACTACAAAATAGTCTTGACCGTTAGTGTACTGTTTGATGGGGTAGTGACCTTATCAGCTAAACTGAATAAGTCCTCATGTCAGGAATGAAGAATTGTGGGAATGCAGGTCAGAGGTCTGGAAAACATTGATTCCCTCGGTCATTCGGGACTCCACACGATCTGAGTTCAGTTCGACATTGCAGCAGTTTGACTTTAATAAGGTTACAGACCGTTTCCCAAGGACGTGTGCATCTGATCTGAAGAACAAAAACGAACCTTAATTTCCAAACCAGCGTACACAATGAGCAGTGGAATTCAGATAGAGCGATCTCATTTTTCATTTTCATAGAAGAGTGTACAAGTTAATACTTCTATATACTTTGAGTATAAAGTACTTCAGGTTTGGTGGCCATTCATATTCAAAAGCCTTCATTGTGGGGATGGATTGCACCATTAATCAAGCATGTTAAAAGGCACCTGAAGGAATCTCAGAACAATTAAACATCCCCTCATTGGTGACCATTACCTCCTCGTCTCTATCACCATGGCGACAGGTTAACGTACTGTCCTCTCACTGCCATCTACGAGTCATCCGCACCTTCGTTTTTCATTCCCGCCAGAGGAGGAAAGCGTATATTTCTTGTTTAATGACTGCTAATTAACCTTGGCCATGGGGAAGAGAGCTCAGGCAGACTGCTGGGTGAAAAATGGCTCATATCAATATTCTGTCTAAGCGGCTTACGCAGAAGAACAGAAGGCTGGGTGAGAGGACTGGCTTAAACCAGAGAGGACCGGCCTCGTGTTTTCTCTTCAGAGATGCATTGAGGTTTTGGGTCCTGTATTAACCTGCAGCACTTTCTTTTAGATTATTGATAATTTCACGTGACGCAAGTGGAGTAATGGACAGATATGGGCTTTGCTGCTTACTGCTTGCTTTGCAGTTCATGGAAAAAAATAGTGTGTTTCAAATACTGAAGAATGAGATGTTAAAAATCACGGCTGGTTAATTCATCACACTGGGAATGAAAGATTGAGTTTGTTTTCATTGCTGTTTGCAATATTAAATACTGCATATGTTGGCAAATCTTATGAAACCTATTCAAGAACATGCCTGGGTCATATTTTAACGAATCTTTGGAATGGAAAAATATATTTATATTAAGCTAACTATTTAGGTTGGTATTTTTAATTATTATATATATATATATCACTCAACAGTTCAGGCACTTTTTTTTAAAATTAATGAATACATATATTCAGCAAGGATGCATTATATTGATCAAAAGTGACATGTTCTTTTGAACTTTCTATTCATCTGAGAATTCTAATAAAACATGACGGTATGCTCAAAAATATTAAGCAGCACAATACTTAATAAGAAATGTTTCTTGAGCAGCAAATTAGCAATTCTCAAGGCTCATGAGGCAATGAAGATGCTGAAAATTCACTTAACACAGCACCTAACCACAGTAATAAATTACATGTTAGAATATGTTATAATATTAATAAAAATGGTCATTTTAATTCTAATTATATTGTAAAATATTACTGTTTTCACTGTATTTTTAATCAAATAAATGCAGCCTTGGTGATAAAAAAAGAAAAAGAAAAAAGTTTTCAAACTCTTAACAGCCCCAAACTTTTGAATGATAGTGTGCTGGTAGTATTTTTACACTGCCTGTAAAAAAAAAAAAAGTTTAATTAAGTTATAATAATATATCAAGATGCACTTTGAATCTGAATTTTGAGAGGGAAAAAACAATCAAACATCATGAAAAATATATATCAATGGTCCTAAAACAGGCTTTACATTATGCAAAACATGTCTTATTCAATATCCTTTGTGTTATGTTATCGTTTAAATTATGACCTAGGCATTTTTCGATTAGACAGATTTCCAATTCACACTGTATGTTAATACAGTATTATGGTATTCCGAAACACAGCCGTAATCATATGCATATGCATATGAATGGCAGCAGTCAACACTAATAGAGCGTCATGTGATCAGGATTCACACTTGACATGAGCAGTTTGAAATGATTTCAGAACGAGCAATGTACTCCCCTCCTGCAATCCAAGCTTATCCCATTCTTTACCTCCAAAGCCCTTTCAAAGTGAAATCTCCAAACGTCTGGATTTAAGAGAGGCAGCTCATTTGCTACTTATTGAAGAGAATAATTCTCCTGTTAGTGACACTCGAGAGAGCTTTCGCAGACTGCACAGTTGGAGAGATTTAGGAAATGTAATCACATTTTGTGCTCCCGTGCTTGTGTCATCAGTTTGAAAAGCTGGACGGGCTTCTGGTGCTCATCTCATGACGTAGACCAAAACACAAACACACTGACACAAATAGCTCAACTAATTTGAGAGGCTTAAAAAGGGATAATTCAGAAGATGTCGTTTACTCTCCCTCAAGTCGTTCTAAACTCATCTGACCCATATCGGTTCAATGTGTTAAGTGAATGGGGACCAAAGACTGTATGGGATTGAGCAGCTTGAACATTCTGCTAAATTTCTCCATTTGTGTTCTACACAAGAAAGGCACACTTATAGGGTTAAAACTGCATGGGAGAGTAAATAATACTTCTGTTTTTGGGTGAACTATCCCTTTAAGAATAAAATGAATTTAACAACCACATGGTCTAAATGAGCTTAATACGTTTCTCTCATAGAGTAGAAAGAATATGAGAATAGCTGTCAGGGTTTACTAGCTGACAGATATAAAGTAAGGTTTTTTTGGAAGTCTAAAATGTATTTTGATTAGATTTGCACACTCTGAAAATAGTGGAAGCAAAAGTTCACCCGAAAAAGATAACTTTTGTCAAATTCCTCAAAGATCTAAACTCCAGTGGCTTTCTTTTTCTGCAGAACATACACACACACACACACACACACACGTGTGTATAAACACACATACACCATACATACATGCATATATACACACACACACATAAATACATACATATTTCTATTCAAATGTCAGTCAAATTTTACCTCAAAATCGAAATAAAGAAATACTTTATTTAAATATTTAAAAATATAATTACAATTGTATGTATAAAATACTAATACATAAACTGTAGTATTTGATTAATTACTATAAAACAATTTGGATGCATTAAATTGATAAAGGCTTTTATGTGATAAAATATTTTCATTTCAAATAAATACAGTTCTTTTGATCTTTAAATAAATCAATAAACTATCACCATATATCAATATAAAAAAATTGAGCAGCACAACTGTTTTCAGTGATAATAAATAAATTATTCTTTCACTCTATGGACCATCATCTTCTGTGTTCTGCATAAGAACAAAAGCCATACTTTGAATCTTTGGGTGAATAATCTCTAAGTTATATTTGAAGCATCACAAGCGTCTTTGAAGATTGAGAATAAATAGTTCACCATAAAAAGTTCAGACCCTGTTTAAAATGAGAAACAAAAATAGGCCCCACGTTACTATTTCTATCAGCCTGTCATGATGAGGAACAAACAGCCTTGAGTACAGTGATAGAGTATGTGTATGCTTATGTTAAGCTTCTGTGAATCAATGCATTGGCCTGTGTATGGACATGTGTATTGACAGTTTGTGTGAAATCATCCTTTCACTCAGTCCACACCATCACTTCAAACAAGGTGTCAGGTTAAGATTATGCTACATTAAGAGTGTTTCAAATTAGCATTTCTTGTACATAGTTCTGTGTTGTGGCAACTTAGCATTTCCAGTAAGGCATCCTGAAGGTCTACTGAAGGCAAAGCAGAGAGATCATGCCTTAAAGAACCAAAATGAATGAGATGAACTCAGTAGACGTGACGGCTGGAGTCAGAGCGGTGCATAACTAACGTGACGATGACATTCGTTCCACATATTTACTAAAACGCATGGATTTCAAAACAGAAGGAATGTTTTATGTAATCCATCGAGTCTATGTTAACTGTTGTTCTTGAACAATGCTTCATGAGGGCTAGCATGTTTCTGCTATTCTACACAGAATTATACAATTTATATGGGCATAAAATAGATAAATGTCTAATTATGTACAACCACAAAAAATAAAGGATCATGTATTTTCAAGCTAGTGTCTGATTCTTTTTTCCTTCTTATAAGCCTACTTTCTATTTTGTAGACTGTATAATCTACCTCCACATTATAGAATGTATTATTTGTCATATGTTTAGTAAAAAGGTTTTTGTTGTGTATATAAGTTTATTACAATTATTTTTCTGTGCTTTTATCTTTTTGAAGACAAGATTTAAAAAAAGTAACAAATGATTTTTCCCGTTACACACATGTATACACTGTATCTGTATATATATACACACACACACACATATGTGTAAAGAAACATATACACACATACATATATATATATATATGCGCGTGTGTATACTGTATATATGTGTGTGTGTATTTATGTATATACACATATACACACACACATACATATATGTGTGTGCGTGTGAAATAATTTTTAAAAATATGTATTATTTTCTGTATATTTTATCCTTCACAAAATGTTTATTTTCCTTTAAATTCAAATTGACCAAGTTATATTTAAATTTTTAGCAAAGCATGTTAAATATTTTCTTCAAACAGTCATTTGGAAATTTTATTAAGAAAAGGTGGATTAAAATAAAAAAAAAAAAAATATATATATATATGTATATGTATGTATGCATGTATGTATGTATATATGTATGTGTGTGTTCTTTTTTAGATTTATTTCCTTAATACATTTTCTATAATTTTCTTCATGTATATTTTTAACATTTATCATTTCTTTACATCTCCTTGTCTAATTGACAAACCAGCAGATTTTGCAACAGCGTGGGATACATCTCAGAAAAACCAAATGTGTAAGTTAAACAAAGATAAAAATAGATGTACAAGACTCATCAAGGTAAATGTAAGATTTTCAGTGACAGGATTAGATGACATAAAATCACTATTATCATTTTAGTAACTAATCAGCTTTAATCAGCTTGGTCAGTAAAAAAGGGTCATTTTTAGCGACTGTACGCCACTCGTTTGTTATTTTGTATCTGATTCAGTGAAGTTCATAAATGAAGTTTTTGGAGCCACATTTTTTATTTTATTTGTGTTTGCAATACCAATAAAGCACTGTCTGTCTCATCAAATCATGATTGACAGGCTGTATGTAAGCCATCACTGACTAATAAAGAAATAACACTTCACTGACTTTGTTAAAAAAATGTTTTATGGTAATTTAAACTAATCTGCTGCACTTAATAATACAGCGCTACTTGAAACTAGCTGAGTGGTAGGAAATATCACAAATTCGGCACAAAATTAAAGACCTTCAGCAGGAACTTTTCGGGGCCATTCATCTGGGTCAAACGTACACAAAGGATGGCTGTTATATCAAAATTACTCCGCTGAGCAGTGAATTATAGAAGATGGCTTCTAAGGTAAAAAAAGAAAGTAAAAAGTAATGGGCCGCAGATTCTTGACCGATTCTCTGTGATCAAACCCATCCATCTTGTTCAACCTTGGCGTGTTTAAAGTGTAAGCAAAATCCCATCAGCCATTCACAGACAGTGGCCCTGTGAATACAGATGCCTGTACGCTCCGGACTTTCTGCCCTTTAGGTTTAATCTTTTTTTACTGGCTGTAAAGCGCAAGCTTCATCCGTTCTGAACTAGAGACCTTGGCGAAATCGATGGCATTTCACCCACAATTCACCTATATATAGACAAGAGACAGAAAAGGAAATATACGACTTGAACATTTCACACAGTTTGGAGGGGCATGTTACAGAACGAATGCAAATGAAGTTTGAGGGAAAGTCCTCAGGCGAGAGGATATGGAGAACAACAAGAGGAGAGCCGTGTTTCTGAAGCTCTCAGCCTCCCACACGTTTTCAGACACGTTTTTGTTCAAGTGTATGTGTGTGTGCACATGTATTGGTGCGTCAAGGATTCTCTTGAGCACTTTGCGTCACACGCTTCAACTCACATACACACCTGACTCCACACGCGAGTCAACCGCTTGGGTTCCATTCTATAAGATGAAGCAAAATGTACAGGAGGTTTATAGTAACAAAGGTCACGTTAGTTGTGTTTTAAACACTACATCATGTGTACTTAAAGGGATAGTCCCCCCCCCCCCAAATAAATGGGTATTCTGTCATTAATTACTCACCCTTGTGTCGTTCCAAACCTGTTAGACCTTTGTTCATCTTCAGAACACAAATGAAGATCTTTTTGATGAAATCCTTGAGCTCCGACCCTGCACAGAATGCAACACAACTGACACATTCAAGGCCCAGATATAAAATAAACATTCAAGGCCCAGATATAAAATAATACAGAACATAATACAGAAGAAAGAGTTAAATAAAGACATTGTTTCTGTTTTCTTTGCGCGCACAAATTATTCTTGTAGCTTAATACCCTGCGGTTGAGGCACTGGTGCCACATGGGCTATTTTACGAGTGTCCTTACTTCATTTTTGGGTCTTGAACATGGTGGTTGTGTAGCCATCTATGATGGCTCAGAAATCACTGATTACATCCAGAAAATGCTCATTTGTGTTCTAAAGATGAACATGAAAGGGAGTAATAAATCATTTTTAGGTGAACTAGCCAAATAAGGAAAGCTGTGTTTGGGTTTCAGGAAAACACGATTACAGTATGTAGAATCTGTGTGCACTGATCTCCAGTGAGCTCTCATTCTGAATGTGTGCTTCAGTAAACTAAAGAACAATCTCTCTTGTGGCATTTCAAATACTGCAGCTGCTCTACATGTGTCAAGTGCATTTTGTGCCATCTGGGACAAATATAGGAAAAGTGAAAGAAATCCACCTTGTGCACAAAAACACTGTTTCACATATAAACTAAAATGGAGATTAAGAGCCAGAGAAATTAGAAGGCAATGCTGCCCTCTCCTGGTGACTAAAAACACACACACACATTTGTAAGATATACACAGATTTTATTATTATTTTTTTTTAAATATAACGTTTAAAAATATTTCAAATGTGACATTTAATATTACATCTATTTTAGAAGCTTTGATTTAATTAAATGGATGGTGCAGCAATGTGATAACTTAATTTTACAAATATGCATGAATAATAACGTTATTAAAGCTAAATATTAATTTAATTTAATAATATCTGCCAGAGAATTTTTTCGACAGAATCCCAACTACCCTACATAAAAAGTTAGAAAACATAGATTAAGATAAAATTATGTTTAATAAAAATATATATGTAATAATAATAATAATAATATAATGGAATACTGTATAATGAAATACACATTAGACAAATAATAATGGGATAAATTTTAGATTATATTAACACCTTTATTAGATTTTTTTTTACAGAAATATTAAATGACCCATTTGGGTGTTATAGCAATCATACAGTCTGGATTAATTAAAACAAGATGTGTAAATTCTGAAGTATGGTTCACAGACACTAAAGATAAGCTGTACTGTCAATTTAACGCTGACTTCCATATTACTGTTAATGAAGAGCATTGTGGTGATAAATGAAACTACAGGGTTAGACCTTGAATATATACAATGTTACATTTCATATGATAAACATACATGAAACAATACTGACTCTGGTATCTACATAATTATTCTGTATACAATTTGATTGATAAAAATAAAGCATGTAAACTCAGGTATAGTATTGTGTTTTTTTTTTGCAAAAATAGACTCATCTGCTATTGCTTTGGTGTAATGGACCATATGATCAGGACCAGTGCGCCACCCTCTGGACTGACAGAAAACTCTTGCATGAGGTTCCCGGATCTACTTCCTCCCACAAACATATCTATGCTCAGATGTTGAAGAGCTCATCTGCGTTTGATGCATTTCCATTGGTCTTGTCCCAATCGGTCTCAGAATTCCAGTCCTGAGGCGTCACCCCAATGTCCAGGATCTGGGGGTTAGTACGAGACTCAGCGAGTCTATGAGGAAAGAGACAGAAGAAAAGTCAACTGAAAAAGCTGAACCTCTTCATTGATGCAGATGTAAAGGTTGGATTAGTATACACACACACACACATTATAAATGAAGTATGGATCCTCTGCAGTGAATAAGTTTTGTCAGAATGAGAGTCCAAACAACTGATAAGAACATCACAATAATCCACAAATAATTCCAGTCCATTATTGTATGTATATTTTTTCCAGTTGAGGTTACGAACATCTTGATGGATTTATTTCAAACACACAGCTGTTCATTAGACATTAATATCTGGAGAATTTTGGATGGATTGTGTATTATTCAGCTGTTTGGACTCTCATGTTGACAACACTCCCTTTCACTGAAAAGTATCCTTGGTAAGCAAGTGATGTAATGCTGCATTTATCCGAATATGTAATACATCTCGGATGGCCTGAGGCCGAGTACGTTTTTCAATAAATCGTTTTTTTTGAGTGAACTATTCCTTGAAAGACCGCATCTGGTTGGTAGCTATGTTATCAACTATGGTAACAAGTGGTATGGTTTTATTTGTAAGTTTAGAAGGCATGCAGTACATCAAATTGTATTATTGTATTTAATTCTTTTAACTAAGCGTTTTGTTCAGGGATTTAAAGAGAAAAAGAAAAAAAAAAAAAGGATGAAAACACATAACATACAAACTGGCTAGACTGAAAATGATGGGAAATTGGAAACAAACCAAATTCTATTTAAATATGGATCAGTGCAGAACCCTGCCATTAAATTCACAATTAAATCTGTGTGTTGGGTCAGTCCCAGCCCAGGATGCTAATTTGGTTGGGTTGATCAGTGAAAGTTGGCAGGGCTCTGTAAGACAATAGGGGAGGGGAATGATGTTACAGATCGACAAACAGTATTTAAACGGGACGCTGATTTGGGTATGGAGGAGGTGGAGGTTTAGCTTATGTTGGATTGGTACAGGACTGGACCTATACATGTTACCTGGAGAGTATTCATAGCTATCCAAACTGCAGCTAGGAACAAAGAAAGAGCACAACAATCAAGGGCCGCAGGATGCTTCTCTGTACCCCTTTTTGCGAACGGTAATAATGCATGAAACAGCCAGTTTTTGATATTAATCTTCCGGTAGGCATGAAAGGTTAAATGCAGTATTAGCTGCTTCAGCCCCAATGAAGATGTTGCTGCTCAATAAGGCTGTGCCCATCTTCAATTAATCTGATAAATATCTTTCAGTCAACACAAGGTTCCTCTAATGCAAGATTAGATCAAATATATATTAAGTTATAAATGACTAAAGTAGCAAACTGTAGCCTGTAAATAAAAAGTTTAGATCTCTTTTGTCCAGATTTAATCAATCAGTGCATATAATATTTATTATTATTATTAATATTAGCACATGTATTATTGTTGTTATTCTTATTATTGTATCTTTATCATTGCTGTTACTAATATACACATTTTATTTTCTTACAGTAATTATTTGCTGCAACCATTGTAAGTCTGACAAAAAGCATACAAAAACAGCAGAAGAGAGGAAAGAAGAAAAATACATAAGAAGCTTGTTGAGGAAACATTTCCAGGCACTTCATGTTCAGCTCATTTGGTGGATTTAATCAAATAAAATTCAAAGCATTTAAACACATAAAGCACAAATATTTAGGGCAGGTTTGTCATCTTTAAGCGATCAAAAATAAATCCCTGAAGGCCAGCTCTACATTAGCAGGGCGAATTATACCCTGCAGAACTACTATTAAGTAAGGCTCTAGATTCTAGGTTCTGTGGAAAATTAACAAATAATATCAGAAAATCTGTCTCTGAGATTTCGGTATGCGAAAGTGCCTTTGCTTAATTGCTCCGGATGATTAATCAAAGGGCCAAGAAGTATGCGGAGCAAACTAAATGAAATATTTCAAACCGTTCCAAAAATCTTTGAGAACAAACGCAGAAAGATTGTCGTTTAAGATCGTCTTGATGTGCGAGGGGTTATCAGCATGGTTTTTTTTTTTTACATGCAGCTCACTTCAAGGATTTGCCCTTCCTGGCCCTCATCGAAGAGATAGGAAGAAGATTTAGATGAGACAGAAGCTTATGAGAGGAGATAAGAACAGCTTTGGGTGCCTCATACCTTGAAAAAGCCTCTTCCAGTCCATCATCCATCTCCTGAAACGAGAAGAAAAATGGTAGTCAAATTGCAACAAGACGAGCAAAGTTAACGGCCAGCAGCCACTCATGTAAAATCCTCCCTGAGAGTCTCATTTAAGAGAAAAGTTGACGTACAAGGATAAGATCTTACCCATAGGGTGGTGCTGTTGTTGTTGGGTTCGGTAGGATTGTCCACATTTTCAACAGCGATTGAGTAATCAATGTCCAACAGGTTCTCTGTAGCTACTGCTAGAATAGATACACAGCCCATTAATGTCTAAGTGCCAAAATGATAGATCACACACAGAGTATGAAACAGAACAGAACAGCAAGTTTAAGGAGTTTTTACCTTCTACTTTAAGGCTGTTCAGGCTGACTGATCTCTCCGACTGTGAACTGTTGGATGTCTCTCCAGTTGAATCCCATTTCACACGATTCTCTCTCTCTAAAAGTAGAGCAACACATTAATTAAATTCATGCTGTACCATAAAATAAAACATGTATACATATACACACATATACATACACATACATATATATATATACACATACATATACATATATATACATACATATACATATATATACATATACATATATATACATATACATATATATATACATATACATATATATATACATACATATATATATACATACACATATATATATACATACACATATA
>JAUMHP010000074.1:5625776-5656584 GCA_032361065.1 Enteromius trimaculatus | reverse complement strand
TAGTTTTTTGTGTATTTTATTGTATTTGATTTTACACTACAGTATGATTGAGATTAAGTGGAACGCACAGTGAAAATACCTGATTTTTGAGAATTGTTAAAAGTGGATATATTATATATATTTATATATATAATACAATAAAATAAAAACACCTTTTCTAAACTTTTACGCTATAAAAAATGTTTAAATAGCAAAAAACATCTATAAAATTGCTGAAATGAAATTTATATTAATTTTTTTTATTAAAATCTATTAATTTAGAAAGAGTATTTTTAGTTGAATGGTCTTTCTGCGATGTAAATTATTGGCCCTACTTGTGCACCAGTAACTTTCTCAAAGCAGATTAAGATTGGCCAATTACAATCATTTATCATATCAATGTTGGATTTTCAGTCTTACATATTCAAATAACACTGGTACACACCCTCAATGAAAAAATAAATAAATAAAAATAACACCTGTCAAATGTTCCCAAACAAATCAGAGTCAGTGCCCCATGTGTTTTGGCATATACTGGTAATCATCTAGAATAGGTTTCACGCAGCTGATTTCTCACTTGTTCTGCAGCAACTCGTTTTCCTGGCGGAGCTGACCGAGTTCAGAGCGCATGCTCCTCTCTGCGCTGCTCAGAGAGCTGATCTGACTGCGCAGGTCTTGCTCCACCTGTCTGCTCGCCTGCAGGTCAGCCTTCAGCTTCTTTATGTCCTGCTCAAGCCTGCCAGACAGAGTAAAAGACAATAAACAGGACGAACGCACTCCAATTGCTGACTCAGACCGAAGTTAGGACTCTTACCGCACTAATGCATCTGGCTTACTGAGCTGGTTGTTAGGTATACAGTTCTCCATCAGATCTCTGTGAGCTGCAAGGTTCTTCCCTGCACACTTCTGTTTCTTTTCATTCCTACTGGATGAGGAGGACGGCACGCTACCATTGGTGGAGTTGTGGCTATGGGGGGAGGAGTTTTTGTAATGTTTGGAGGTGGCAGAGCTTCCTCCTCCACCGCCCACCTCCTCTTTCAGGAACAGGTTCTCGGCGCTGCTACCGAGCTCGTTGTTGAGTCTCTTAGCGTTTAGGTGGTTCTCCATATACTCAATGTCTTGTAGTTTAGCATCCACAGTCTGTAGGATGTTGTTGTTTATTCCTATGCTGTGCTGCTGTTGTTTTTTGTCTTTGCCCCCGTCTTTGCCCTTCTCCTTGTACTCCAGTTCAGGCAGAGAGATGGGCGGCTTCTTGGTAATAGCAGTGCCGTTCTGAGCCACTAACACAGAGTCCGCTTCAGAAGTGCCTTTTGAGGTGGCTGCCAAATGAATGAAAGAGATTTTTAAGGTTACATGGCAATGCTGTCTGACTGGTATGACTGCACATGAAACACAACAGATAGCATCATGCAAATGAAAAGGCTATTTAGTACTTTCATATGACGGATATTATTTTTGCAGTATGTTTAATGTGCACAGTATGAAAATTTTCCATATGCATGGAGACATTAGTAAAATGTGCGGTGTGCATCCAAAACGCACAGCACTGAGTACTGTTTCATACAATGCACTAAAGTTGTCCCCTTCATTCCCAGTGTGATGAATAAACCGGCATCTCTTTGTGCGGGTTGCCAAAAATATATATGTTTTTAATACAACTAAAATAACTATTCATTATAACTGGTTACCGATTGTTGAATCAATCATGCAATAAATGTAATTAAAAATATTTCAATTTTTTCAATGATTGGGTTGTAAATGGAGTTCCGTTTTGGTTTTGAAAGAAGTCTCCTATGCTACATTGCACAATGATAACACTAAAAACAAATTTAAATCAAAAAGTTTTCTTTTGTTTCAAAGGCATTTCTTTTTTTTAACGATGCTTTTATGCTTCGGTGTGTACTCTCACATTAGTGCAATATTCGTGCATGATATTCATCCCGGTGTGTACGAGCCTTTACTCTCACTTTTCATTCTTTTACTGCATCTCCTTTCAAAATGCATTTATTTTTAATGTAAAATTATGGAAACGTTTATGTCTTGTCTTGCATAGCTTCCCCTTTAGCAAATTAAGGTGACGTGATCATATTATGAAACCGGTCAAATGGTGATCTTACCCTCCTCTGTCTCTCGTTCCTGTCTCTGAAGCATCTGTTGTTCTGGGGGCAGGGCTTGCTGCAGGAGCTGCATGTAGAACTCATTTTCCTTCTGCACCTCTTTTTGTTTGCGCAGACGCATCTTATAGCTCACATAACTCTTGAACCCGAAGCCCAGCGTCACCACGGGATAACCAATGCTGCAATGAAAGAACAGAACAACATGTTACAGAAAACAGAAACAAAAACATGATTGGTACAACTACTGATGACTCAACATCAGACACCTTCAGATAATGGCAACACTCCCATTTGCTGCTATGGAGACAACACCAGTGTGTTTACAAATACAAAGCTGACTTCTGCATTACAAGTGGTACGGTTACATCAGCTATGTTTAATAACCAAAATTTGGTGAAGCGGGAAGAGTAGCGTGACAAATTCTCCTATTTTGCAGAAATCGTACAGGTTTTGGAATAACACGGGGGGGCAAGTAAAATGCAAGCAAAACTCACCAGTGAGCTGCAAATGGACGGCAAAGGTCTACGTGAAAATGTTTCAAATCCTTGAATCGGATAGCTGCTTCGATGTAGACGAAGAGAATCCAGAGAGAGACAGTCGGCAGACACACACCTCGCTCTGAAAAAACAGCGACAGAGATCACGTTCAATAATTGATATTGTTGTAGTTATGAAATTCTAAGGACATCTCAAGGAAAACATAACTCTTCAAAATATAATTACTTCTAGCCCATTAGTGACCTAGACATTAATAAAATGGCTTTGTGAGAGATCAATGATGTCACGAAACAAGCTCTAGGCTCTGGTTTGTTGAAGGCACCCTCTCTTGTTGAGACACGCTGCACGTTGTGTGTCAGCAGGAGCAATCACAGTCACAGCTCAAGGCATTTTGAAGCAGTTTTCAAGGAACAATCACTCAGTGTCAGCAATTCTTTTCCTCCTTTATCCTGAGGTACCACTGAATCGACCCAAGAAAAGGACATATAATGACAGGAGCACTTGAATATCCATCAAATATTTCTGCTGTTCAGTCAAGTTCAAATACAAGAGCAGGGTAAATCTCTACATTAGAAGCTTATACAGTATATTTGGAATTAAATTAAAGTGATAGTAAAAGCATTTATAAATGTAAGGATTTCTACTTCGATTGCTGTTTTCTATTTTCTATTCAAAGAATTTCCGAAAAAATAAAATTGAGGATTGTTTTGAACATTAATAATGATCAGAAATGTTTCATGAGCAGCAAATTAGATAAATAATAATAGTTAATAATAAATATGTGACACTGAAGACTGGAGTGATGATGCTGAAAAAATTAAGACTTCAAAAACAACAACTACTACAAAAACCCTTCTGATTAAACTATGAATATATGAACTAACATGTGAACAAGTGCTTTGGGGAAGGGGGAAAAAAGAAAAAGAAAAAATCCCACTTGCTCATATTTCTCTTTTATGCAATCATCAAACACTTCGATAAAGGAATATTCAGAGATTTAAATGGAATCGTTTGCATAAGAAAAGCCTTTTCAACACCACCCTCTCTAGTAACTGCTATAAAAGTGAACACTTGCGTAATATTTAGCTGAATGCTCCTGAATCGTGCCAATGAATAATCAGCAACAAAGGCTTTGGGCGTTTACAAGCTTGCAAACTTCAGACAGAGCATTTCATTTCTGGAAGCACAAGGAGATACACATGTCTGACGTTTTCATTGGTCAATTGAAGTCTAAATCAGGACAGAAAATAGCCTATTACTTCTAAATTCTGATGATAAATTTGACCTCAGAGAACAGTAAAAAAACAAAAAGACCCCTTAACAAGAACAGCATTTAGATTTATATAATTATAATTTATTAGTTAACATTTTAAAATGTCATTACTGTCACTTTTCATTCATTTAGTGCATTTAATTTCGAAATGAATTTATTTTTAATGTTAAATTACGTTAAAATTGTCTTGCATGGCGTCCCCTTTAGCAAATTAAAAAGACGTGATCATATTATGAATCTGAGGCAGATTGTGCAACTTTCAGTTACATGAAAGAGCACTGATTTCACAAAATCATTTCTCATATGTGTTCTCTTAATGTGCTCTAAAATCAATCAACTTTATTGTGTTTAAGTGGCCTTAAAACCATTGCACACAGAGTTATTTGTATGTTGGAAAATGTCTATACATATTTTGTCTGTTGAAAAAAAAACTAACAAAAATAGTATAAAATGCAGAAATTTTCTGAATCAGTGTGCAAGGGCCTTTACTCCTAAAATTATACTAGTGGAAAGTCAGATGGAGCTTGGGCAAAGTTGACCTACCTGTATGCCACACGTACTGTACCCAGACATACGTGCTGGCGGCAAAGAACAGCCATTGCTTGGGGATGAACAGCAGGCAGATGATGTCCGATGTGAATGCGACACACACAAAGAACACAGAGAACGCCTGTGGAATCAGATGAGAAGCGCAGAGATGTAGCTTGTGAAGAACACATTTACAGCTCAGAGACATTTATAAACCTGATTGATAAAGAAGTGAGCCATTAGTTGCTCAATTACAAAACACAGAGAGATCAAATACTCACCAGTCCCTGATATCTAAAGGAATCATAAACGCTTCTGATGAAAAGCCAGAAAGGCCACAGGTACTCGAACCTGAACTCCAGCACAAAATCAGCCAGCAGAACCAGCGCCCAAACGACCAAAAACTTCAGGTACAGGAAGGTACTGCCAGATCAAGACAAATCAGAAGAAACATTTAAATTCATTTATACAACCTTGTGCAAAGTGTTTTTTGTCTATAGTGCGTGCATGGAAAAACTTTGATGAAGGATTTCTATTAATATGTCTGTTGAGAATTTTATTTAAATAAAATCAATAAATAATAATATTAATAACAAAAAATATATATATATTTAATTTCATTATGTTAGACATATTTATGTGCAAACGTCTCTACACAGACAACACTTTATAAAGTAGCCTGCTTCTGTGAACTTCCACAATCACAGCGTGCCGTATGTGACCCTGGACCACAAAACCAGTCATAAGTAGTAGCACAGGAATATTTTATAATAGCCAAAAATACTCTGGATGGGTTCACATGACAGATTTTTCTTTTAAACATCATTATGATATTAAGTAAAGATCAAGTTCCACAAAGATATTATGTAAATTTCATAAACATATCCATTTTTGATTAGTGTTATTCGTTGCTAGAACTTAATTTGGACAACTCTATAGGTGATTTTCTCAATATTTAAAATGTATGCAACCATATTCCAGATTTTCAAATAGTTGTATCTCAGCCAAATATTGTCCTGTCCTAACAAACCATACAATGGAAAGTTTGTTTACTCAGCTTTCAGTTGATGTATAATACTAAACTAAAACAAAATACGCTTATGACTGGTTTTGTGGTCCATGTATTAAAACTATTAAAATCTACTCCGCCAATGAGGTCTTGACAGCGCTGATTTTGCTCCTTTTTTTTTAGATAGGACCACGGTCAACAGTATCTTGAGGAATTAACCAATGCTAGAAGGATGTAGTTCCACAGGATTTAATCTAAACATTTCTATGACAAAACACAGTCTAAAATGACAACAATCAAACACATGAGGAAAACAATGCAGGTGGCACAAACGTTTAAGACATAAGACAACTCAATGCCCTACTGTAAGATCCAGCTGAAGCTTTGTAGTTATTTTCTTGGTGGACCAGCAACAGCTACCAGCGGGTCAAGCTGTTTTTGAATTATAGCTGGTAGACCAAAACACATTTGCACAAGCTGGATCTTGTGATGATGGCTTTAAAAGACAACTGCACAAAAACATGCATGGCCAGCCATGCTTATGCTTATTATTTGGTATTCTGCACTACTGAAGCCTATGGACGACACACAAAAGCCAGCATTCACGCATATGCTACACACTCAGGCCGGAGTGAAGGATCACACTGAGCTGTCAACGTTATCTGACTGTGACAGCTCATAAACGGCAGCGCTCAGTTCAGAGACGCCATTACGGTGCGGTCGGTGCTCGGGAGCTTCTCCGTCCGTACCTGCTGTGAATACCCTCGGTGATTCGGTTCCGTTTCAACGGGCGACGGAGTTTGCTGCAATCCGCATTGCGCCGCTTCATTCTCCACCCTTTAGATTCCTGTAAATTTGAACACTCGAGGCAAAACTACGTGACCGTCCTAATACTGATGCGCATCGCTACGCGAATGCAGGGCTGTCAGTGTTTTCTTTCCACTAGACACAAAGAAATAAATAAAAACAGTCTGCGTGAGGCCCTCCCATTTTTATTCTGGTCGCCTAGTGACGTAACGACGTCGTACGCTCTGCACTACGTTCCGAAGGCAAGATGGCGGCGTCCTGAGCAGATAAGTCATCTGTCTGATTTTCGTCTTTATTTGGTGAAGGTAAGGGTTAACATTGACATAACTTGCGAATGTGATAGTTTGTATAATAATATTGAAGTGGAAATGGTGGCATGTTGTGCAAACGTGGTGTTTTAAAATAGAATACCTCGAATCCCTTCAACACATGCCTTCAGCCATGCTTGTTAGACATGTCTCTACAATTAAGTATTGTTTTAATAACATTTTGTAAGTGTACGTTGTGGGGAGGTTATATCTATGTTTATTAGCGTTGTTTGCATGAGTTGTTTTGTAAGTCACAGATTAGCGGTGATCTGATCATGTTGACATCATATTTGCGTTGCATATTACGTTCAGTTTAAGTAAAACATTACGTACACAAACTTTTTACTTGGCTTTGCGATTGCATTGTTGCGATGTTAAATGTGACTATTTTGCGTGTATGTAAATACATACAGTGTTTTAAATTCTTAAAGAAATTATGTTGTCAAGATGATGTACACAAACATCACTGCAATTATGATGCGATATGACCACTGTGAAGTGCATCTTTAGTTAATATTTTTCATTATTTTCATATTTGTATTATAATTAATTTGCATATACTGTATGTATACAATATTTTAAATTATATTATAATTAACTAGAAATATATTTCCAATGTCCGCATTCTCTTTTTATTAATTGTAACTGAAAACAGATTTTTACTTAAATTAGTAATATTTTTCTAATAAAAAAAAAATTTATATAAAATAAATATATATTTGAAACCTGAAAACAAGATTTCAAATTGAACTGAAGAAAGAATAAATGAAAACAAGAAAGAACACTTTCAATTACATTTCTATTGTTTACAATTTCTTTTTTATTTCTAGTTAAGAATAGGTTAGTTAAGATAAATTACCATTTAAAACTTGGTATCAGTAAGATTATTTTATTTTGAAAGAAATTAACGATTATCTTAAATAGAAAATTGTCAACATTTAATACATAAAAATTGATGATAACGTAATTTATAATTTTGCAAAATCTATTTATTCCAGATAAATAATTATTAAAATAGAAAATGGTCAAAATATGATATTTTAATGTAAAACATTTTTTTGTGGTAGTATTGCTGTGACACAATCCTTGTGTTTCTCAGCAAGTAACATCCCAGTGCTAAAATGGAAAATGTTAAGAAGCATGGCTTAATGAGGATGATGTTAAAACATAAAAAATTATTTAATAAAAATAAAAAAACAACAACAAAAAACATCTTTCAACTGCATGCTAACACTACTTGTTGCATTTCTTATTTCAGTTTTTAGAGAGTACATAAAGATGCCTGGAGTACTAATCCTCAGCAATGAGGTGGTCAAGATGAGGGGGGAGGTCAAAAGGGTAAAGGTGCTCCTCATCCGGAAAATCATTCGTCAGATCTCAGTCCTGGAGAAGAAGAAAGGAAGTGAGGCAGTCTTGGAGAAGTTCCGCAGACGAGCGGACCGACTTCGGGAGGAGATCCATGAGCTGAAGACCATCTCGCCTGACAGCATCACCAAGGCTGCCCTACAGAAGGACATCAGTTTTGAGAAAGTGTGCCGGAATAAAGAGGCCAGCCTATCCGAACGAGCCATCGCCCGCGTCGCCACACACCCACAGTTCAGCAAGAAAATCCAGAGCATAAAAGCAGCCATCGAGGCCTTCAAAGAAGAGAGAGTAAATGCATTGAATGATGAAAAACAAGCAAAAACCAATGCAGAAAATTCCATGTCACTAGATCAGCCACAAGAAGACAGCGATGATGATGATTTGGGTTTAGAGAAGTCAAGCGATGAGAAACTGAAAGAGGATAAGGGTGATAAAAAGACAGATGAAGACAGGCAACAGGAGATTGATGGTTCCACAGAGGAGAGCCAGAAGACGAGTGTAGAGACAATAAATGAACAGACCAATCAATGCCAGACCGAAGAATTATTAACAGTTGAGGTAAGTGTATTTGAAGTGGTTAATGTTTCACCCAAGATTAATAAGCCTCATGTTCTTCCAAACCCATATGTTGTTATTTTTTTCAGTGGAACACAAAAGAGAATAATAGATTTGTGTAGAAAAGAGGCTGATAGTCACTACTCACAAAAATATTTCCCTCTGCATGCTTTCAAATCATTTCAAATATTCCTCCATTGTGTCAGGTAAGATGTGTAGCTCAGGACCAAATGTCATTGGTGAAAACCATGCCAACAACATTATTGTAATCTGGCTAAATTGATTTCTAAACAAAAATAGCCAGAAAATGGAAAACCTGAATTTGTAAACCTGAAAATCAGTGTTTGCTTGCATGAAAAAAAGAGATTTGAAAACAAGATTTGATTTATTTGTTGTTTTAGTTTAGAATAGTTTAATCTAGATACAATATTGTTCAAAAGTTTGGGGTCAATGAGTTTTTTTTTCTTTATTATTTTTTTTTATTATTATGATTATTATTAAATAAATAAATAATTACTTTTATTCATAAAGTATGCCTAAAATTGAAATGTGATGGCAAACACATTTGAGACCCTGGACCACAAAACCAGTCTTAAGTTGTTGGGGTATGTTTGTAGCAATAGCCAAAAATACATTGTTTGGGTCAAAATTATTGATTTTTCTTTTTTGCCAAAAATCTTTAGGATAGTAAATAAAGATCATGTTCCATGAAGGTATTAAGTCAATTACTTACCGAAAATATATTAAAACTTATATAGTATATATATTTCATATAGTTGTATCTCGGTCAAATATTACCCTATCCATCCAAATCATACATCAATGGGACGCTTATTTATTCAGCTTTCAGATAATGTATTCAAATAAAAATTAACACTTACGACTGGTTTTGTTGTCCAGGGTCACATTTATTATGTTACAAAAAAAAATATTTGAAATAGGTGATAAATACAAATAAAATCAAAGAATGCTAAAAAAATGCCTAGCTGCACAACTGCTTAGCACTATTTATAAAAAAATGTTTATTAAGCAGCAAATCAGCATATTCCAGTGATCATGAGACACTGAGATGATACATGAGATCAAGATACATGAATAAATTCCATTTTAAAATATATTCTTAATAACTGTCATTTTAAATTGTAGTTGATAAGATTATAAATGACACAATTATAAATTTTAGGAATATTTTAGAGTATTCCTTTTTTATGTTTTTTCATCAGATAAATGCAGCCTCTGTGGACAAACTGAATGGTAGTGTAAATGATCGATTCATATTCAAAGAAAATACTGGATTTAAGCATCTTTTCAACATCCTCAAGCCACTGCATTGTCTGGGCCACACCCTCATGTCGTTCCAGACACATAAGACCTTCATTCATCTTTACAGATGTTTTTGATGACATCTGAGAGGTTTTTGACTCTGCATAGACAGTAATGTGCCCAGGTCCCAAAGTGCCCAAAGCCATGATTTCTGTTTTATTTGCACACAAAAATAATTCTCATAGCTTCATAAAAAATAACGGTTGTCTCATGGACTAGGATCTGGGTCTGGGAACTTTTCAGATGCATTCCTGTCTATGCAGGGTCAGAAAGCTCTCAGGTGTGGAATGACATAAGGGGAGTAATTAATGACTTTCAGAAATAAATGTCATTTATTAGATTAACTAATCCTTTATTGTTTAACAATTATGATGCAGATATGCAAAGCGTAAACAAGAACCTTCACAATATACTGTTGCAGCTGCTGTTGATAAATGACAATTGCAGAACAGATTATCTTTGCTCTACCGATATTAAACAGAACTGTAACCCTTAAACTAAGGTACATGCTTCAGAAATTAAATGTTGTGTTACCTGGAAAAAATAACAGAATAAAGGTTTGGAATAAAGATTAGTAAAAAATTTAATACTTTTTTCTTTATTGATTGATTATTCTGTTGAAACAAGTGCTTTTATTTACTCAAGTATGCTGTACTTGAAGGTTATTCTGAAATAAATGTCTCTTACAGAAATCATCTGAAACAGTGGGCATCCCAGAGGAAGTGATCAGGATGAGGAAGGAAGTGAAGAGGACAAGGGTGCTGATCATCAGTAAAATGGCAGAGCAAGTGGCTTCTCTGAAGAAAAAGAAGAGTCAGGAATCTGAGGTGAAGGAAAGCCAAGAAAGAGCAGCAGAAATCATGAAAAAAATTAAGGCTTTAAGGAGCCTTAACCTGGATCAGGTGACCATGACTGCACTTCAGGAGAATGTTGACTTTGAGAAGGTTCTGCAGGATTCTCAGACAAGCCCAGTGGACAGAGCCATTGCACATATCGCCACACATTCCCGATTCATCAACAAGCTCCAGAAGGTCAAAGAAGCCATCATAGAAGAAAGAGCTAAGGCAGAGCAGAAGAAGAAGAATAAACTGGATACGGTGCAGTCTAAGAATGAAGATGAGGAATATGAAAAGGGAACCAAGGAAGATGAGGAATCTGAAGTGGAGCTCGAGGAAGACGAGGAATCTGAAGAGGAGCTCGAGGAAGACGAGGAATCTGAAGAGCAAACTGAGGACGACGAGGAATCTGAAGAGGAACGTGAGAAAGATGAGAAACCAAATGATGATATTTGTGATCACAGTAAAGACGAGGTTGATGTGATAGAGGAAAAACTGAACAGTTCTAACCCTGAGATACTTGCATCTAGTGTTGCAGAGCCAACGGAAAGTAAAGACTCTGATCTTGTAATAGTGCCACATTCCAAGATCATCACAACATCTCCAAAAAAATCCAAAAGTGTTGAAGTTAAATCCCAGAAAGCAGAGGCCACGGCTCCTAATATAAAAAGTTCTCTTGAAAAGTCTTTAACTGTAAGTAAGAAGAACATTAGCAAAGCAAGTAAAGAAATGAAGGCCACCTTAAAGCCACAAAAGAAAAAAGACCTACCTGAGACCAAGAGGGCTGAGGCAGAAAAGGACAAGGAAGAGAGTGATTTATCAGAAGAGGAGGAAGAGAAGGAATATTTTGATGACAGCACAGAGGAACGTTTCCATAAGCAGTCGTCTCAGTCTGAAGAGAGTGATGACGATGACTTCTTTTTGGGCAAGGTTAGCAAATTCAAGAAACGGAAAAGTAAAGTCGAGGAGAAAAAGAGCGAGCTTCAGAAAACTGACAAGGAGGCCACCAGGAAACCCAGTGAGACGAGCCTTGGTAAATTACAGTCTGTGTTTTGCTCAGTGTTGTCCAAATCTAGCGTGTCCTCTCAGAAAGCAAAGTTTGGCTCTCCCAGTGATGGTTCAAGACCTCCTCGATTCCAGAACCAGAGGAAAGGTCCTGAGGGTAGGATGAAAGCATCTCAATATAAAGGCCAAGACCCTGGCGCTGACAGGAGGATGGGTCCATTCAAACCCAACAGAGAGACTTTTAAAGGTGCTGAACAAAAGCAAGCGGGACCTTCAGGGGCAGTGAGGGAAAGGCCACAGTTTGAGCAGAAGAGGAATCCCAGAGGTCCACCTGGCAGGATGTCAGAACCACCCAAGCCGGCCCTCCATCCCTCATGGGAGGCAAGCAAGAAGAGAAAGGAGCAGCAGTCACAAATCGCAGTATTCCAAGGGAAAAAAATCAAATTTGATGATTAAGAAGAGACTGCTCGAATTAATTTCATACATTTATATTTTATTCATCTTGGAAAAGATTTACTGTGAATTTGTATTAAAACACATGTGAAACTGTTGTTCTTTGTTTCCTGTTCAAAGCCAGGGTGAGTTTTCCATTATGTGTAATACATATGTCATAGATAACTGTGTGAAACTGTTTTTTTTTCTTCTTTTAATTATTTGTTTTCCCTCATACCTTTTAGTTGCACAATAAAACACTTCCATAATTTTCATAGTCCGCATAACTATTGTTGCTATTAACCTTATAATAGCCAATTTGCTTATATTAGCCTTATAATATGGCCAATTTGATTATATTATATAAGTTGCAATACATTTTCCCCCCTGTATGCTAGTTTTAAGGTTTCTATCTTTCTAAAACTGAACACAAAGATTATCTGCACATAGTGTATAACCCTGAAGGATGTGGAAAGAAGATTTCAAATAAAATTCCTCTTAGTGTTATTTTACTAGCATTTATACAATATTCAACAAGATTTTAAATTGTTTAGATGCAAAATTCTCTGCAGTGCCTTCGGAAACTAATACAATTAGCATTTTTATCAGGCTCCTGTATTTATGTTTAGTTATTTTACTGCAATTGCATACAAAATGACCTATATAATGCCAGTTAAATTGCTGAACCTAAACTTAGAAGCTTTTCAGGAGGCTTTTGCATCTAAACTCTCTATATGTGTGTGTATGTTTCCCCATATTTTAGAGTTTAATTAGCAGTAATTCTAGAGTGTTTTGTCAATGTCTATTTAATTTTAATTTGTATTATTTTTCATGTAATGTTTATTCTATTTAAATTAGCTATTTTTTTCTTAATTTTGTCGTTTCCTTTAGTCGTGGGTAACAAAAACTATCAAATGTCTTTTTAAAAAACATTTTATGAGCTTGGATTTGTGTACTTTTTGTTTCATGTTTACGTTTAGCTACGTTTCTGTTAGAAGTACGCGTCTGTTATGTCTTTTTCAGTTTATTAGAATAGCTTAGCCTTATGCAGTGCACCGAGAATGTGTTGAATATCTAACGCCCCCTAAAGGACAGACCGGTGTAATTAATTTTATCCGCCATAGTGTATTTTCATTGGCTCCGCTGTACCTACACGTCAGCGCTTGAGGGCGGAAAACAGAACGGTGTTGGCGAATGATTTCGCATATGCAAATCCGTTTCAAATATTTCCCGGGAAATCTGAGTTTCGCGGGAGGACCTTTCGCGCGTAAACCTCATCCCCTACTTCATTGTCCGCTTCCTGGAGCCATTTTTCGCTCTAGCGAGAGGGAGTTTGCATCGCATTTTAATCGCTTACATCGGGTATTTTAGGCTTTAGCAATTTCACTCATATTACAGCAATGCATTCCTAACACTGTGCTCTTTCATCATTTATGATTATTTTACATCCACTCGCTCGGATTTGAGAGAAATCGAGCCTCAAAGCACAAGCGGGACAAAGGGAACCTGCGCCTCTGAGGATCATGAGAAAGGGGGGTTCCTCGGTCCCAGGACAAGTAATGTTAACAGGGGTTGTTAGAGGTGAACAACACGGTGTTTTTAGTACGGTTTCCGATCGACGGTGTGCAGCTTATTCCAATGCAGCCCGTATACAAATAAACACACCGCCGTCCACTAATAATGTCTGTGTGCCCGAGGCTTCTGCTGACAGTTTGTACACAACTCCTCTACAAGGAGCTACACATGGGACAGGACTGCGACCCACACTAGGACGACCACCGGTGAGTGTCCGCTTTGATTTTGTGTTTAAGTGTTGCACATTCAGTCCTGTAAATGTTAAGTCGTCAGGCTAAGTCCACTTAGCCTACTTCTGCTGTCATCATGGCTACTGACGGAGCTGCTTTATGTGCATTCAGTATCTGGAGTAGGCAGGTTTATTGTGCAAAACCAATCAACACGTTTTAGATACTAAACTAATTAAGTCATTTATTGAATGTCCCCCAAAAATGCGTAGTGACGCGTGATGACTGCCACAAACACATGCATATTTCCGCAATGTAGTCCCTGCAGTTTTTACGGTTTACCTTGAACTGTATTTGGATATCACGACTGTAACTGTATGTGACGAAATGCTTTATGCATTATGTTGAATCTAAGCTAAAATAACAAGTTTAGTTTTTGAAACTCGGTTGGTTGTCCAGTTGCACGCCTTTTAAAGTTTTCTTCGAAAGCTCGAGGGTTGCTGCTGTAAATCGCTTTATATAGGTCTGGTATAGATGATGTGAAATGTAGTATCGATTAAATAAGCCCTAATATAAGTCTTAACTCGCAAAAGCTTGAATTGGTGGAGTCTAGGCCCTCGTTTGTTGTCTTAGGATGGGGGATGGAGTCATTTCTGAGCTCGCGGACTCTGTGCTAAGCCAAATGCTTTGCTAACTGTTGTTTTTATCGTTATTTACTGCAAAAACTTACAAATGGCATCGGTTTAGAAAGTAGTGTGGCGTACTGTGAGATCGATGGTTTTCATGTTACCCACACTTAAACGGCTCATCGGGAGATCAAACTTTGGTTTTGTTTTATAGGGTTCAGGACATGAAACATTACAGCAAGTATAACTACTGCAGATTTAACACATTTAGATGCTATCAATTTTAAAAGGATAAATATAAACTTGCAGTGAATTGCAAGTGAACAAAAACGTGTGTAAGAAGAGTTTGATGAACACTAAAACTTAAAATAAAAAAAAAGTCAAAACAAGATTAATTTAGATTATATTGTAAATGTTAATCAGAAAATTGTGAGGATAAATTACTTTGAGTTGTTAAAAAAAGAAATGCTAATTTTAAAAGTTTAAAAAATGAAATTTGGGGGTTGTTTTTTCCCCTGCAAGATGTTTAAAGGTTTGCAAAAATCTCATTTGTGGACAGACATGGCAAGTTATAACTTGATGTATATATCCTTAAATTTAACAAATCTGGTTTTTATCAAACATTTATGAAATGTCTATAAAGTGTGTATATGTGCACTTTTTTTCTCTCTTTTTAAACCTTATATAAGTTTTATCCAGGCATTTACACGAGCTGCAGTGCCTGTATACTTTTTTGCAGCCCTGTAATGTTGCACTTCCTATGACATCACACTGTTTCCTACTTAACATGCTATGATAGCAGGGTTTTTGCAACATGCAAAATGCAAAAAATAGATCTCTACTGCATCTATAATTATCACAGGGTCAGTGGCGCTTTTAAGTTTCTCAGTGGTCACTGAGTTCAATGGTCACTGGCTTTGGTAATGGAGGACACCCATTTTGCGTCACCCTGCTCCAAGTGTGGTGATGCTAAGTGTTGTTTTATTAGTTACAAGTAATATCTGCTGCTTTTTTTGTAAGATGCATCCGGGATGGTTTGCAAAAAAAAAAAAGAAATTACTTTGTCACTTACAAGGTGTTGGTCTTGATAAATGTACTTTTTAATGACCACAGACTATATATTGACATTGACTAAATATTGTGTAAAATTGATCTTTTAGCTTTTCTGTTCATTTGAATTGTGTAGCGCTACTGTATATGTAATCTAGTAACCCTGAAATATTATTGAAACAGGCTAAAAGGAGACTGGAGCTGGACATCACAGACCACCAGTACAGCGAGCCAGCTAAAACCCTTCGGAGCCGCAAAGGAGCTCTTAAACTAAAGGTCCCTAAAGGTATAAGTTCATTCTGTCGCTCCACATTTTTGCTGATGTGATAAGTGTGTAGATCCACCTATTAAGTTATACCACCAACCAGCCCTACTTTATTCTGCCGCAGAGTCATGAATGATTGAATGGCCTCTTACATTTCAGCTCCCAAAACCCCACCGGAGAAGACCCGATACGACACATCCTTGGGATTCTTGACTAAAAAGTTCTGTCAACTGCTGGCGCAGTCCTCCGATGGCGTGCTGGATCTCAATAAAGCCGCCATTGTGCTCAACGTCCAGAAGAGACGTCTGTATGACATCACCAACGTACTGGAGGGGGTGCACCTCATCAAGAAGAAGTCAAAGAACAACATACAATGGCTGTGAGTTACTTAAAAGTCTGGTTTGAGTTGAATAATGCTGATTATTTTGGACATTTAGTATATTTGAGTTCTTGGTTTAGATTGAAAGAGTTTCAGGTGTTGACTTGCTGCTCGCAGGGGCTCCAGTTTGCCGTCAGAAGGTGGCCTTCCATCTCCAGCCGTGCAAAGTCACAGCCTGGCCAGAGAGATGCTTGCGCTCACTCAGGAGGAGAGACGGCTGGATGAGCTCATTCAGACCTGCACACGTAACGTCCAGCAGATGACTGAAGAGATACACAGTCAGAAATATCCTTTGCTAGCACTCAGATGTACTTTCTCAAGTGTGTAATGGCCACTGAAGATCAGAAAACGAGAGCATTAGAAGGAAAGGAAGTAATTACCGGTTTTGTCCTTAACCTTTCTCACATATGCTTATGTGACCTATCAGGACATCCGACGAATAAAGAGCCTCAAAGACCAAACCGTCATAGCGGTTAAAGCACCATCTGAAACAAAGTTGGAGGTTCCTGACCCAAAGGAGGTAAACAATTTTTTTTTTTTTTAATTTTAGTCTATGCTTAAGGCATTTTTACGTCATGAATGAAACGAGTTGAGGACTTTGTTTTACACTTTGAAACTTGAACTGTATTTTGTTCCGTTATAGTAGACGGCTACTCAAAAGTCTTGTTGGTAGCCCTTTTAAATGCTACAACAATATGACTTTTTAGCTGCAGCCATATAAATGGCCATTTGATGCACTGATTGATGCCTCACTTTTTTTAAGGGATGGTTCACCCAAAAATGAAAACTACCCCATGTTTTTCTGGTCCTCAATCCATTCTAGGTGTATGTGCCTTTTCTTTCAGTCCAATGCATTCAGAGTTAAGTGTTTAAATGTTCTGAACTGCATTTCCCAAAAGCATCGTAAGCTTAAGTACATCATAGACCCTTCAGAAATAATGGGAGTTATTATAAACTTGGGCTTTTGGGAAACCTTGGCTGCTGAGGGGTTGAAGTCCAGTAAAGTGCATCCATACATAACAAAAAATTCTCCACATGGCTTTCTTTCGTACACTCATTCAAGAGAGTGGCGTTCCACCTGATGACGCGGCGTGAGAAGTGACGAACGCAGATGTGCAGTGGATGGCTTCAGACACCAGCCACACATTAGAAGTGTTAAAAAAAAAAAAGCGGGATCTGTACAGAAAAATGTCAAGATTTTGATATAAGCTGAGAGGAGACTGGCTTTCCTTTGCTGTAGACACAACTTGTTCGGTTGTTGGTCTCATGAAATCTAGGATGTGTGAGTGAATCATTTGTGGCATGAGCATTCAAGAGCCTTTTTGACCTGTTTGATAACCCTTTTAATTTGACTCAATCATTTATAAACCATTTAGTTTGGATTTGTTGAACCGATAAATATAACACAATAAAACTCATTGCTGACATGACTATAAATGATAAACAATGCTTATTTAGTTTTGTTCCCTAAATTCTACATTGGGGCTGGGACTATAAATAGTTGCTGATTCATGGACTGATTCAGAGATTTTCTGCGGTTCCTGTGGAATCGTTTGAGCTTAGTTTTTAACCGCAGATGGTGAGGCCTGCTTTAGAAACGGCTGTACTTTGCTTTTATCCAAATCCTAACGTTTGAGCCTAAAATAATCATTAATAAAATTCAAAATGGTTGAAGTAAACCGTTCACGGTGAACACCCTTGTAACTTTCATCACGCATCATATAAACAATCTAAGCCTAGGTTAAATAACTCGATCGCACAAGCGCTCTTCTTCATGAGCTTTTAAGTGTACAAATGAAAACTAAATTAGAGCGCCATCTGCTGTTAAAATCTCACCTCAAAATCGATTACCGAGGAATTGCGATCTCAGAATCGATCCATGAATTGATTCCGAATCGATTTATAGTCCCAGCCTTACTCTACATCCAATCAAAGTTAAACTCTCACTGATGGCCCAGCACTGATTCAACATGCTGACAGTTGGAAGCCACCAAAAATAAAAATGTCAGCAAATGCCCACCGACAGCTGATCACTTGTATGTTTTGTCCTTTACCGGTCCTGGTTCTAACATGAGCCCACAGCATTAGGTGTAGTTTTGCAGCTATCAGAGAACAAAAGCCGCTAGTTCAGCTAGAGAACCAACACTAAAATTAAAAACAGAACGTTGGCTGCGCAATAAAGTAGGCTGAATGACAGTCGCATTACAGATTGGATTTAATTTATCACATGAGGAAGTCGAGCTGACTGACAAGAAGCTTGAGGTGAGACCGACAAGACGATAGCGGATTTAGTTTAGAAACAAAATGTAAAAGCACCTTTTTGGAATTATTTTGGGCTTTGAAAAGCCTGCCAAGTGTTTAAACTACAGTTTTTACAGTTGTGTGTGTTTTTTTTTTTTTTTTTTTTTTTTTTAGTTGCTCTTTTGTAAATAGTAACAGAGTTCGTAATGAGTTACATCATTATAAAAGTAACTAATTACCAGGGAAAACTATTCAAATATGTCAAATAACGTGGATGTCCCCAATATAATTAAGTGAATGAAAATGACACTAAATAGAATAATTATAAAACATTGTACACTAGTCTACACTTCTAATGTTTCTATGGGACAATGTGAGACTCCTATCAAAATCTGAACTGTTTCCTATCCTAAATATGAACTGTTTATAGACACCTTGGGAATAGAATCGCCATTGTGTATTTAATTTTTTTTTTTAAATGGCATTATAATATGCTATTGTGCTAATTTAGCATTATACGATGATAGTACAATAGGTAAGCGTCAGCCATCAAGTACTGTCATCAACACGTTAGTTCTAACAGAAAGTGGACAGAGATGAAATCAGTCAATGAAATCAGATATCAAAACTCCTTTCAATGTCTATTCAGAGTTTACAGGTACACCTGAGTAGCTCCAAGGGTCCCATTGATGTTTTCCTTTGTACGGACGGTGGTGACTCCGGGAACCTGCTGCAGAACGGTCTTGATGTGAATGGAAATCACCCTGCGTTTCTCAAAGTCTCCCAAGGCAAGAACTTCTACAGCAACAATTCCTTGGTCCTTCCAAAAAAAAAAAAAAAAAAAAGTTCATCCTTTAAGCAATCTTTCCTGTTCTTTATCCTTTCAGAAGCCGCTGCAGATGGAATGACCGATGGCGTGAAGATGAACGACAGCTCTAACGGTGGTGTCAACGGTTATGGGCCCCTGACTGGAAGTGCCCCCATGTCACCCCTCAGTTCCTCCTTGTCTTCCATTCTCCAGCAGCCAGAGGAGTCCATTCCCTTCGTGCCGCTGTCTCCTGCTCTTCTCAGCGATGAATACATGCTAAGCTTGGGTGACGAGCAGGGCATAAGCGACCTCTTTGACTCCTGCGACCTGGACACGCTAGCACTGGATGACCTGCTCAGGATATGAGCCATCCTAGAGACCGGTCGGAGCCGTTTTCAAGTTAGTAGGTGGTGCTTTTCTTAGATCCTGAATGAAATCTGGTTTGACGAGATCGGTGGGTATAACTCTGGGCATGATCCACAGACTGAACTTCAGGAATTCTAGAATTTTGTCGCGTTTGACATTGACCGTTTACGCATGGATCCTACTGCTACGGGATCCAAGTTTTCTGTTGTCTGATACTGTACAGATGGATTTCTGTATCCTGATAATGTTGTTTTAAAGTTATTTTTAGTGTGGTGAGTTGCATGAACTGTGTGATTTGTCTATGATCTTTGTCATACTGGTTTTCCTGACGGCACCTCTACAAAATAACGCCGAAAGGTCACAACTTCTCCAAAATGGCATCTTTCTCTACTCTTAATGTGGATTTTGTCCATTTGAGGATCCCTTGTTTGCTTGCTTGGAGGAAAAAGAAACATCTCCGCGTCATAGGCTAGCTAAGTATCAAAGGTGATCAGCGATTTGTTTCTTTATTTGAATGATCCAAAGTGCATTTGTAAGCTTCATTTAGTAAGCTTTTTGCCAGTGTTCACCATCTCAGGGCACAGATCAAGGAGTGAGTGCTTTGTGTGGCGATTTAGATTGGTTAAATGGGTTTTTCTGCGCTACAGTGTCTTATCCCTTATATTACCAAAAGATTTTGTTGCGAAGAGATAACGCCGTTAAAGCGTTTCGGTGTGATTCGTTGTTTAAACAAAAATGTAATTCTGCGAGTTCCCAGATGTTTTAAACTTTAGATTGGAAAGTGAACTTTTGAATATGACCATAATGTAGTCCCCCTTATTGTTGAATGTATGTCAGTATCTGCACTGCACTGAAGACTGAAGTCTTAAGAAGCCATCATGGACATGTGATGTAAATCGCCACGGTTATAAAACCTTAAGTGTCCCACAGAAAATTGTACGTTTTTCAGTAGCTTTGGTTTTCTTTTTGTAGCTCTAATTAATTCCCCAGCATTATTTCTCCTTTTCCTTTGTCCGTTCCAGTAAAAAAAATGGTTTTCCCACACCTTCTGGAAAAGCCTCATTACGTTGCTTATACACAGGACACCGATCTTTATTCCTGCGAATTAGACTGCCCATTGGTTACTTCAGTTGTTTTTCTGTAACCTTTTTAGGGGAGTTCAATTGTTAAATACTTCAAGTGTGAAGTAACTTATTGCAGTTTTTGCTGTGGTTAAAGTAAATTATGGTACATAATTTTGAATTAGTGCTAATGCTCACTAGTTCTTGATTCTGCGTTGGAATGAGGGTGTTGGTCATGTATGCAGCCATATTGCATAGAAATTATGATTAATCACCAGTATGTATTTTATTCTACTGTGCAGTTCGATTTTTCTCCAATGTAGAATTTTTTTTTTTTGTTTGTGTTTTTTTTATAATTATATAAACAACTAAGAGGCAGTTTTGTGTGCCAATGTGTGAAAATGTGAAGTTTTATATGTGGATTGTAAACTGCGCATCAATTGTTTGCAAATTGTTTTTAATAAAGTTATGAATTTCTGCATACTCTGCGCTGCTGGTTGTGTATTATGGTGCATTCAGTTATCATACACTTCGCACAATTGTGTTGTATCACTTAAGCATTGATTTCAGTTTGTTTAACCAGTTCTATGTAAATTCTGTGGTCAAGGCTTGGTGCTATACCGCAATCCTTCGTTATCAGGTGATGGTTATACTGTAGTCAACAGTTGAAGTGGATCATAACCTTTACTTAAAGATGTCCCAAAAACAATGTTCATTCTTGTCTTAGGACAACTTTAATGAACTTATGATCCTCTTAAAATACTGACTTCTGGATATAATCATTTTGGACTTAATTCCTCCTCGTGAGAAACTTGTGAGATTGTTGCCTATGGTTTAACCAGGTTGCCAGTGAGATGCTATGCCACTTTTAATTTATTTTAATAAGAAATTAGATTTGAAACAAATATTTGGAATTGTCATGTCGGGGTGTTTGGTATTTACTTACTGAAATGAAAAGAAAATCATAAGGCCATGTGGATACAAGAAGTCTAGTGATCCATATTAGTAAGCAGAGTCACATGGGAAAATTAAATTAAATATTAGAATAAACGGTCCAGGAGGAGTTTTTACCCACATGCAGTGAGACTCCTCAATCACAGCACAAACGTGATGGACAACTGCACACACACAACAGACAGCCACCTTATACAATGTAATTTCCTCCTGGATATTAGAATATCTTTACCATATCTTATACACCTTATGACAGTTTTTATTTATTTATTACCACAGTTACTTAATCCAATGCACCTATATTTATGTGTAAATATATAATTTAGTTCTTACAATATACCCGTACAGTGAAATACCCCGGTTATATATATTTGTACATATACATATGTATACGGTTTCGTTTTTTTTTTGTTTTTTTTATATATCCAGATTTTTCTCCTTTTTACACTTACAATCCTTGCTCGCTCTTGTATAATTATCCTCTGTTAGTACTTATTCCTTATCTCTTATTTGTCGCTGTATGTTGTACCAGCTATAACTACATGTGACAAATAAAGAATCATCATAAATCATATAAATAGTGACATTCACTCATACAGTAGCTTGGTAGTTGAATAATGAAACTCTAGCGTTCTGTCAGCATTAGAATATATTTACTAGCAGTGACTGTACTCTAAACAGCTAAATTAGTAATACTTAAAAATATTTTCTCTTTCTGTGTTGATGTGATGCCTGTCTTCCCCTCACTTACCATTAGATGGCATGTTCTTCATTTGAAAGAGAAACTTTCGCTCAACCATAATCTTGACAATGTTCCACTCAAAATCAATGCAGTGCCATTAAATGTAGGTCTTACACCGCTTCCTTCAAAACCCACTGGCCACATATATATTTTTTGTCTTGCATATTTACTTTACATGGCTTCCTTTAGTGCTTTTTTTATGCAAAACGTAAAGCATTAGAATCATTTCAAAGAGGTTCCACATTATTTCACTAAATATTTAATAACACGTGTATGAGTCCCACCAGCTCAGCCAGCATCATCCAGAACGAACAGACAGACGCGTTCATCTACAGACGTCTTATCTACCACGTTTACACTAATGTGTCTCAGCTTTGAGTCTGTCTGCTCTTTGTCTGCAAGAACCGGCAGCAGTGAATGGGCAGGCAATGTATGATGTAATTTGTTTTGAGTAGCTCTCCTCTCACCCACCTTTAGGGGGCACTGTTGAGACACCGAAGAGGGCCCAGACACACTTAACCTAATTCCCCAGTTTTGCTTGCCAGACACTAGGTTCATGGAAAGTCACAGATTTGATCAGTTATTCAAATTATAGCATCCACCCAGCAGTTAAAACAAATGGCTGCAGCTGTTCTCATTGGTTATGTGAAAACTGATATTTGTGTGCCCTCGATTAATGCTTCATTCAGCTGCTGCTGTTGTCCGCACAGGCTCCGGTGGGAAATTTCAAGCCAGACAGTTGCAAAGCGCCCCTTTATTTTAGCTCATGCTGCCACACAAGATTGTTTCATGTTCTGGAGCATGTCGTTCATTCCTCTAAACGTGTGTAAGTGCTACAGTAAAGCTGAGACGTACACACATCGTACACGTGCGCACATGCACAGCATACGCTGCTCCTCATTCATAAAAGCACACGGCGTGTTTTGATGGATGCTGATTGGATGAGGGCTACGCCACGCTGCCATTCGCCGCATCCTATGTGGCCAATCAGAAGCAGGCTGCTCTTCATTCCCTTCTGCTCTGTGTTTCAGTAGTGAGTCTGCTCAACTGGATCCGTTTTTTTGCCACACTGCAGTGGCCAGAGGTCTGTGGACACTGTAAACAAGGATAATGTGACACTGTAAAGCATCCCGTATGTGATCTTATCCAGATTGATTTGTATCCATATTCCTATAGTTCAGGAAGAGATTTTTGCACACCATGAAAAGCAGAAAAATCATAAGAAGTGTAGTAGCGGATACCAAGGCAACTGAATGACAGGATGCTAGTGAAACTAACTGCTATTGATATACCGTGCTATTTTTTGCTTGCTGCTTCTTGATTTGAAATTCACCTTTCTTTTCTAGTTTTTCACCATTAGCCAAGTGAGAGTTGTTATGACAGGACGCTAGTTTAACTAACTGCTATTGATATATTATGCTATTTTTTGATTCTTACATTTTTGTTTGCCAAATTATAATTTATATCACAATTTTTTAGCATTTGGCTGTGTTTTTTTAGGAAAGCTATAATGGTTACCCAGCTGGAAACGTGTGCTTCGTTCACAGATGTTTGAGATTTAAACCCAGAAGCCTCATTTGTAGCTGGACAGCTGCTTCTTTGGACACACAAAATATTAGCCCACATGTTTGCATTATTTAAAATGAATTGCATGCTGCTAGCGGCTTGTTCCATTTTTAGGAAATAGTTGCCTGTAGTTTAGACATACGCAGGCCTTATGTTGTATATACTCATAAAAAACTATGCTTAATATACAAAAGTGTAAATTGAATGCAATGTTTTCTTATAGTTACTTAATTGTGTATTAATCGTAGTAAATAGTTTTTAGTATATTTACATGGGATGCATGTAGCTGAGCATATCAGGCCTTAAGCACAATTGTATAGTAATGTATTTAATGTGAGTGTGTACTGTGTATATCTAATATGTATGTATAAATACACATGCATGTGTATGTTTAAGAAACACTGTTTATATAATGTAATAGTACATGTAAATATATTCTAAATGTACATCATTTATGCATAATAAATAAACAGTATGTAAAGAAAAACTTTTATTTAGGACGCAATTAATAGTTTGACAGCACTGTTATATCTATCCTTTAAAATATGTTTCAATTACAATATTATGGTTATGATATTTAAAACATATTACATTATTACACTTAAATGTATGCTTAAGAAATATTGTCTTGTTTACTTAAAACACACTTAGCCTTTTAATTAATAAATAGTATATTTACTGCAAGTAGAGTTTAAGATCTGAAGTACACTACAAATGCGCATTAAATAGAATTAAGTGTCTTTCTTTTGACGTTTCTGTTTGGCTGACATACAGGAATTTGATTGATACGGATGTCAGGACACGTGTCTATCCTCCAGATTGCCTCTTTTTGCCTATTGAACTTGCGTAAGATATTTTTTAATTATTTATGTGTTTGATATGTATATAAGAACCATACATTCACAATGCAGGCAGTTCAGTGATGGATAATTAATCAGACAGGATTGTCTGTTGTCAAGGAGAATGTGTGTGATTGATCCAGATGGTTTAGTTTCCAGATGGGAATAAAAGAAGGAATTCTCATGAGGAGTGAATGTACTGTTTTGTGTAGTAGATATCACTCTTTCTGATGGCTCTACAGGATATATCACAATACACACCCATGGTACATGACGATATAGCATGGTTCACTTATAGTATTTGCTGCATACATTTTAATGCTTTTTTTCTGTGTATTGTGACATAAGTATGTATACAGTATGTATTAGTATACAGATTGTTGCAATATATATATAGAGAGAGATTATGTGGCTTTTTAAAGGGGAATGTGTCGTTTATTTTTCTAAATGACCAGGTTTAAGATTTTAGTTCAGTGGATGATAAATTGGGCAAAACAAACGCATAACATCTTAAAGGGAGTTAACTCAAAAATTTTTAATTCTGTCTTCTTAGCATCGTTTTTAGCCTATATTAGTTTCTTTCTTTTTTTTTCTTTAGGGCACAAAAGATACTTTAAAGAACATTGGGGTTTGTACCTCATTGCATCCCATTGATTCCCATTGAATGGACACAAAAAACAGGTAACGGTTAAAACACCATAACAATGGCTTTGTTTGATTCAAAAAAAGCAGCTTTTCTCTTGACAAGATGTTAATTGGTGGACTGAAGTGGTGCGGATTACTTGGAAATTATTGTGTAAAGCTATTTGGACTCTCATTCTGACGGCACCCATTTACTGCAGAGCATCCAATGATGAGCAAGCAATGTTAAATCTTAATTTTTCCAAAATGAAGACGCAAACTCATTTACATCTCGAGTTGACTGAGGGGGATTAAATTACCAACAGATTTTAATTTTTTGGGTGAACTATTCATGTGACATGTCCTGAAATAGAATCTTTATTTTGTACTAAAGGCTTTTATTGGCACAGTCTTTCCCACAAGAGAAATTATACTATGTCAGATTCTGGAGAATGATTGTCGATAGCTCTTACTGACTTGACTTATTGAATCTTATTGAGTTTTTTTTTTTTTTAATCAGGATTCCTATTGTAATGAATTCTAAGAAAACCAATAGCAAGATAAGAAAACAATAATTTACAATTTCCTACACTAACATCCTTACTGCATTAACTTGGCTCAATAGAAGCATTAACAAATTTTTAAAGGAGAACCCCTGATGTTTGGTATATTGACTTGTCTCTTTCGTGCACTGACCCCAGCCGTTGGGATGAGGTAATAAGTGCCCCCTGCATAAGCGGCAGCCAGTGACCGCCACTTTAAATTGGCTTGCCGCAGATATGCAGCACTGCTCTGGTGAGTGGCCAGTGTGTAATGTTGGAACAGCACATGGCTGCTACCCGCCAGTGACAAACTCAGTTCATTTCATATGGTGTTAATGCGAAATTAATGTAACATTTGTTGAAGGTAGCACCTTTTTGTAAGAAGTGACAGACCAGCTGTTGTCTGCGTAACGCTCCAGTTGCACCAACACAGACAGAGGCACCTGAACGTCCTCACTACCCCACCTGTGAAGCGCAGATACTGCATGAGGACGGAGCAGTAGATTCCGGAAGTGGTCCCAGGTCTGGTCATTTGCATACCATTTGCATATAGTTGCCCCCCAAAAGCCTGTTGGTAATGTCAAGAGGCCAAATTAACTAGTTTTCAGTTTGCATCTCATTTGCATGGAAGCTGCTTAACCGAGGTTGCTCTGCTAGGTGACCTTAATTGCCTTCGTCCTTGTGCAGGGAGAAAGCAGCCTCTGATTGCAATTAATTTCATTAAGGAAAGTATCATTATGACCCAGAGAATACATTTGCATGCTGTCAGGATGGGGATGTGCAAGCTGTTCCCAATCAAGTCGCGTTTTGCATGTGTAGATGTTCTGTCATACTTTTCGTAAGGATGAAAAATTAGGCCAGGCTATGATGAGTGTTGCCTTCATCAGCGCGATCAATCTCACTCAGAAAAGAAGCAGATGCATTCATTACATTAGCCGGGGAGGTTCATGGTTTTGCCATGTTAAACGGTCTGCTTTTGCCACAGGTTAATGTGAAGGTCTAGCCTCTTCACTTTCTGAAGATAAAGCACAGGGCTGGGTGAAAAGGAAATTAACTAATGTTTAGTGAGGACATTTTGAGAAAGCTTTCAGATGATTTAAGGATAAATAGCGAGACCCAAAATACAGTATATTGCCTATTATAGGTATATCTATCCATCTATCTATTTCACATTCAATGATTAGTTGCTGCTTTATGTTAAATTGCTTTAAATTACTTCCCCACCTCATTCTACACTCCATACACATAATGACAAAGCAAAACAACAACAACAGGTTTTTTAGAATCTTTGGTTTGGTTTTTCAACAGTTTTTATATATATATATATGTATATATATATACAATTTATTAAAATTAAAATTAAAGTTGCGTAAGTATTCAAACCCTTTTCTGGGGCAATTCAGTTTAATGAGTATGATTTGAAATGGCACACACGTCTTCATAAAAGGTCTAACAGCTGAAAATGCATATGAGAGCAAAAACCAAGCCCTGAGGTCAAAGGAACTTCCTGTAGAGCTCAAAAATAGGATTGCATCAAATCACAAACCCAGTGGAAGTGTTTATGAAAAATTGATAGAATAGCATTGATAGAATAACAGAATTTGGAACAACCAGGACTCTTCAACAACTGATGGAGAAGGGCCTTGGTTAGACTGTTGACTAAGAAGCTTATGGTGACTCTAGTTGAGCTCCATGATCATTTATGCAGATGGGAGAAACCTACAGAAGGACAAATATTACTGCAACACTCCACCGCCTCATGCTGTGGAGCTGTTTTTCAGGGCATGGACCAAGGGACTCAGAGTAGAAGACAAGCTCAATGCTCCAAAATATTGAGTTAGCTTTAATGAAAACCCAGTCCAGAGTATTCAGAACCTCAGACTGGGCAGTAGATTCACCTTCTAACAGTACCATGACCCTAAGAACAGACAACTGAATGTCAGCTTTTGTCAAATGCTGATGTGTTAATCTTGTTGCATCAAGCAAATAAAACCTGAGACTGTAAAGGTGCTTCAGCTGAGTACTTAGTTAAGGGTCTGAATACTTATGCAATGTACTTCTTTTAGCTTTTTATTTGTAGTAAATTATGAAGTTGTGACAGTTCTGTTTTTGCATTGTCAATATGGTTAATGAAATGTACTTAGATTGATTAAATTACATATTATATATATATACTATTGATAGCAATCTACATTTCATAATAATGCATAATGTTCAATGTTCTATGTAATTCAGATTTTTTTTCGTACCACATTGCTTCTTGATTGTACACCACTTTTTTTTTATTTTTTAATATGGCTTTTTTATTATTAGAAAAGTACTACATTATACTATAGTCTCAGACATTTCAACTGTACATAAACACTTCCCCCTTTTTCTTTTCTGAGGATTTCTTCAAATACCGCAAACACACGCCACTAAGTTGAATGAGCTCAATACTGCGTGTGTGTGCATGTGTGTGAGGGCGACAGAGTATATTTTCCTTTCCTCCTCAGGGTAGATTTGTAATTAAGCTTTTGGGTTGAGGCTTTTCTGCTCGGCTGGAGCTCCAAAAGCTTTGGAGAGAGAGAGAAACAGAGAAGGAAAGAGAGGAAGAGAGGGCAAGCGAGCAGAATCATAATGACACTGCTCCTAGTGGAGTGTGAAATTCACCTCCGAATCCATATGCCAATAGCATTTCTCACCAAGGCCCCGGCGCCCACAACAGGGGCCTCCTGAGCCTTTTAACCCCAACCTCTGGAAATCAGTTATTCATTCGTTCGCCACAATCGCAGGTCCTCTGATTGCTCTGACGCCTCTAATAAATGCTCAGATTGGCTTCTGAGTGCCGTGGTCCGGAATGAGAATCTCTTTGCGTCGTTCCACAGAGACGCTTCTCTTCCTTCAGGGTGGAAGCTTGTGGAAGCGGAACATGTCAAATCCACAAGAGGGATCTGGGATGAGCGAGATGTGCGGGTCATACCTGAGGGGCTTCTGTTGATGAGAAGTGGTGCCTCAATAACACCGTTTGGAACACCACCTTTGAGAGCATCGTAACTCCGGTGACAGTGAGATTTACAGCACCCGTTCTTTGTTGTCTTTATCCGTCTGCTCAAAATATAGATATGTTTTTCCACCCCATTTGCCCCACACGTTGAGATTGCTGCCTCTGTTTCGATACAATAGCCGTACAGAAGGGGCGAAATGTTCACGAGATGGAAAATCCTCAAAGATTTATGCTACCACAAAATCTATAACAATCCTTAACTCACAATGCACTAAAACGCCAAGGGTTTGGTATCAACACTCAAATGTCGTAAATTTCCATTGCTTGGAAATTAGTCATTATGATTAATAAGGCAAGCATCACTGTTGGGATGACTCGAGATAGGCCTTATAGTTAGGGTTAAAGATTTAAACAAGCCACTAAAGCTTTTTATTCCACCATCCTTGTGAAAACAATGTATATTTATAGACTTTAAAATTTATAGACACTTTAAAAGTATTTACTTGAGTGGAGGCTATATGTAATATTTTCAGAAACTCAGCTTTTTTTTAGGCGACCGTTATTTTAAAACGTTCGCCCTCGCTGTTTCCATGGCGGCGCGTCTTGCTTGTCACGTGACACACCGCAAGCACAATAATGCTGTAAGACAGCTGCAAGATCGCTTTAATTTAGTTTTTCCTTTATTATTTCAAATATTCACAAACTTGCTTACCATGTCATTAACAATCTGATATTCCGATTCACAAATATACGTAAATGAGTGTGTTTATAAATGATCATGATAATGATCTGTAACATGAGATAGCGTCGCCATGTTTGTTCGCGCTGCAGTTTAGAAAGTCCTGTCAGTCAGATTTACAGCACGCAAATTAATCAATTTCTCCCGAAATGCATGATAGTAAGTGGCTGGTGAACTGAGTGAAGAATAGAGTGAACTATACTGTAAGTATGTGTATCTGATATGAATAAAACACAACAGCAAATTAAATTTGAATGGGTTGTTATTGTTGCTTCCATAGACATCTGTGTGCATCTTTGTGTGTTACAAGCTCTAAATGTATTTGTTTCAATAGTGCTTATGTGTATTTAAATGTCTGAAACCTAAAATATGCATTATGTGGTTAAGAACACTGCATAGTTGTGATAATATGACAAGCACAGTGCACGTCTCTCTCTGGCTCAGCGCCAGCGAGCGCGCGAAAGCACAGTTTGAATTTGGCAGTTATGCGACGTCACCGAACGTTCTAAATCCCATATGTGCGACTGTACTCCCAGAAGCACGGAAAGAAAAATCCCATACGCGGGACCGTACTGTTCAACAGGTTAATCAGGACTTAAGCACATTTTATTTCACAATTGTTTTTAGTCTTGAGGGTTTTTTTATTTTTACTTTTTTCATGTATTGTCTTGAAATATGGTGAATGGGTACTGCCAAATGTTCTAACAAGCTTTCATAGTAAACTAATATGTGACCCTAGAGCATGAATCCAGTCATAATAGCACTGGTATATCTGTAGAAAAAGCCAACAATATGGGTCAAAGTTTGATTTGGATGTTATGTAAAGATCATGTTCCATGATGTTACGTATTGTGTATGGTGTGTTTTGGTTTTTCCCCACGTGTCAGCATTTGCCCTTATTTGGTAGTTCTTCTGTTCTGGTCATTATGTGTGCATGTGTATATATACCCTGTCTGTTTAGTTTTTTTCCTTTGTCTGTGATAAATGTTAATTCAACGTGATACATGAGTTGATGCAAGCTCTTTGACTACACTTTGTTTGAAGACTGTCTACTCTACAACCACAACACGTATTTATAGAGTGGCTGGATTAGGGATATGTGGAGGAGTTTTCTGAATTCACCAACTGCTCCTGCCACACATATTCTCCCAGCACCACAAATGTCTTCAGCCTAGAGATACCTACTGCACCAAGGGCACGTGTTTACCTACTGTGCTGATGATTGGTGGACCATCAGCGCTTTTGGC
>JAUMHP010000074.1:5614736-5625676 GCA_032361065.1 Enteromius trimaculatus | reverse complement strand
CCTAGAGATACCTACTGCACCAAGGGCACGTGTTTACCTACTGTGCTGATGATTGGTGGACCATCAGCGCTTTTGGCGAACTGTATGTCCTGTTCCCAAGTCACGACCAGGTGAGTCGTTCCAGTTTCCATTACGATTTTCATTCCATAATCACGGTCAGGAGAGCTGTTCCAGTGGCACGTTCCAGAGTCAATGCCAGGAGAGCCATTCCAGAGCCCTGCTACTGAGTCACGGCTAGGAGAGCTGTTCCAGAGTCCCATCCCTGAGATTTCTTCTAGTGGCGGTACCTCCAGTGCCTGCCTCATCTGGGTGGGTTAGGGGCTTGGACATGGCCTCCTGAGTCTCCTGATCCGCCAGTCCGTGACTCGGCTGCCCCTTCCAGCCTCCAGGGCGCTCACCCTCCCTCCACTTTTGTTATTGTTTTTCTTCTTGTTCTTGTTGCTGTTGGTGGTGGTGAGTTATGGCGCAAGGACATGTAACACATGAAGATATTTTGTACATTTTCTAAATGTAAATATATCAAAACTGCATTACTTAAAACTTAATTTGGACAACTTTAAAGGAGATTTTCTCAATATTTAGAATTTTTTGCATGTTCAGATTCCAGATTTTCCAACCCAGTCTCACAGCAATCCATACGTATTTTACTCACTTGTACAAATTCATATGATTTTTGCTGAATTGTACGTATTTGCCAATTCGTATGAATTTGTACGAATGACCTACACCTAACCCCGCCCCTAAACCTACTCGCCACTGTGGTTTAGACAAATTGTATGTGGTCAAGTGAGGTCATATGGATATGTATGAATTAGCATGATTTTGCCACCTCAACAAACCATGCATCAATAGAAAGATTATTTATTCAGCTAAATGAAAGGCCTTCTGAAGTGAATCGATGCATTTGTGTAAGAAACATATCTAAATTTAAAACTTTAGAAACAATAATCTAATCTCTAGCTTCCACTAACTGTCATGTATTATATGTATCTGCATCAGTAAATATACCTTTAAGATTTGAAGTACATTACATTTATCAGTACAATTAAGTACACTTTGTTTTACAAGGACATACTTCCACTAAGGCCATGTTTACTTCACACAGATTGAGCATAAGCAGGAAAATTACGCTATATAAAATGTTAGCAGTTCACAAAGCATTTTAACTGCAGGAAAAACCTGCGATGAGTGAGTTTTTGATTCTGTCAGACTAAACCCAGGAGACAACTGTCAAGTAATTAATAAGTAAACAGGAAACATATCACTGAGCAGCGCATGAATCATTGGCAGGTAAAAATAATCCTCTTCCTCCCAGTTCCAACCGACGAGAGGAAGTAGGAGTCAGACTTCATGAGGAGCATCGTTCACGGATAATACACAAAGTCTCAACGGATATTCAGCTGAGGCTTTGGCAGCGTTCCAGTCCGCCAGTGTTCAGTAGCCTGCAGGTTCATGGAGTGCAGAAGCCAGGAAGTGTTGAAGGTGTGCAGTCGCTGTCGATCCCAGAATGCATATGCCTATAGGGCTCTTCTACAGTTGGCGTAACGCAGTGTTAGTCTTTGATCTGCACGGTGTGCTGGTGAACGATCTCAGCGGGGCATATCTACTGCCTGTGAGGTTTTATACATTTGCTTCCATGCAATGATGCTTTTTGTATCAACACTCCAGGCTATTATAGTGCATGTCTATATGTCTACATAGGGCAACCAGCTTCTGGCTGTGGAAGTCAGAATGCATACAGATATCTTGAGCACTCGTTGCACTTTGAAACCCTTGGGGAGGATTGTGTGTTAACTCTCTTTAACCAACAGTGTGCCTTGTCAACGCACGCATGCAGACAGCTTGCTCAAACAGACGATTTTAGATGTGGCAGCTGACCTATGCATGCATTTCCTGCTGACTCTTTTACTGTATACCTTCAATTTTTCTCTATCGCCTCGCTCCAAATGTTAAGCAAGTGTCTTATATAAGTTTGTACAGAGGCCAGCATATTTGTTGTGAAACATGAGGGTGGCCCCTTACAGAGTGTGACTTGTGTTCAGCCGAGCTTGAATGTCAGGACGCTTTATCGAGGTGGGTGGTGTTATGCAACTTTTTTTTCTCTGTTATGTTTATATATTAAATATATTTATAATATATGATATATATATATATATATATATATATATATATATACTACTGTATACTATATTAAATATTTCTGTTTAACTTACATTTATTTTTATTTAATTTTTAGTTTTTAGTCATTTCAATTCAAATGCAACTTATTTCAAGTCAACCATTTATTTATTTATTTTTTTTGCATGCAATAATTTCTGGCAAAGTATCAGACTCATAGTGGAGTGACCATAATGCCAAATATTGCCCACATCCCATTGTATCCTACTTGACAAAGAAAAAAAACGACAAACATGGCAGATAGACCAACAGAAAGGGGTTTGGGTGATAAATAATATCTAACCTGACAAAATAAATATTTATTTAATGTTATCTGTATTATATTTCATCTGCAACAACATTATGAACTTTTTATATCGGTCAGTGTTTGCACTTTTATATGTATTATGTAGACAGTGAGGAGAGTTCTCAGCATTGATAGACCTGTCACTGACAGAATATGCCGCTTCATTTCTCTCCAATACAGTAGGAAATTAAATTAAACGATGTAGATCATGTTAACTGTGATGAGATGATTGACAGGGCGTTTTAAAGGGTGACAGGATGCAGGTTACTAAGTAACAGATCCTTTTGTTAAAGATGCTAATTAGGACAAAGTAGTATGTTCCTACACTACATTTATTTATTCATTTAAATTAAAATATGTTCAAGAATGAGAACCTCATGACATCGTAGAAACCCTTTGCAGAGATTTTGCATGATTTTAAAAGCATTTTCAATACTTAATATTCATCTTCTGGGAAAATGGATTAGAAGCTCTGATGACATCATCCTGCACTAGTCCGATTTCTGTCCAATCATATTCTTACTAGCTAGTTCATACTTATAGTTTTAATTTCTGTGCCCCGTTCCAATCATTTTTAGGTGATTTGGCCATGATCTTTTACCATTGTTTGTTTTATGCAAAATAAATGTGTCTTGTCATAGAGCCTAGGCTACAGCTAAATATTTGAAAAAAGGACCTTTGATATGTCCTTCCCCCCACACTTCCTGTTTCAACAGAAAATAACTTAACACAAAATAAACAACTGCACTCACTGAGAAATGTAATGGGTCTTTAAGGCCCTACCATTTTTTAATTCCCTTATGCTTGGAAAACTATCATTTTAACCTTGCTGTATTCATTGTACGCCTTCCCGAGTCACAGCGGGATAATCAACCGAAGGTCCACAAGGTTAACACTCTTGTTTGTGTTTGTGTGCGTGTGGGTGTGTGTTTGCGAATGAGAGGTAGATGGAAAAAAAGATCCTCCCCAAATTCCCCTGCAAGGACATCAGAAAGCTTTCAGTGAATGTGCAAGATGGAGGTTATTGGGTTTAGGCTGTTAGTGTTTTAACAGCAGCCCTGATTTCCTCCCCTGTGGTTGTGATGAGTTCAGTGAGTTGGTATGGAGGCTGGCACGAAGGGTTTTTCCACATGGTTTCAGTGTGCCAGTCCATGTGCCCTTCGGTCATTGTGGTATTTCGTGTGTTTGTTTTATTAGAACACACTCATTTTCATGCCTTGCACCCTGACCGCTTTTTATGCTTGCCAGGTGTGCACATACACGTGCATCAGCTTGACTTGGATATTTTTATAATTAGATACATAGATACATTTTTCATAATTTTGGCTCTGTATGCCACCAAAACAGTATTAAAAAATAAAAATAATCTAGATTAAATTAGCAGATAGTATACTGTATCAATATGTCATGTCATGTTATCAATGAACAACAGTAACCCAGTGTCACTGGAAGTCATCCTCATGCATTACACTGCTCCACCATGTTTCACAGATGATGTTGTATGCTTTGGATAATGAGATGTTCTAAGTGTTCTTCATACTTCCCGTTATTCTGGTGCAGCTTGATCTTAATATCAGCCATCCAAAGAATGCTTTTCCAGAAGTGGCCCGGCTTTTTTAGATGTGTGGCCTAGCTTTTTTTTTTTGTTGCTTTATTTACTTGATAAAATGGATCACTTTATAAGCCAAGCTCAAACAACAAGCCCAAAGGATGCTTAATAACACTGCTTATAGTAAATGGACATGGCAACCCTTCAAGAATATGCTTGGCAAAGTATCTTTCCAAGCGAAAATGAAACACAGTGGCTCTCTTGATGGTGGTTCAGTTAAAAACACAATGAGTCTTTGGTTGCTGTACCCAACGCCAGACATCACAATGTTGCTATGGCTACCATGATGTCAATCAATATACTTTCAAAAGTGAGTTCTGTTCCGTACACATAAGTTAATTACAATTTAGGGGATTCATTCCTTTTCCTGAAACTTTACATTGTGCACATGACCTTGGTGCACTTTGTAGTGAGACAAAATATGTACCAACAAGTACATATCCCTGCAGTTTCTAAAAGAAATGAACACTAGAGGCAGTAAAACTCTGACACCGTTACCGTTTCACACAAACGCACAGAGTTTTGATCAATAAAGCGTAATTTTGCACAATTACTTGAAGAATATCATGTTTTGACTTCAAAACAATTTTAATTTGCTGATATATTTGAAAGCTGATGCTTTTAAACGTTAGCATCACACATATCCAGCTTCATATCTATGTGTTCACATAGACAGGTTTGTTGAAGTACAGAGATGTACTTGAGAGGTGAGGAGCTCCGGTTCGAATCCTGTGTCACTACCTTTTGACCAAACAGTTCAAATCTGTGTAAAAGTAAGTTAAAATGGCATCAGTTTTGCATCGGGTAGGTTTAGGGTTGGATTTGGTGTAAGGCATATTTCCAACATGATAGAGCTTTAACTTTTAGCAGCAGTCCATAGATATTTCAATTCTGAACCACCATAATATGTACCTATATCAATGTAATAAAACGTGCCAGTGTTCACATATTAACCTGTGTTTTAGTGCCACTCAGTGAACATTTCTCATTAAAACTGTGGTGGAACATGCACTAAGGCATGTAAAAAATGGTGTTGCACAAAAAGTGCACAGATGTACATATTATGAGACCAGGTTACTCACCCTCTTCTCGTTCCAAACCCATAAGCCCTCAGTCCATCTGCATTGTGATACTCTTTCTACTATGGTGACATGCCCTTGCAGACAGGGTGCAAGAGAAGTGTTAAATAACATTTTTATTTTTGTTTTCTTTGCACACAAAAGTCTTAAGTCTAAAGTACCTCGTGATGTTTCTGGGTCTGGGAACATATCAGTTGCGTTGCTATCTATGGAGGGTCAGAGAGCTTGATTTCAAAACCAAAATTAAGGAATTGATTCCAAAGCATTAGAATTGAACAGCCCTAGAGCGCCGTTAGTGCCAGTCAAAAAACAGTAATGTCAGCCATATGTGTGACCTCTTTGGCAAAGGAACACGAACCCGCTGCCATCTGAACAGCACCAGGCTGCTGACTACTGCTAAAGCCCCAGTCAAATCCCAGAATGCTCTGCCCTGAAAAAGCTAACAGGAAAGAACCAATATATCAAAGTAACTGCCAGCGTAATAAGGTGTAACATCTCGGCTTCTCTCCAGCAAACAGGTGCAGGAGTTCTTGGAATTGCACTGGCAACGGCATGCAATGTATCGACTGTAAACAGTCAGCAGTTCATAGAAACCCTTTGTAGCAAACGAAGCTAGCAGGAAAATGTGGCAACTGACACCGTAGCATAATACTTTTTTGCTCATGCACACACTTTGAAGTGACCTTTATATGCTGTGTCACACCAGCAAGGAATAACACAAAGCAGCCTGTGAACCAAGCGCTTTAGTGCTTCCCACCGCTGCAATACTGGCACCCGCACCATGACCCTGTAGCGGGCCGAGGAGGAGTGGAAAATAACTGTGAGCGTGCCGAGGAACGGGAACACTGTGACTGACAAATGGTTCATTTTCTTAAAGACATCTGCACACTGATTGGCTAATTGTCTGGGAAGTGTCCTCACATTTGAGTCACCACGCTGTGGGAAATGAAGGATATTTCTTTGTTTCTTAAAGGCAAAACGGGAGTATGAAATAAAGCCTTACTATAGTAGAGATGGAGTCAAGGAAATCTAATTAGGATCATTTAATTAAATTAGTTCTCTTTCCAATAATGCGACTCAAGGGAGTGCTGTAGTGTCTCGGAATCACAGGGTAATTGTCTCAACTTTATTCCCATCTCTTTGTGTTTCTTGATATATTTTCACTTCATCTAGGAATGGCTTATTGCCTGATTTCAAAAATGCATCCATTTCGGTGAGGCTTTCAGCTTTGCATGGGGCCGACAAAATTGCACATTCTATGTTGCTCATCTACTGTGTTTTAGCATTAAACCCTGTCCTAATCAGGAGCGACTGATGAGCAATAAAAACTTTCATGTGAAGCCAGATCTGCTAACAATAAAATGTGTTCAGCAACTCAAGTTTTTGCAAATTTAGTGACAACGTTTTTAGTGGTGGATCATTCTTAATTGTGGCCTTCCCTCAACTTAAAAAATGGTTTAAATAGTCATGAATCTCAATTAAAAGGGACACATTAAATATATAATTTTTTTTATCTGTTTGAATTCAGTTGTGTGTTTCATTAATTTAGTAAAACTTTCACATTTGCTGAAAACGTTTACAGTAATTAGATTTATATATATATATATATATATACAATTTATTTTGGACATTTTTAGACATTTGTATTATTATAATTATTTATTATTATTATTTGTCTGAGGTTTTATTAACATTTTTTTTTTAAATACTAAAAGTTATAGAAAAGTACTTTTAATGTCCAAGTTCAGGGTAAAAGACAAATATGCAAATAATTGTATGAATTTGCAGTTAAATATGTGGGGTTTTTTTTCCCACAAGGATAATTTACTCAAGTATTTTTTTATATATTATTTGCTGAATAAATAATTTTAAAAAGTCATTAGTCAAGTTGTCCTTTGTGTCTAGAAATAACATCAAGATCAGCTTTAATTGAAGAAAAAAAATTCTAATAAAATTATAACTTCAACATTCAAGCATTTTTGAAAAAGACCCTGGTGTTAATGGAGATTTAATTCAAATTTCTGTTCTAATCAGCATTAAGAGATCCTGCAATTTGTCAATAACTTGGTTTCTGTGACCCACCTACACCAAAACATTATTTGTTTTGTGTTTCTGTGTAAATATAAATAAATATATATATATATTCAAATGTGTGTGTGAGTGTGTTGTTTATATTTTAATAATAATAAAATAAAATAATGCACACCTAAAGTGCAATGGCCACAATGTGTTATTATTATACACTCTACATATGCAGTGTTGCAGTTGAGTATAAACATGTGAAAATCATCATCACTGGTCTGACTGGCTGTGATTGTGTTGTGGCTGTGACTGGGCAATATTTTAGCTGTCACTGTGGAAAAAATAACTTCCTGTAATCTTGTCATGCTTTCAGCTATAGGCTAACTTTGCAACATAAAGAATGGCTTGATAATAGCAGAAGAAGGCCTGTGTTGGTCTTGTTCCCAGTTGAGTATATTGCTCTGCTCTTACAGTGACCTCTCACAATTGCTTTTTGCTGCTGGAGAACACACAAATTAGGCTTGGCCCTTTCCAGTAAACCCAGGGTGGAGGCAACAAGATGAGAGAAAGGGCAAAGAGGGAGGCGATGTGTGAGGATGACGGACGGAGAGAAAATTAAAGAAGAAGCGCTCCTAATTTCATGTCACGTGAGGACAGCTCTCTTACCACAGAAAACCACCGAATTTGCAGGGATTTGTAGGAAAGTGTCACATTCTTCAAGTACACGACTCAATTTCTTCTCCTTGATCCATTGTCAGGCCCGGCTAATGTGAGCTAGGCAAAATTAATTCTGCTGTGGTGTTTTACAGGCTTCAGTATCTCTCTTTCTCATGCCGTCTATACAAGCTTTTCCTCTGGAAATTTCCATTCTGTCTTTTTATTTCTGTGGCTTATGGCTAGAAATTGTTCTGTGACTGGCACATTGGACAAGCCTCGAATCCAGCACATGCCTTAATGTGCCTGCACTGGGATACAGCAGAATTAAGCTAGTGACCCACTAAATGATTTTCCACCGATTTGCAGATGTTAACCTTCTTTACACAGGCGTTCAGAAAATGAAGTTGGTGCACATGTCTGCATACCCACAAGCTCCTTTCTGGGTTAATCATCCTGCCAGCTCTCTCTATGGCCTCTGGAAACAACGAATAGCCTGGATTGTCTCTGTGGGTTTTGGCAGTGCACAATAAGTTTTAGGTGTAAATGCAATATAAAGGTTGTGATTATTTTTACAGGTTCATTTTTTCTTACTTAATGCTACAGATGTTGGTGCTTGTACATCGGTGTCAGTTGTCTATCATTTCCTCTGATTTAACACTGCAATTTGGATTTAATGTATATGGTTATATTAATAATTTAGGCTACTTAAAGAAAATATGTAATCAGGTAAGGACAAAAAAGCCTTAGTTTATTAACCCAATTGAATTAATCTAATTAAAACTGTTATTAATTATTATTATTATTATCATTAGAATATAAATATCATAGATAAATAAGTAGATAGATAGAACTATAGCAATATAATTCTAGAGCAACATTAAAATAAGGATTTAACAAATTTATCAGTTAATAATGCATGGCAAAAGCTATGTTATCCATTAAAAAATGCTTTTTCAATTTTAATTAAATTAATTACAGTTAAGTTAGATTTTGATTTTTTCATATCAATTATTCTTTAGGTTAAATGCATATATATCCATCATTATTTGTATATTTGTAATTTCACAAAATGTCCTTTTTTATTCTTTTATTTTATATGTGGTTTCTCATTTTAATATTTTGAGCTTTGTTGGGTCTTTTCATGATCGAGGTGTCTTGTGTAATTATTGAAAAATGTAAAAAATTGTGGGATCCTATATCTTTATGAAGGTGGTAAGGGGGCAGAATATCATGTTCACATGCACTTGCACAGTCTGTTTCTTTCAGTCTCGGGTGACCAACAGCTATTGCCAATAACATATGTGTCTTCATCACTGAACTGTAGCTAATGGAGTTCATTTGTAAAACAAGGTGTAGGTAATTGTAACCTAAATTAGTGTGATTTTTCAAATCAAATGTTATGTTTCATATCGCGTGACTGGGATCCCTTGCCACTTTAAACCCTTTCAAATGTCACGACTCTCTGGCTCAACTTTGCTCTCGGGGTTCCAGGAGGTTCCTAGAGCTTTCTCCAGGAGACTATGGTTCAGGTCAAGTGCTCTCGAAGCAGAGAGTCACTATTTCATGTTTCCCATTGGACAGGCAGCGAGTTTCACCCCTGACCATAGAGAGTATGAATGAATGGAGAGAACAACAGTCTCTGGCACGCTACATTAACAGCAAGGCAATGCAGTATTCATGACTGTAATACCCAGAACAACACTGTCCGTTGTGAGATCTGGGTTCACCCACCTATGCGTTGTTTTTTGTTTTTTTTCATCTGAATGGTTCTTATGCTTTTTTTCTATCATCTCCTTACTGCTCCTTCACCTTTTTTTCCCATAAGGTTTTTTTTGTCAGAAGCTAAAGCTAATAAATATCTGAAGTGTGAGTAAAACAAGAAAACACAAATTATGATTTTAAAAGCATACAATGCGACTGTCCAACACAGTCTCACGACCAATTCGTACGCATTAGTACGAGGTGCTAAATTCATGCTAATTCGTACAAATTCATACAACCTCACTCATACGATTTTGTACGATTTGTCTAAAACTCCACGACAGGTACACTGTAAAAAAAAATCCCTTAAAAAAAACTGTAAAATTATGGCAGCTGGGATGCCGGAAAAAAACAGTAAAATAACGGACCGTAAAAATAGGGTAATTTTCCGTAATCAAAAAACGGAAATGTTCCAGCAGCTGGGACGCCACAATAAAAAAAAAAAAAAACATTTCTGTCATTTTCATATCAAATTATTAGAAAGACTACAATGCTGTTCCATCACATTTATTACTTAACCCTGAAATATTACATTCTCACATTTCTGTGCACATTATTTTACAGATTGCTTAATAAATACTGTATCACAACATGTTAATATTGCAAGATGCCTATTGAGTAACTTCACATTGCCAAAAACAGTATGCACATTTATTATTCTTTCATACCATTTACATTAACATATACATTAACATTTAACTTTTTCTAAAAATAGTACTACATGTTTTATTTTAAATGTACAATTTGCTGGCTTTATTAATCGTACTGAGAAGAAAGGGTCGAAACACAGCGAACAGGGCAATGCAAATAGACAGAGTAAACAAGGTTCCTGCTGGTAATGGTAGGTGAGAGCCACAGAGGTGCGGCTTGTGACAGAGCCCTCCCCCCTGCAAGCGGATCCTGAAGCGATGAACTTGGCGACACAGAGGTCTTCCACGGGGTCAATGAGCAGGCTTTTCAGGATGGGTTCGGTGGAAGGTCTGAGTACAGGTTCCAGTATATCCTGGTCCCTCTCACCTTTCCGGTACACCCACGGGTTTGAGCAAGGAGACATGAAAGGTTGGTGAGAATCTATAATTGGTAGGTAATTCTAAACGGTAAGATACTGGTGTTATCTGTCTTAGTATTCTGAATGGACCCACGCAACCTCGGATTTAGTTTTCTTCATAGGAGGTGCAACCGGAGATCCCGAGAGGAAAGCCAGACCCACTGTCTTGGCTCATAGACGGCGTTGTACTGCCCTCTGAAGATGAATGTGGGCAGAATCCCAAGTTCCCTTGTCTGTCGGTCACTATGACGTTATGTCGTGACGACAGACTGGGGTCATTCAATTGGGAGCCCTGATTCG
>JAUMHP010000074.1:5536843-5547621 GCA_032361065.1 Enteromius trimaculatus | reverse complement strand
GCGCCGATCAAAGTCGGACAAATGATCTTACCAGAATGCATTGTTTTGTAAGGCGGCAGCCGATTTCTTGCGGCGCCACATGTCGAAAACACTTCATATTTTTCAACTTAAGCGATTTGTGCGAATCACGTGTCAAACGCGCAAATCACGCTATTCGCTCTGCTTAATTCGCGTGAGTAGTGCCGCAGGATGTCTAATCGCGTCTTTGCATTGACTTAACATCTAAATAACTCGCGCTTAATGCTTCATTCGCGTCTGGTGTGAACGCAGCATTAGGCAGGAAGAGATTAGGTGTGTTCGACTTCATGCGGCGCCGCAAGAAATCGGCTGACGCCTTACAAAACAATGCATTCTGGTAAGATCGTTTGTCCGACTTTGATCGGCGCTGCAGCCGCCTTTCAATCACATGTGCCATCAAAGTACCGTGAGAACAAAACGAGAGCAGTCGACACATCATTAACACACTACGGAAACCTGCAAGTGTCCGACTTGACGGCCGTCTCTTTACTCCTCCCTCGACTGCAAGGGGCTGCTCTCCTAGTGTAGTGCATCTCGAACGCACCTATTGTCTGACTGATATGTCAAGTAGTGATGGGTCGTTCTTGAACAATTCGTTCATTTTAATGTGACTCGGGAAGAACGAGTCGTCTCGTGGGAGTTGCGCATGCGCATTTGCGCAACATCCTATAGTTTCTGTATTGGAATTACTGATTCACCTGTTTTGGGTACTGAGCCTGTAAGTACCAAGTGGTCACGTGACAAAATAACGAACGATTCAAACCCGAAGACTCGAGAGATGAACTAATCAATTCTGTTTCTGGCTCAAGCTGCATACAGTAGGTTAACATTACGGGACTGTCACGTGAAGAATGAAAAACTCAAACCCGAAAACTTGCCAGATAAGACGCGAGATGAGAGAATCATAGTTTAAAGACCCAGGTAAACAATGAATTAATCTTTTCTGTTTCTTATAGCATTATAGTTTATTCTAGTTTGTAGTGTGATTAACGTTTGTGTAAGCAGTAGATGTGTTAGGGAGGTAACAGGTTAATTTTCAGGTATATTTTGCTATAATGAACGAGATGACTCGAAAAAAGATTAGTTAATTTTGCTGAACGAGACTCAAAGGTCCGAGTCGGTAAAATGACCCGAACTTCCCATCACTAATGTCAAGTGCTCAACATGGCTGGCACATACTGTACAGTGCTATATATATTGCCACATATATTTGTCTGGCCACATTTTTTTGGTCAGAAATTGCTAAATTTCACAGAATAATTATGAAGAATAAAAGAATAATGAAATAAATTGCATAAATTACTAAATAAAACTGCTTAAATAAAAAGCAATAAAAACCAAGACAGAATATAGTCTCAAACTAAATTCTTAAAAATATCTTCAATAATCACTTGATGTCATCAACCTCAAAAAATTTGGCAGAATGATGTAAAAACCTGCATGAAGTAGACCAGATTGGTGCATGTTATTTTGAGACAGACATTGCCATTTTTGTGTGCAATATGCCTCAGACAGTTGATGAGCGGTCAGTGGGCGGGCTGGCTCGATCACTCTCTCGCAGGCATGTCTGTCCATGGCTCAATTTTCCATTTTTACTTATGATGTGCAGTGCGACTGACCCCTGACAGGACAGGGTCACACGGCAATGCTCGCGCACCGGGGTGTCTAGGACATTTACAACTGGTTGTCATGGCAGCAGCATGGAATGCTGGGAGTGACAGGTCTGGCGAGTACAGTCTGGATACCAGCCTAAACCAACTGTGAAGAGTCTGGAGATTTGTGGTGTATGTTAAATGTGTGGCGTGTTCCTCTGTAGGTCAATTTAGTATGTTTTCCCCACTTTTCATTCAGCGTTCTTGCGGAATTTAACACAAATAAACTTAGAAACACAATTTCAGATGTTGAATGTTAGTTTGCTTTGATCTCAACTCAAACAAAGGCAGGTCACATCAGGTCATTAAAAATTAAATGGGTTTGTAGGAATTTGATAACAAGGAAATAAAATTTTGCATGATTTTGCAGTGTGTGAATTAGTTTAGTAATGATATGGTGGTTTTAGCGAGACCCATAGAATACATTTTTATTGTAAATATATTTTTAGAAATTTTTCTTCATTGTTCAAAATTATATAGTGTCATTGTCTGTATTTCTCTTCTGCTTGTGTTCAGATTAAATTAGTTATTATGTAACATTCACTTTATCAATTTTTACATTTCTAATAATTTAAAAACACAAAATAAACTATTAAATACAATCTTTGCCAAAATTCTAAATTAATGCATTTTTTCTTATCACATATCGCATTAATTATAAATTAAATACCCTGAAATAAAAATTTAGTCATTAACCACAATACACCAAAACCCATAAAAGCTTTGTTCATCTTCGGAACACATATTAAGTTATTTTTCTGCGTTCTGGCAGTTCTATGACCCTCCCATAGACAGCAATACAATTAACACGATCAACATCCTTTTCTGCCTTTGAAGGGATTGTTTACCCCAAAATAAAAATATATAGATGTTTATCTGCTTACTCCCAGAACCCCCAGATGTAGGTGACTATTTTTCTTCAACAGAACACAAACAAAGATTTTTAACTGAAACCATTGCAGTCTGTCAGTCATATCATGGAAGTCAATGGACACACATTTTTTGAGAGTAAAAAAAAACCATATAGTGTACAGACAAAGCTGAATCCTGCACGGATAAGTCTGTGATCCGTAAAGCAAAAGGAAGAAGATGCGCTGGCTGTTAAAAAACGAGTCGGACATTGTGGTGTATCCGGGATTAAAAAATAAAAAAACCTATATAAACACCATACAATTTTTTGTTTCATCAGTGTATCATCACGTGCTGCAGGGTTCAATTCGCTGTTGTCTGTGTATGTTTTTTTTTAACTCTCAAAGATTCCCATTGACTTCCATTATATGACTAACAGATTGCATCAGTTTGACTTAAAAATCTTCGTTTGTGTTCTACTAAAGAAACAAAGTCACCTACATGCCCTGGGGGTAAGCAGATACACATAAAGATTTCATTTTACATTAATGGACAGGAAAGTAGAGAGCAAACAGGAAAGCACTGGGGGGAAAGAGTGGAGCACTGAGTCAACTTTTGTGATATAAACTTTAAAAAATAAATTTCAGAAAAATGTGTAAAACACACACATACAGAGAATCCTTTTTTATTGTTGTATTTTTCAATTCAAGTAATTATTTAGAATATGCACACTGCTATATAGTATAAAATATGTAAGAAAATAATAAAAGAAAAATAAGAATATATTAAAGTAATTCCATCAGGTAATATTGTTTCTTCTACTTGCAGTTGTATAGCACATGGTTTTCAAATAATTTCTAGGATTCAGAGTTTCAGTCACTACTGTCTCAGTTTGACACCATTGTTCTCTTTCCTGAGTCTTGCTCTTTTTCCTGTTTATATTCCAGCACACTGTAGCTTGTTAGTCTGGGCAGCAGGCAGAGACGAGGTCTACCAGTTTGAGGTGGATGAAGGTGATGTTCCTGAGCAGTGGCTGTCTGTCTGTTAAAAGGAGTCCCCTCTGTTCGCTCTGCAGTGACCCCAACTGTAATGATGCATCTGTGAAGACACACACACACACACAGCCAGCAACACAAGAAAATTACCCTACGGCATGCAGCCAACACATCCATTGGAAGGTGATCCAGACCGGCTGTATATTTACATCAGTGAGACATTCCAATTACGTTCTCTTTAGGAATTCTAGTTTTTCCAAATCTAGTGTCCTGCTTAGCTTTGTCCACCATGCGCCTAGTGAGTCCCTACAGTGTTGGTGATGAATCACTCCTGGACAACAAGTCTTCAATAGAAGTAGGCTGGTATTGTGTTGAGGCACTCTGCCATGGATCTTGTTATAATAGAGCTGAGAGTGCATCCTGCAAAAGCAAATGTCAATGCCACTCCCTAGGGCTGTGCACAATAGCCTCCTGTTTTTCTCTACCATGATGCCTCAGCGACAACCGACATACACAAAGCCACATGTAACTCCGCATACTGTTATTGTCGGGGTTTCCATGGCAACATCCGAAAGGGACATTGAACGAAATCCCATTTAGTCGTGCAACTCTCACCTGTGGGGTTGGGGATAGTGGTGAAGTGTGGAATGGGTAGAAGAAGTGTGGAAGTGTAATCAAAGGATGTTTTTTTTTTGCGCCTGAGGTGGTCCAGTGTTGAGTGCAGAGCCCATCCGATGCTCTTTAAACCATGTTTGGTCTATGATGGCTGGATTAGTGTGTTTACATTTGTCTGTAAGTGAAGAAAGTAGTTGGGATGAAATATTTATCGAGGAACGAATCACACCATTGGGCAGTGACACTTCACTTCAAACGTGTGTGTGTGTTTGTGTGTTCAGTCATCACAGGTTTTCCCCTCACAGATTCTCATTGACCCAAAAGCCCATTCAACCCTCTGAGGCCATGCCTTGGGTCATAAAGGGTGTTAAGTATAGATGAGATGAGGCGCGCAACATCGAGTACAGACCCATCTTCACAAATGGAAACTTAAACTTCAAACAGACGTCATATATATAACATTTCAAAGGGAATTTTTATAAAAGCCCATCAGCCATATGACAGGTTTTTTGAGGACTCATGTGTTGTGACAGGCCTTAGCACCCTCTGGCAGAGCTCTGATTGGTTGAATGACTGAAGCATGGTGTTTTATGTCTTAATGGGCCTAGTATACTTCTACCTCTGTCTGCTTGTGGCTAAAAATTTAAGCTCGCTGAACCATAAGTCATTCCATAAAGTGGCCATATGTCAGGTATACATCAATGTTCTTTGACTTATGGTTTTGCACACAGTGCTTCTTGATGTCTGGATATATAAGTGTTTACGTCGGTTGGTGGTTCCAAGGAAATTTTAGATTATGACAGATCACTGATTTTGTGATTCACATTCACAATGTCGTGATTCAATATTCAACTTCGATTTAAATTCTCAATTTGCACCAGAATGTCAATTTGAATGTAAATCTGAATTCAGAATCCAAATGTGAATTTGAATTCAAATTGAAAATGTGAATCTAAATTGAAAATTCCACTGAGTAGTAGATTTTTAGGTTTTAGTTCTAGTAGTGCTTGCCCTTATTTAATGTATTCAAAATGCATGATTTAAATTAAAGTAGATTAAAGGAACTTTCTTGCAACATTTGCAATGTTTTCCGCCCTTTTTTGTAAAAAAAAAAATTTATTTATGCATTGCTTAAAGGCATAGGTTAAAATATATTTTATAATTTCAAGAATTAATATTAGTGGTTGACCAATATAGCAACATGGCCATTGTTACTGGATAATATTCATTCTTTTTTATTGACATCAGCTAATACATGGCTTTTATTTTGACATCCATGAAAATCTTCATTATAGGATCAAGTAATTGCTAAATTATAAACCTGTTCAAATTACAGATTGATTTGCTTACAGTATTTAAATATTTTTCTTTGTAGAAATTGTGAGGTGTTATTCTAAATTAAATTGTACAATGAAGCCTGTATCAGCTTTATATGTGTAATCGGCCACTCTGCATTCTAAGACTGAAAGCATCAGACAAATATCTTATAAAAAAAAATAAATCAAATAAAATGAATTTATCAAATCAATAATTTTACATTTGTATTTTTTTTACCTGAGTAATGCACTTGTATTGACAGTAACATCTTGCTTTCATGTGAGTGTGTGCAGAATTTAACTTGTGCGTGAAATAAGTTGTTTATATTTATTCTATTTCAGAAAAGTGTTGCATCCTGATTTAGAGTAGTCAATTCAGATTTGCAATGTGTTGGAGGAGAACAGAGAGAGGGGGACCAAAATTGTGGGAGAGGTACGAGTCACTGTCAGTCATGCATTAAAAAACACCCACCGAGTCACCGGCTCGGTTGCCCGCGGCAACAATGTGTTTACAATGCTGACTGTTCAGAGATGGGGAGTAGAGGCTTATGGGGGAGCAGCAACTGTATCACCACCAACAGCACCAAGGTAAAGCCAAAGCTGCATAAAGCTTCTTTTATCCTCTCCTCTGCACAGCCCGTATCCTCCTGCAAAACACTGACCATCTCTGGGCTTTCTATTTAAAACCGTATTTGTATTCAGACTCATGTGGTCTCTCTGCCTCCACAACATGTTTCACTCATGCGATATTTTATTGAGAGAACTGACTTGCTTTTCAACTCAGGAAGAATTTCCTTTCTTTAGCAGGGGATGACGTTAATGTGCTACAAATAAAAGTCTATAAATTAATTCAGAGACTCGTCTTTGCCAAAACACACAGAGCAGATGTCAAATGGAGGTCTTTCCCATAACAGATTCATTGTGTACCATGTTCTCTTGACTGGCCTGAAAAGTGTCTCCTTTTGGACAATGGAGCAGTTTTGTTTCAGGATCTGGCGTATCGCAGTCTATTTCTGAGGTTACTTAAGCAGAGGAGGTGTGGGGTTTAGTTTCTCGCTTGCGGGACATAAATTAGGTGCAATCTGGCAACGATTAGATTAATTTAGTCTGCTGCATTTATGCAGCATGTCGAAACCCCCCTGAGAGAGTAGCTAGGGACCGCCACACCACACCAGTCCATACCACACTTCTCAGCCATGCCATCTTCCCCTCTCCGAGGGATAATTTACAGACAAACAGTGTAATGCCAGATCTCAAACTGTGCCAGTTCTCACTGGGAATTGAGAAGTTTAGCGTTCCAGCTTTCTGATGCTACAGACAAGCAAGAAAATGAGGATGGGTCTACCGGGGAACTCTGGTTAGCCTGTTTGAAATCTGACATGTTGAAGTGAGTTCAATGTAGAGAGCACTGTTTGCTTGAGAGAGGATGTGTGTTGGGTTAATTAAGCTTTCCTTGAGACGCGCTTCTAAATAGATGACAGTGATGTCAGCCCTTAAGTAAATGCTTCCGTGTTTTTATATTTCATGTGGGCAATCACAGCTTTGTTCTTCTGTTGAATATGAAGGTATGAAGTTTACAGCATTTTCTGGTGACAACAATGTCAGGAAAGGGCATGGTTTTAGTCTGTGTGGGCCACCTCTTACACCTCCACACACCGACAGGCCACGCTGACCTTGTCACCTGATCCAGGACATGTTTTGAAAGCAGAAACCTTTATGTGCGTCCTCAGTGTTGCTGTGAGGGAAACGGTTATGACAGCAACATCAGCTCAGACAAACTCGCTGACCTCCGTCTCGCTGTTTTCCTCCCTCCCTCCTTTTAAAATCTGTGCATTTCACTAAGAGCAAAGATAAACAAGCAGTGTGAAGATAGATGAGCCGGGTCTAAGAGCAGAGGTTATGAGACAGGAGAAGACAAGACAAATGAAGATGAGACATATCAAGAATATATGTGGGATGCTGAGACAAATCAAGAGGGAAAGACGCAAAAAGAGAATAGAAGGAATGAGATGAGACAAGGGGAAATGAGAGTAGAAAGGTGAGAAGAAGTGAGATGAGACTAAAAATGCAATCTGAGATAAGAGGAAAAAAAGAAATTGAACTGACAGGAGATGAGACAAATCTGAAATTGGACAGAAGGGACAGAATAAGACATGTTAAGATGAGATGAAATGAATGCAGAAGACATGAGACAACATGAGAAAAGACCAAGCAAATTGAAAAGATGATACAAATTGAGAAGAGTACAGAAGATACAGTGAGATGAGACAAACTGAGATTAAATAAGACGAAAAATGATGAAAACGATGAGATGATGAGACCAACTGAGAAGAAACAGTTGGATGAGAATAAGAGGCAAACTGAAAAGAGGAAAGACTGAGAATGAATTGAGAAGAGAAGAGATGAGAAAAGATGAAGTGAGGTGAAACGTGGCTATGATGAGACGAACTGAGAAGTGAAAAGACAAAGTGAGATGAGACGAGAAAAGAAGAAATGAGAAAAGAGCAGACAACAAGAAGGGAGTATGAGACAAGAAAAGATGTGTGCTGAAAGGGAGAGGTAGGGGAGTGTTGTTTTGGAGTGATCCTGCTGTTCTCCAGGAAGCGCTGAGTATTGGTATGCCTCTCTCTTTCCCTCTGGCTCTTACAGCTGTTTCCTCCCATCAGCCCCTGCAGGAGGCCACAACACCACACCGATCCGTATTACACGGCCCCCAGCCCAGCCCGCAACAATGCAGCTCATTTTCATCCCAGCGTGTGCCGTTTGCACAGACAAACCAGTGCACACACAGAGTCCACATTATTCAGAAAGGAAAATGCTGTCATTCCCCTAAAGTGAGGTAAGCTGTAAAAGTGGGGCCCAGCCAGAAGGTAAACATCTCAGTCTTGGATCAGTGTGAGTGCAAGTTTACCATGACCCTTGGGCTGGAATGAATCCTGCAGTTTAAATGGGTGATAAATGTTGCAAAATCATGACACATGGAACATGAATTTGCTTGCATATTTGTTGTGCCATGGCATGAAAGTTTCACTTTATGAGTTTTTTTTTTTTAACATTCATATAAATTCCCCTAGCCTGCCTATGGTCCCCCAGTGACTAGAAATAGTGATAAGTGTAAACCGAGCCATGGGTATCCCGCTTCGCCTTTGAGAAAATGAAAGCTCAGATGGCCCAATCTGGAATCTACCCTTTATGTCGTCATACAGGGAAAGGTTACCTCCTGTTTCTCTGCATTGTCCGCCCAGAGAATCTACCAGACAAAACCAGATTGGCCGAACTGTACGCTCACAAGGATGGACGATCTGACAGGATCTATGAGGTGAATCGGATCTCACCGTGTCTATTCATGATAAAGATGTATACATTGCAGTTTCATCAGGCAACAAATTTTACAGCTACGTTATTATTCCAGCGAATCACAACAATGCATATACAATAACACATGATTATACAGTACTGTGCAAGTCTTAGGCCACTAGTAATTTCTCCAACAAAAAATGGTTTTAAGTCGATTATAACACTAGTGTGTTAGTTGGATATATTAGTTTACATTTCCGAACATTATTTTTGTCATTATTTGTAATAACGCAGTGAGATTATTGTCTGCACAAGTAGTCTGACAACAGCCAGTGCTCCACACAGAGATCTGATCTGATCATCATCCGGTCTGTCTGGAGTGACGAGAAGTAACAGAACAAACCGCGACAAACTATGGACACGTGTACCTCAGAACAGAGGCTGTTTTAAATTAAATCTATTTATGGCATTATTTTGAAAGTAGGTTTGTTGTAAGCATCTTGGAGGGAAATTGTTGTGCCATGTTCAGGAGCTCAGCAACTGTGTTCAAAACTGCAGCTGACAGCTTTAAAAGCCAAGTAGAAGACTTATTCATGTGAACATCAAGACAGTTATCTCTGCTCTGCTCTTCCTTTTCAAAAAAAAAACATAGAAACGCTGATCTCCTGTGAGCCTTCTGGGCTTTCCAGCACAGCTTTAATTACTGTCTGCTTCTGTGGTTCAGACTGTCCATGTGAGTGTGTGTTTGTACCTGTGCACATGGTTGTAAGGGAGGAAGGATGTTTGATCAGTCTTGTGAGGTTGTCTTGACTTGTGTGACTTTGCTGCGCTGCTCTAGTTTTGATCCTTCTCCTGTATCGTGCTTTTCCCCTCTTGTAACCTTTTGCTTCAACACTACAACAAAGCAGAACCTCCCCTGATGTGTCAAGGCCTGTTTTTCATGTCACTGCGCTCTGGACCTAGTCATTACCCTCTCGATTCCCCAACCCACCATCTCACAATGCCTTCCACATCACAGTTTCAGGCTGCTGTCTTCTATGGTTGTGGTGGTTGAGTCACTTTATGTGTTTCTGTAATAGTTTTGGCTTTGACTTACTGTAAGTGCCCCAGGAGAGACATATCTGCTTTGAGGTCATGCCCATTGAGATATGAGATGACTCTAAGATTAGCCCTGCCGATTTCCTCGTGCGAGATGCGTGGCTAATTGTCACCACAGTGCATTTGGCTTCACTCGAAGGGAATTACAGAAAGTGACTGCTCCTCATCAAAGCGCCATTGTTTCAGTGTGAGATAGAAATAGAGAATGACACACACAGAGTTTGTCACACATGACAATCAGATCCAGACACCATGAACTAACTGAAACAGTCTACTTTAGTGGAAGCCCTTTAAACTGTAGCTTCCACAAACACAAGCTCCTCATTATGTAAAGTAGATAAAGTGATAGTTCACACAAAAATAAAAATTCTGAAAATTCATCTTTAAGTCAGCATCAGATTGTTGAGTTTTTTCTAATGTTGAGCTCAAAATAAATACATAAAATAAATTTTATACATATATATATATATATATATATATATATATATGTGTGTGTGTGAGTGTGTGTGTTTGTGTGTGACCAGTCATACGTGTACATTTTTATTTGGCCGAGATACAACAATTTGAAAATCTGAATCTGAGGATGCGAAAAAATGTAAATATTGAGAAATTTAGCTTTAAAATGAAGTTCTTAGCTATACATATTAGTAATCAAACATTTAATAAATATTTACGGTAGGACATTTACTAAATATCCTTATGATTCTAATGATTTTTGGCATTAAAAAAAAATATATATATATTTTTGGCTATTGCTACAAATATATTCCAGTGATTTAAGATTTTGTGGTCCAGGGTCACACACACACACACACACATGTTGTTTTTTGTGATTTATGGGGACTGTCCATAGACGTAATGGTTTTTATACTGGACAAACTGTATGTGCTATTGACCTACACCTACCCTACACCTAAACCTAACCCTTACAGGAAACT
>JAUMHP010000074.1:5513535-5528977 GCA_032361065.1 Enteromius trimaculatus | reverse complement strand
CAGCGGGAATCATACACGAGAGAGACAGTCCGGAATCAAACACAAGAATACAATCACAAAGGGAAACGCTCGGAAATCTCACCTAGGGCAGATATGACTTGGCGATGGTATGGAGAAAGTCCGCGCCTTATAAAGGCGAGTAATAACAGGGAAAATGTAAAACACCTGAGGCGGAACTCGCCGAGGTACGTGGGGCATAAAGAGTCCGGGTGGGAACTAGAATGCAGGCGAAGGTTCCCGCTGCAGCCGTGCAGAGAGGACCACAGAGGCGCCATTGGTGACAATCGGTAAATCTCTACTTCATTACTCTCTCTGTTGTAAAGAAAGCTTGTAATGTATTACAGTCAGATATATTATTTTATTTTGTTAATTTGACTGTGGTTCTCCATTAAATATTGCGCAATACCGCATGTTCCTCTTTTTTTGCTGTTGTATATACTGTACATATGTGTTATGCATCCCATAATCAATGACAAAACACCTAAGCCTCCAACATCAACTGTCAGCCTACCCATATGGTAACATTTTGTGTCATTTTTACGACAACCAATGTGAATGGTAGAAAACATGCAGTTTGAACAACAAATCACATTAAGCCTTCATATAAATAGATTTTGAAAACTAATATACTGATTTATGCTTATTAATTCTTTATAAATGTTCATTCTTGTTGTTTTTCAGTGCAGTTGGCCTCAGACCATTAGTGAATAACCTGTGGACGGCCCTTTTGCAAGGCTGAGACACAATGAGGGCCATGAATCGGTATGTAAACACCCTGTGTATGGTTTCCTCCATTTATACAATGGCATTTTGAAGCCCATGACCTTTCTGTAATCTTAAAATATTTCAGGTCTTTTGCTAATTTTTAATGTCTGCAGGGGTAATGAGAGGAAGTAAATGTTTACAGAGTCACTTGAGGACAACTTGTGCACCGTCAGCCCTCAACAGTTTTTCCACTGTGTAAGGCTTTTAATATGAGCAGTTACACGTCTGCTGAGTGAGAGCGGGCCATCATTGCGGCCGCTAACAGCATGTGCCAATCAGCTTCAGCAGATCTGTCACTTCTGAAATGCCACTTTCTCGTTTCCACCACCTCCTTTCGGCTCTCTCACCGTTTTCTCTCTCTATCCCACTCACTCACTTCAGCGCTGACTCATTTTCTCACAGAGTCTTCGTGTCTCAAGAAAAAAGGGAAAAAAGAACAACAACCCTGAACTGAAGTGAACTCCCTCTTTATTACTTTTCTCCTTGCTTCACCCCCTCCCTCACTTCTTCTCCCTCTCATTCTATCTAAACCATAGAGCTGGCGAGGGTTTCCAAAACAACAGCTGGATCGAAGTTATCCAGGGCAGGGTGGGAGTGGAGTCAGATAAGGATAAATGGGTAAATAGAGAATATATAATGGACAGGCACAGCCTGACCTTACATATATTTAATATGTAGGTGAACATGAGGTGAACATTTCTGCAGCAGTGAACAAATCCAGTCGGATACACACTCGATTCTCTATAGATTGCCCTCGGGGTCGTATTTTTGAAGGAAGTCTCTTATGCTCACCAATGCTGCATTTATTTGACCAGAAGTACAGTAAAAACAGTAATATTGTGAAATGTTTTTACTGTTTAGAACATCTATTTTCTATTTTAATGTATTTTAAGATGTCATTTATTCCTGCGATCCAAAGCTGAATTTGTAAACATTACTCAGTTTTCAGTGTCACATGGTACTTCATGATCCTGCTCAAAAAACATTTATTCTAACATTGTAGAGGTGCAGAACGTAAATGTTCTGTTTGGCTTGTAAAATTATATTTAGGGTACATTTATGCAGATAAGAAACTGAACTAGTGAAATCATCTGTAGCCCATAGTTGCAGAATTGTGCGAGACAACAGTATTGAAGAAATGGAAAAATGATGCTCCCAAAGTCACAGTAATTCAGACTGCTTTTGTGCTGTTTTTGCAGAAAATCAATCTCACAAGGGACCATGCCCCTGGACCCCCCTTGAAAATAAGGGTACAGTACATTTCTTTACTTGAAGGGAAGCCTATGCCCCAGTGCTGATGAAAAGCTCTAACGCCCCTGGGAGAGAGGAGCACACCTCCTCTGTTTTCACCCTAAAAGAAAGGTATTGCAGCATGCATTTCTAGACCTTTAAGCAACATTGACTGTATCATCTGTACAAGGCTCTCATCACGCTCATCCAGATGAACATTATTACCTTATCGGAGTCTATTAAAATCATAAACAGAGAAAATAATTACGTAGGTGTTACCACAAACAGCCTGCTTATTAATTATAGTGTACTAATGCAGTGTTATTTGCTGAGTTCGAGTCACATGAGGCAAAATAGCAAGACAAACCATGAGGAAATACTCTGTTGTCATTGAAAAGCAACACTGGTGCTTTTGCTTTGTCCCCACGCACTCTTTCTTTCCCTCTCTTCTTCGTAGTTGTTTGTCTTCATTTGTACAGGACAAACACACTGTGTAATTCTCATAGGAAAGAGAAAAGTCACAAATGAATTACTTTAATCTTGGTTGTTTCTCCTAGAGAGCAATGAGATTAAATCAAGAGTAAATGGAGACTTTTAAAGTCATTTTGTAGATATTTCTCCTGAGAAAAAGATTTCAGTGATCTCAGGCTTTTCAGAAGAGATCTCAGTAGTGTCACAAACTGTTTTTAGATCCGCCGACCTACAAACCTAAAGAAAAGACTGGTGAGATCTCTTTCATTTTTTAACTGCTTTTTATAAACAGCCATGAGATTCCTTACAATAAACTATATCACAAATTAGCTCTCTTTAAAAAGAAATCTGAGACAAAATCTGAGATGAAATCTAAGTCTGGCTTATTTGGTGTTTTATGAAGCAGGCCGCAGACATTGCTCTTGACAAAATACACAGCACCCAGATCAGAAATTACTCAGCGTTTCTAAACACCATTTCTGGGTTATCTGGCAACAGTGCTGGTTAAATATTGGACCGAACACATGCTGGCTTATTTTGACCCAGCTGGTTGGTTTAAAAGTTTGGATAACTTATCCAAGTTTGGGAGTTTAACTCAATCACGCCTCATAAAATACATCCAAGACTGAATTATCTGAACTACGTGATTCATATTAAATGGTATAGCATTGTGCTCTAACTGTCTGTCAACATTTGTTTATATCATTTTCAGGTAAACTGCTGAAACAATGTTAATTAAAAAGCCGAGAACAGATTAATTGTTCAGATACTTCAGAAAGAAAAGTGGGAGAGGTGCATTCTCGGAAGGCCTGAGATGTCAGTGTGAGGTTCAACAGCACAACAATCAACCAACCAGCAGTGTGACGTTTCAAATACAGTGCCTATCCCAGTCCAACTCGTGTCAGGTTGCTGAACAGGCGGAGAGGAGGTGTTTCTCTGGTGTTTGTGTCCTGCAGTAAAGTTCCCCAATGCTTATCAGGTGAGCGACATGTGTTGTTCCTCTCACAGCCTCACAAAGCTCCTTCGGCTCGGTTATCAGAGAGACCAAGCCCACTGCCATTTGAGAGGGTGAGTCAGCTCCCTGCAGCCTGGATCGGTTTCTGAGTCCTTCTGTCTCTTTATATCCCTGCTGTACCCCAGAAGCACATGCTTGAGAAACATGCACACAAGCATCTGTACTTCTTTTTGTTTGTCCTCCACCCTGCTAATGGACAGTTGACACCAGAGATGACCCACCCTCGTGCTTTCTGTGAGAAACAAAACCTGGTCTTACCTTAGGGATGCACTCGTAACTGTTAGGTAACATTAGTTGGTTATTTAAGTGTGTGTTTACCACTGTACACTGCCTACTCACTGGAGCGGTGAGTCAAGTGGAGATTCATATCAGTGCTTCTGCTTTTTAAAAAATCTTTCTTTAAGCAGGAACAAACATGTTTTTCATTGGTGAGAGTGCAGGGTTTTTGTGGAAAGGTTAAAACCAAGTTGTGGTTTGGATAGATGACAGGCTGTCTTTAGGATAAACATGAGTCAATTTGATGGTGATTGTTTGAAGCATGGGTCGCATTTGCCTCCTCTTCTTCTCTCTTTTTCACTTTAACCTAATGTTAATCTTGCCAAAAAGACCGGAATGGATTTTCAGGCTAGTTTATGCTGGTTTTTACAAGTTTGTACAAGCTTGGCCATGTTCTTCACCAGTGAAGTAAGTTGAAGCAGGTTGACCAAGATTTTTGTTGTCGTTAATGAGACCTAAATATTAAAAAATTTCACCTAAAAATAATAATTATGTCTTTATTTACTCATCCTCATATAATTCCAAACATGTATGGTCTAAAGAGAGATATTTTGGTCAATATGCTGGTCACTCTTTACCATGTAGTCTTTATAAAGAATTGGGACTAGAGCCCTAAAGCTTAAAAAAGGTGGAACATCACTATAACAGCATCTCATATGACTTTGAATTTAGAAAAAAGTAATATGGATCATATTCAGATGTAAGCTCATAGGAGCTTAGTCTGGCCAGGCTACCTTACTACCCGCCTTCTGTGAGGCGGGCTTAACCGGTGTCCATCAGATGCCTCTGTATACTACTGGACGATCTACAACCAATCAGAGCACTCATTCCGATGACGTATGTGTAGCGGCGGAACCTGAAGCCACTGTAACCTTCATTAAAGCAGTAGGAAAATGTCTTTACTTACTTTAATTACTTCTGCTTTGTTTTCAAAGAAAAACTGTCATGAAAATGTATCAAAACAGCTGCAACAGCAGAGTCAAATGATTGTTGCTGCTCGGTACACGCCATGTTTGAAATGGTTCTCAGACGCAGAACTGCTGCGTCATTGCGTTACACTCACCTCAGTCCGGCTCATTTCTCATTGGATCCCATTTTTTTGGGAACTGAAATGCTCTAAAACGGCAGCTTGGCCTGACTGCCTTTGCTTGCGAAAAGAATGTAGCGTCAAAGGAAGTATGGGCGGGCCCAGGCTAGTTCAGATGCACTGCCAAATCTACTGACAAGCAATTATGGTAAACTATGCTTTGTCATTTCTGTTAAAATCCATATGTCATGTTAAAATATATTTGTCATTCGTAAACATGAAGTTGCAATTCAGTACATTTAAAACTTAGTATTTTTAAATGTAATATTGGAGAACATTATAGTTAAAATTATAATAAAGTAATAAAAATAGAAACAACTGAGAGGGTGTAATCTCAGTACACTTAAAGTAATTATGTTGTCATCATTTACTCACCTTCATGTTGTTTCACACCTGTATCAGTTTCTTTTTAATGTTGAACACAAAAGAAGATACTGTATGTTGAAGAATGCTGGTAATCAAAGAGTCGATGGTCCCCATTGACTTCCACAGCCTTTCTTTGGAAATCAGTGGAGACCAACAACTGTTTCGTTCTTTAAAATGTCTTCAGCATAGGCTACGAAAGAAACACATTGAGATTTGTAATGACATTTGTAATCTTATGTGTTACACATAAAGAAAGTAAGTCATCAGGTTTGGCATATCATGAGGGCGAGTAAATGATGACAGAATTTTAATTTTCAACCGTTTAAGAGGGCTGATGGCACCAGCACACCCACAGGCCCTAAAACACAACATACGCTGGTGACAGGCTATGCTGGTCTTTTAATTAGAGAACAGAAAGATGTTAGCTGTTTCTGTCTCATGTGTGGCTACATTGTGTCATAACAGCTGCCAACCCAGAGTGTGTGTCTTTTAACATCCTGTGACTCACCAAACCTGTCAATTGTCTGTTAGGTTGGGACATTATACTCTGGAGTTCATGACTGGGCCGTGGCATTGTGCTCCCTTCGCTGTTTTCAGCCAACAGACCTGCCTTTCACAGTGGAGACATGCTGTTCAAATAGCCCAGTGAGCAGCTGTTACAGGTAGCACATACAAAAAGACACGCAACGTGAGTAACCAAACACTGGCCTTTCTTATTAATAGACGGTAAACGCTGACTCCAAAACTCCAGATGTTAATCTGATAAGAATAAAAGAGACCAGGGAGTTTAGGATTCACTCAATCTGTCAAAGTGCTCGTGGGTCATAAAAGCACACAGTGCCTTTGATAGGACATGAGGGTATTGTGCTCGGTCTGCACTACAAACACTGGCTCACAAACCAAATAAAGAACAAACAGTGAACAAGAAAGAGAATAAGAGTGAGAGTAAGTAAGTTTTTGGAGTCTTCTGTCTCTGTTTCCACCTTGTTGACTTAACTCTCATCTTCCATTGATCCTTTTTAAGTGCTTGTTCACTTGGACCGCAGGCTATTGATATCCTTAGAAGGTAAAAGGGCTATTCGCTTTTTTTATCTTCTTCTTTTGTTTTCCTTCTCCAAGGAGGAACTCACCTGGCATTTCAATTGATTCCACTGGTGTCCCAAAAGCTCAGATAAACACAAAAGAAAACCTTTTGACAAGTTGTTATTCACATACAGCGTCTTGAGTCACTAACTCCATCTCCTAGCCTTCAAGCTAATGAGTCTCTGAGTGACATTTTGCTAATTTCACAAGACTGTCTCCACAGAAAAGTATCTTTCAGCCATGTCTCTGTTTCTTTGGCAACTGACATCTTTTCTAACTTGTTTTTGTCTTTTACACACTGTCAATTTTCAAATTAGCCGATAAAGTTTGACACCCACTGAAAGACGAGCAGTGTTAGCGGGAATCTCTAGAGTGGGCACTAGTATTGTTCATTTCATCGAACCATACATTTATTTTTTTATTTCAGGTAAAGTTTGCGTGCTGTGTGTGAAGGTACAGTAGCCTGGAGGTTTGTTACTGATTCTTCCAAGGCCGAATATGTGCCTGAAGGTGTACTGCTGAGGTGATTTGTTAGCACGTTTGGCTAATGCTTTAATACTTTAATGATTTAACAGCACAAAAGAGGTGAGTCAAGCCTGGAAACAGACTTTGCTGTTTTATTTATAATATAAACTTGCCTGGATTTTTCAAACTGAAGTACTCCTCCACAACCGTGGCTTACTTGAAGTCATAATATTTCTTAAGAGTTGTCAGAAGCCTTTACTTACATGACATCCTGAAAGCATCTTTTTGTTGGCTTTGAAATGCCTTGTGTCAGCAGTGTTCGGACTGTTGGTCTATACAATGTGGCCCTATATCAGTTTTCTTGAGGTTTATGTGCAAATCCACTTAAAAGTTCTCCTTTGAGACTGGACCGACCACTATACATCAACAAGTTACGCTCCATTAAAGGCTGGAATGTGGTTTAACTGTCTGTATAGCACTAGCTACTTGGGACACTGCAGTTTATTGTTTACAGTACATACAGCCAAGGCCAAGAAGCCTAGAAAGAAAGAACAGAAAATTCTGTACCCCTCATAACTAAAGGCTTGCTCTGTTCAAAATTCGATCTCAATCACCAAAATTCTAAAAATGTTGTCATTACACTGACTTTCATTTTGTTCCAAACCTGTATGACTCTTTTCTGTAGAACGCAAAAGAAGATACTTTGAATTATGTTCAGTTTCTCAATAATATAAATAAATCAGTGAATCATGCATGCATGAAAATGCCAATGTTGCTTCTGTTAAACTCTCGGTTTGCCTGCTTTACACTAGTTGTTTTATCAATAGCACCACCCTCTATATGAAATTTTTTTTTGTATTTTATTTTATTTGGACCCACTATATATTAAGTGTCTTTAACTACAGTATGTACTTCTGTTTTATATGATCATTTGATACAATGCACTTATGTGTACATGTACTTACATTGTAGTTATTTAAAAATACTTATTTAAAAAAAAAAAAAAAAAAAAAAATGTAGTTACATCTGTAATTACCCTACCCCTAGCACACATTCATTTATGTGTTTGTTTATTTATTTAGACACCTGATGCAAAGCAAAGCATTTATTTATTTATACCAGCTATGCTTAGTAGTGACAAAAAGTGACACTTTTATGTTGATTTACTAATTTAATCAGTCTACTTTTGTATTCCAACTGTTACTACAGGTTAGATGCTTTTTCAAATATTTAGTCAACCTAGCCTCATAAAAATATGTACCTTTGTGCACATTTTGTAGAACACCATTTTTACAGAATAAAATTAGAAAAAGAAATCCAGAAAATCATTTTGTAAGATTTTTAATGAATTAATTGGTCAATTCCTCTGGAAAATAAGTATTTGGTCACCTACAAACAATTTCTGGCTCTCACAGACCTGTAGGAGGCTCCTCTGTCCTCCAACCGTTACCTGTATTAATTGCATCTGTTTGAACTCGTTATCAGTATAAAAGACACCTCTCCACAACCTCAAACAATCACACTCCAAACTCCACTATGGCCAAGACCAAAGAGCTGTCAAAAGACACCAGAAACAAAATTGTAGACCTGCACCAGGCTGGGAAAACTAAATCTGCAATAGGTAAGCAGCTTGGTGTGAAAAAATCAACAGTGGGAGCAATTATTAAAAAATGGAAGACATACAAGACCACTGATAATCTCCCTCGATCTGGGGCTCTGTGCAAGATCTTACCTTGTGGGGTCAAAATGATCACAAGAACTGTGAGCAACAATCCAAGAACCACACGGGGGCACCTAGTGAATGACCTGCAGAGAGCTGGGACCAAAGTAACAAAAGCTACCATCAGTAACACACTGTGCCGCCAGGGACTTAACTCCTGCAGTGCCAGACGTGTCCTGGCCTGTCTGAAGTTTGCTAGAGGGCATCTGGATGATCCAGAAGAGGATTGGGAGAATGTCATGTGGTCAGATGGAACCAAAATAGAACTTTTTGGTAAAAACTCAACTTGTCGTGTTTGGAGGAAAAAGAATGCTGAGTTGCTTCCGAAGAACACCATATCAACTGCGAAGCATTGGGGTGGAAACATCATGCTTTGGGGCTGCAAAGGCACCAGGACGACTGATCCATGTAAACAAGAGAATGAATGGGGCCATGTATCGTGAAATTTTGAGTGAAAAACTTCCTTCCATCAGCAAATACATTGAAGATGAAACGTGGCTGGGTTTTTCAACATGACAATGATCCCTAACACACCACCCGGGCAATGAAGGAGTGGCTTCGTAAGAAGCATTTCAATGTCCTGGAGTGGCCTAGCCAGTCTTCAGATCTAAACCCCATAGAAAATATTTGGAAGGATTTGAAAGTCCATGTCTCTCATAGTTGAAGTATACCTATGATGAAAATTACAGGTCTCTCTCATCTTTTTAAGTGGGAGAACTTGCACAATTGGTGGCTGATTAAATACTTTTTTGCCCCAGTGTAGGTACGTATTGCAGCAGTTTAGAATTGAAATATCTGGTGACAGTTGCTAAACGTTAATGCTCTATCACGTTGGAAATGTGCCCTACACCAAATCCAACCCTAAACCTACCCGATAGTGTTAGCAAGTGCAAAACTAATGTAAAAACACACACGATGCAACCGTGCCATTTCAATTTCCTTTTACACCCATTTGGACTGTTTTGTAGTTACAGTACACAGGATTTAAACTCCTTGCCTCTGAAGTACATCTCCGTATTCAGTGAGCTACAGAACAAACCTACGTCCATAAAAACCCATATGGATATGTGTGATGATAACGTTCAAAAGCATCAGTTTTGAAAATACCCCAGCATATTTATATTGTTTTGAAGTCATAACATGATATTCTTCAAGTAATTGTGCGAAAAGTACTTGTACTACTAAAAGTATTTGTGTGAAAAGGAATACAAAGTGTCTCGGTTTTACTGCCTCTATTGTTCATTTCCTTTGGAAACTGCAGTGATATGTGATTTTGTGTCTCGCTAAAAAGTGCACCAAGGTACGTTTATGCCATGAGACCAGGTAGTATTTAGTACTATATTGTAACTTAGCTGGCCCTTGCTCACTGTATGCTCAATTGTGAACATTCTTCAGAATTTCTACTTTTATGTTCCACTGGAAAAGTCAAGCAGTTTGGAGTGACATAAGGGTGAGCAAATAATAGACTTTTCATTCTGGATGAGCTGTCCCTTTAAAATATGTACTACACACTACTAACTCCTTAGCTGAATGTTCTGTTGCAACTGTGTGTACATGGACTGCGTCTGACCTGACCGGAGGACCGGAGGACTGCATTCCTCCCTCACCAGCACAGACGCAGAACTCAAACTAATGACTTTTCTTTCCTCACTCCCTCACAGGAAGATGATAAGAACACCACAAACCAGGTTCACCTGAGGCCAGTCACTGTGTGAGAGTCCTTTAATCACTCTCCCTCGCTTTTTTCCTCTCCTCTCTGTTTCTCGTCACATCTCGTCTTTTCTCTTCTGGCTGCAATTAATGGCATTGCTTTATCAGACGAGTTTGTCTTTAGATGATGTGCTTAAGATTAGCATGCATGTCTCGTAAGGACGCTTAATGAGCCGACCCCCTGAAAGAGATGAAGACCATGGGAGATAAGATGAAGATAGTTTCTGTGCAGTCCACACTGCTGTGCTTATCTAATAGAACTGATGCAATCCACATCATATCACGCGAGCCAAAAATAGACATGAACGCCTTTCTCTCTCCCTCTCTTTTTCTGTCCCTTGCTTTCATGCTGGATCATCTTATTGCTGCTCATTTCCAGAGGGGTTTTTGGGGACAAGGGGACTTCCATCTGCTGTTTATAAATACCAGCGAGGTCAAAACATTCTGAATACTTTAAGTAAACAGGACATGTGGAGAATAAAAAGTCTGTGTGTGCTTCGTTTTGTTTTTTTTAAATGTCTGCTGTTTTCGTACGTTGTCATAAAGCACTCATTCCATTTTTTTCTTTTAATAAGTTCCTGGTTTTGTTGACTCTCCAAATGCCTGCGAGTCGTTTATGAGGTCATATGTCATGTGCTGAACAATTAAAGATACATGCTAAAATTAGAGTGCTTCTGGATTTTACTGTCCCCACCTGCAATGAGCCCAGCAATGTTTTCCCATAAAACCCTGCGGGGCAGAGATTAAACTATGACTGGCCAAGGCTTTCATTATGTACCAATATTATCTGTGTTATTTATTATCATCTGCTCAAATGTTCCTCTGTGTGTGTGCGGAACAAAAGCTCCATTCAGATGGGATTAGTTCTCTAAACCATTATTAACATGGATGTCTGTGATGTCATTTACTGATTCTGATGCTGTTGGAATCTCTGTAATTACAAAGATGGAAATGTCTGGCATCTGAATGTTGACGTTATGGCAGGTCATGTGCTATGCTTGTGAATAATTATATAATTATAACATGTATAATTTTTAAAGGGAAAGTGATCTTTTACTCCCACGAGTTACAAACCCGTATGACTTTTATTTTTATTTGTATTTTTTTTTGTGGAATATAATATGATTTTGATCATTTTAACATTAGTGCAAGAAAACAACCATGTCTTATGACCAGTTCGTATGTATTTGTACAACCTCACTTTTTGTGATATTTTGTAAGATTTGTATAAAACCCCATTGATGGGTCGATTTAGGGGCAGGGTTGGCAACACGTAAGGTACTGTATGTAAAATTTTGCACAAATCTTGTGAATTTGTAAAAGTGAGGTCATACGAATTCATACAAATTAACCACCTCATAAAATATGGACAAACTGGGATAAAATATGTACAAAAAAAGAATTTCTTTCACCTACCTGTTGTGTAATTGTCACAGACCAGTGGCAGGTCAAAGGTGTTTGCCAGCCAAAGTGAACTTTTAAAGTCTTTTTATAAAGTATGATTTGCAGAGCTGTTTTTTCACGAAATGAACTCCAAACTTCATTTTGGACTGATTGTGTTCACACAATGTTATTTTTCGATTTCGAAGAAAGCAGCTGCCGTTAGATGCTCCAGTTGCTAGCTGGGTGTCATTTCAGAGTCTTTGTCATCTGGCATAATAATTTGTCATTCTTTCTAAGACGCTCTGTAAGATACAGCCTCTAAAATAAGACGCAGCTGTAGAAACAGCCATTGAGACATGCGCTCTTAAAAATAAAGGTGCTTCACAATGCCATAGAAGAACCTTTCTGTTTACATGGTTCCAAAAGGACCTTAAACATCTGAATAACCTTTCTGTTTCACAAAAGATTCTTTGTGGAGAAAGAAGGTTCTTCCGATTATAAGAAGGTAAGAAAGAGATTGTTCTTTAAAGAACCTTTTGACTGAATGGTTCTTTGTGGAACCAAAAACGGTTCTCATATGGCATCACTGTTGAAGAATCATTTAAGCACCATTATTTTTAAAACTGTAGCCTGAGAAATCATTAGCATTGAGCATTAGCAATACTATTTACAACAGTTGTTGTTAGTTTTCACTGATTTTAAAAATTAAAATTGCCATTAATAACTCACCCTTGTTTCGTTCCAAACCCATAACCCTTTGCTAATTTTCAGAACATAAAAATATATATATATATATTTTTAATGTACTCTGAGAGTTTTCTGACCCTTCATAGACAACAACACACCTGACACGTTCAAGAAAGATATAAGGGCATCGATAAGAAATTCCATGAAGGAATCTAAAATTAAGGAGAAGAAGAATATATTTGGGTGTAAAGAAAACAAAATGAATGATTTTATTCAACAACTACTCTTTTTTTGTATAGGTCTTTGATGCAAATTCAGGAGAGTATGACAATGCATGCATGTGGTGCTTCTGACACAGGAGCCGGCGTCATTTGCTTTGCTGTCAATGGAGAGACAGAAACTCTCGGATTTCATCAGAAATATCTTTATTTGTGTTCTGAAGATGAGCAACATGTTCATCTTGTTTGGAACAACATGAACTCCACTAATGAACATTTTTTGTAGATAAACTGTCCCTTTAAAGGGACTTTGATATTTGGGCCTTCAAAGATGCAATATGTGCTCTCTGTGCGCCATCTGTGCCTGAAACATACATTGCAAGTGGCTTGCATAGGAAGGCACTAAACCTCTGCATAGATGATCCCAGTGATTTTTAAAATGAGTATTAAAAAATGCTTTTTATATAATAGTTTATTGGCTTTTTGTGTTTAATGTATGAAAGCAGGATGACAGGAAAGCACAGAGAGAGAGAGAGAGAGAGAGAGAGCAGGAATGGGACTGAAATGGGACCCCACAAACACTTCAGCCCCCTGGATGTTCATATCAGCACACTGCCACCTGTTCCACTGCACGACCATAATGTATCTTTTAAGGAAATACCTTAATTATGGTGAGAATAGATGCTTCTATTACAGTGTTCATTTTGAGCAGTTCTTCTCTCCTTCTTCTCTTGAATCTGGCTCTCCTTATTGATTTAATTTTCTTATGTCGCATGGGATGCCAGCTGGCAGTAATTCGAAACACCAACTGTTTTTGTCCCGTTTTACCCAGAAAGTTGGTCAAAAAGGTGCAGAAATGTAGCTTAAGTTGCAGTATCTGACAATGTTGTTAATAAATGAGAAATGCTGTGAAAACACTGCATAATATTCAAATTGTTTTCTAAGTAATTTGCTATTTTTTTATGGTTGTGCATAAAAACAGACCTGAAAACAAACCTGAATTTACCCAAGCTACTTAGGGAAAACTAGTCCCTGTCGGAACAAGACTAAAAAGAGATTTAATGTGTTTATTTTAATGCATATAATTATTATTCCTTGTTTTTCACTCAAACAGTTATTGAATCCATCTATTTTTTTATCCATTCGCATATGACAGTTCTTTGAAATTGAAACAAGAGTAATAAAATATTTTTTTATTCTCTAATGAAACATCTGGAAAACACATTCATTCAGTCTGATGCATATCCACATACTTACCTAAAAGTGTAGCCGTCAGTCACGCAGACTCCTGCGCATTAAACTGCTTTGCAGTCACAACACCACACACTCCTCTGAGTGACATGTTGTCAAACACAGGCACTCAGAGATTAGGCGGCTCTTATCTACATAGCTGAGCTGCTGAATCAGCAGTGTGAAGCGCTAGACTGAGCATGCTCTCAGGACTGACGCCTGGCTCAGTGTGGCAGTTGTTTATCTCTGCAGGATGTTAGTCAGGGCCCCCGGGAGCAGGGTTATGGAACAGGCATGTCTACAAGAGCTTCTAGAGGAGTCCTGGGTGTCATAACACTGACTCATGACCCAGTACTGCAAGAGGCCTCAGCGTCACACATACATCCTTGTTGACTCAAAAGTCCAGTGTTGAGAGACGAGCTCATGAAATAACAATCACAGTATGAAAGATGAAAGCCATCCAATACTCCGGCTCTCGCCTTTCTTCAAGACTATCGGCACGAACTGAGACCGCAGCACTTCTGCCAAGCAGCTGTTAAGGTCACAACCAAAGGAAACTTCAGAATGAACTAATGTAGTGTTTTCCAATATTGAGACCAATCTATTTTATTTTTTAATCTCTGACTGACTGACTTTTGCTTTCTTTAAATGTTGTGGTTTAATTTTCACTTGACTTAATAAAATAGGATAGGGTTATGATGGTGGGGCACCTCGCAGTTAACCAATCAGAAACACTTTCTACCCGACGATAATTTTATGTTTACGTGTATTCTCTATTTTGTACGGTAGAGTTCCTACCAGGATTCCAGCAAGACTAACTTGGCCAAGAACTTCTTGTTATGGTGCTTCTGCCACACAATGGTAATGAAACGGCTGTAAACATGCTTCTAGTCAGAAGCACTTTTAGTGTCCGAGCCACTAGTCTGTTCCTCATTAGAAGTGTGGAGATTGTCCTTATCTCTCCTTATTTCCTCAAGACCTCGGCACCCTTGACTGGTAATAAGGGCTTCTCTTCTTCACGCTTGACCTTTTTCACTGACCCTGAATATAAGCTGCTAAGCGCTAATTTCATTATTGGGTGAAAGGTCATGATACCTGTGCTCTCTGGGCCCTGCTCTAATCAGCCGCTGTGTAATAGTGAGTGTCCAGTTACACCCCCTGTCTCTGATGCTAATGGCTGCGCTTGGGGTCACAGGGCAAAGATCAGGGGTCAGGTCAGAGGCCTGGGAACTTGGGGCGATGCAGATCTGTGCAGGAAAGCAGGTCAGCCCAGATGGCGAGAAGTATAGTTTTGCTCTAGCAGCCATCTGATGGTTATGAAAATCGAGCTAAATTAGATTAGCACATGGCGAGGGACCACTATTTATATGTGTGTGAACTGGATCTAAATCAAGCTTAGGAGTTTCTGGCTTAATATGTCTTTTTAATTCTAACATTTAGTACTTGATGCAAGATATAGGGAATTCTAACACAGTCATGAATGGTCATTAAAAGTTTGGAGCTGGTAAGATATTTTCATGTTTTTGAAAGGCTCAAGGGTGCATTTACTTGTTCGAGAATGCAGTAAAATGTTTCATTTTCTGAAATAATATATAGATATATATGATACAATTTTAATATATATTGATTCAATCAACAAAAACCTTAAGCAAAATGTATCAAGACAATTATTAACAAACAACATTTCAGTTTTATTCTTTTTTTTCTGTTCCGTTTTTTGTTTATTTATAAGTGTA
>JAUMHP010000074.1:5492663-5512841 GCA_032361065.1 Enteromius trimaculatus | reverse complement strand
ATACAAGTTCTGTTCTTGATACATTTTTTGATACATCATTTTTTTTAAGAATACTGAGAAAAATATATCAGGTTACAAACAAACAAACAAACAAATAAACATAAAGCAGCACAACTGTTTCCAACAATGACAATGAATCAGCGTATTAGAATGATTTTAAAAGGATTGTGAGACTGAAGTATGCTGATGTTTTTGTTTTTTGTTTTAAAGGTGAAGCTAATTCTGAGGGTGGCTCAGAGAAACATTACCCAACATTTTCTTGCTAGATGTATGCAGAATTGAAAGAAAGTGCAATCCCATGAAACTGCCCTGAATATGGAGCACGCGTCTGAGAGCTGTCTACACACATATTGCCACATGTCACCCCAGAGAACGCTGCTCCTCTGGGCCACTGCCTATATATACCAGAAACCAGGATCCACTGCTGCTCTATATTTTGACTGTTAAACATAAAACACATGGGAAATAATAGTTTGGTCAAATATAACATACAGCTCAACTTGCTCAGTCATGTTTTTTTTCTTCTTCTTCTTTTAAAAACAGGCAATGCAAATGCAACTGTTTGAAGATTTTTAGACATTTTGAAGACATTTTAAGGCACAGCTGCTGGGTTTGGATTTGGTTCGACACATTGTGTGTGTTTGTATGCATGACTTTGTGAGAATAAAACTGGAATATGACAGGACATGGTCCATCGCATCTTCCCAGAAGCTCGAGTGCTCTGCACAGCAGGTGTCTAAATATTCAGAGCTTTTCCGCAGGACTGTCTGGGCCAGTAGCGGAGCTGTGGTATGGGTTGTAGGGTCTGTGTATCGGACTCGGTCCGGTTCCCTGCCTGTGTTAATGAAGTGCTGACACGAGGGCCCAGACTGGCTCGCTGCAGGCCTGGCTCAGGATTGATGACGTGGTCACTGTGGAGAGAAGCTGCGGCTACTGTTTAGAGTTATGAGTGATGGACAGGGGCCTGCTGTTCTCTGGCTCCCTGGACTTAACCTACTGTTCCATTAGATGTTAAACAACACAGGATCAAGCCATGAATAGTGCTAGACCACGGATACAAGACAGTTCGTTTTCAGCTGGACAAAGCGTGAACTCATTGTAATTTTCTTTTTTTTTTACCTCTTTTATGGACTGTTTCAGAAGAAAGTTATACAGTGGACATATTGAAATACTGTAAATATCAACAAAGATTTACCAAAAAATATATATGTATACACTGCTCAAAAAAATAAAGGGAACACTTAACCAACACAGTGTAACTCCAAGTCAATCACACTTCTGTGAAATCAAACTGCCCACTTAGGAAGCAAGACTGATTGACAATCAATGTCACATGCTGTTGTGCAAATGGAAGAGACAACTGGTGGACATTATTGGCAGTTAACTTGACACCCCCAATAACAGTGTCGTTCTGCTGGTGGTGACCACACTCTAGTAGTAGCATGAGACGGAGTCTACAACCCACACAAGTGGTTCAGGTAGTGCAGCTCATCCAGGATGGCACATCAATGTGATCTGTGGCAAGAAGGTTTGCTGTGTCCGTCAGTGTAGTGTCCAGAGCATGGAGGCACTACCAGGAGACAGGCCAGTACATCAGGACACATGGAGGAGGCCGTAGGAGCTACCTCTACCTCCGCCTTTGTGCAAGGAGGAACAGGAGGAGCACTGCCAGAGCCCTGTAAAATGACCTCCAGCAGGCCACTCCATGAGGTCTGGAGGTGGTATGGGGGCCCAACGTCCACAAGTGGGGGTTGTTCTTACAGCCCAACACTGCACAGGATGTTTGGCATTAGCCAGAGAATACCAAAATTGTCAAATTTGCTCTTCACAGATGAAAGCAGGTTCACTCTGAGCACATGTGACAGAGTCTGGAGATGCTGTGGAGAACGTTCTGCTGCCTGCAACATCCTCCAGCATGACCGGTTTGGCAGTAGGTCAGTAATGGTGTGGGGTGGCATTTCTTTGGAGGGCTTGCACATTACTTGCACATCTTTTTTTGAAAATTAAAACAATGTATTTAGTACACTGTAACCTATGGAAGCTTGTTTCCACTAAATAAAAAATTACAAAGGTAATTGTGATGTTTTTCTGATGTTATGAAGTCGGAATTGCGAGATATAATTCTGAGAACTCACAATTGTGACATATAAAGTCAGAATTTATATTGACTTTATATCTCAAAATTCTTACTTCATAACTCGCAAATGCAGGTTCATATCTGGCAGCTCTGAGTTTATAACTCACAATTGTGAGTTTCTATCACGCAGCTCTGAGAAAAAAAAGTCAGAATTATGTGATGAAGTTGCAATAACCTTTTTATTCTGCTGTAACCCATAGATTAAAATAATGTCAATATAGTTTCTCCACACTAAAACATCAATATGTCATTTCTGTGAAGCATGCCCCATAAAGTTGCCGGGTAGAGCTCTTCACCAACACTCGCTGATTCTTGTTTGTCTTAATGAGATCCAGGCTGAATAATTAAAATGTGGACTTTATTACCTTTCATAACATTCAGCTACAACTTCCTTGTCATTTCCACAGCACTGCACTTAAACGATACTAATGAAAACAAGCTCATTAAGATAGAAGGAATGGCTACAAGCCAATTAATTGCCGCTGAAGTTTGTTCAGTTAAAGTTATCCATTGACTTGATGAACTTCCTTATTTCATGTTGTTCTCAGTTGAGTAAACCAGTCTAGAAACAAAGTAAAAACATATCCGCTGATCTCTGAAAAGGTTGATATATGTTCAGTCTAACATGGTGGCATACATTGAGTTTAATGCATTGAGTTCATGTAGCTTTCAAGGCCAGCTTGTCACTGGTGTAAAGCTGTGAAATGCATGTGGAGAGATGGAAAGGGAGTGCGCTCTTGTGAGTATATGTGTGTAATAAGAGAAGACAGTGCAATATGCTCACGTTAATCATAGTGAAACCATGCCACCTGAGAGAAAGAGGAGGAGATGCGGGAGAGAAGACACACAAATTGCCACAGAGACATAATGACAACCTTAAACTTCTTCTCAGAAGTGGCCTTGTGCATGTTTCTGTGGGTCTGTCATTTGCTAATCGGACTGACAGGGTGGGTAAGTTTTGGACTTAAAATGTCTATACCACTATTTATGGTGTTATAAAAATGTCAACTTTGACTGGTTCAGAAAAAGTCTACTCTAGAAACCCTGCCTAACCAGCCTAAACTGTTTATGCTGGCCTGGCCCACCACACGGTGTTTGGGTCAGTTATCTGCATTCCAGACTCTGGGAAGTTTATGAATAAGTAAATAGATAACCTAAATTTTTGGTTCCAAAATCTTTCGTAACTTTCAGGAAATGTAAGTAGTCATAGCAACTTATTCACTGAACACCTGATTATGCCTAAGTGGGCATGTAATTTTGCAGAGTATTATATTACTGTATTACTAATATTACTGTCACTGTATATTGTGTGCATATATCTAAATATATACTGTGGCCAGGCAAGGAACGACATGACAAAGCAAATGCAGTTGTGAGCCCCGGAGGGTGGATTTATTTACAGAATGTGATAAAGACAGCATGAATGTTGAGGGTTCCACCGGCGTCCTGGTGAGGTGAGTTGCAGTCCTTCTTCCCTGTTTGTGCTCTTGAGTGTCCGTGGTCCGTGTGGGGTGGGTGCAGAGTCCGTGCAGTCGACCCTGGTGTGAAAGGATCTGTGGTCCTGAAGCCAATCGGTCACGGCGAGTCTAGAGGATAAAGAACAATGTCAGCGTCAGTCACCATGTGGAGAGGTTTCTCATCTTCTGGGCCGCTTAGCGGGTTTATATTAGGGATCTGGTTGTGACCGATTGGTCCGGGGTGAGTGAATCCAGGTGTTGGCAATGATTTGCAAGGGCGACGCTGATAGATCCTCGGGACGCCCGGCACAATATATATATATATATATATATATATATATATATGCATTACTAAAGACGCAGTTTGGACAACCTCAAGGTTATTCTCAATATTAAATTTTTTTTGCACACCCAGATATTTATATATGTGTGTGTGTATGTGTGTGTGTGCACCTGGTATTTATCACCTTATGGGGACCAATTCCCCACAAAGATAGGAATACCGGTAGATTTTGACCTTGTGGGGATGTTTCTTAGGTCCCCATTAGGAAACAAGCTTATAAATCACACAGAGTTAAGTTTTTTTAAGTTTTTTTTGAAAATCCAAAAATGCACACAGTTTCCTGTAAGGGGTAGGTTTAGGTGTAGGGTCAGTGTAGGGCAATGCCACATACAGTTTGTACAGTATAAAAACCATTACGCCTACAGCCCATAAAACATGTAAACCCAACATAAGTGTGTGTGTGTGTGTGATTTCAACAATATGTTTTATACATGGTAAATGTATATAATAAAATGTGGCAGATCTATCGTTACAACAAAAGTGGGAAAAATGGCTACACATAAAAAATCAATAAATAAAATGGATAAAGATTTAGATTTAAGAATGCCTTCACAACCAGCCAATGGTTAATATCCTCTAATAACATAAATAGCTATTAAAAATATTTATATTGCATTCTCAAACAAACATATAGAAATAAAAACAAAAAAATCAAAACAAAACATAATGTAAACCAACAAGCAAAATAAAGTAAAAGACAAGAAGACACAACAAAAATCCTTAATTCATTTCTGGTCATAGTTTTAAAACTAGTTTCTCAGCCAAGCTTCTTTTTAACTTGTCATCCGCTTGTCACCAGCTAGACTATTAAAGACCAGCTTAACCCGGTTTAAACCTGACCAGAACTCGTCTTCCAGTCACTATGTCCTATTCAGGAATAAAGTATAAGTTAATAAGTGCTATGGCATCTCTTGTGGCAGAACTGAGAATGCAGCATGTATATACGCTGCGTGACGGATTAAATTAATTTCTGAGACATTTCTGAATGCAGTAATGTCTGAAATCAAGCTTGTGTAGCTGGAAGCGACTGGATTCATATAAATGCGTGTAAATAGGTCTCCTGACAAAGTACCTTTTTTGCTCTGTTTAGCTGGATAACAGTTCAATCCAGCAGGAAAAGCGTGCATACTAAATCAGTTGAGCAGGTTTATACTGTATGTGTTTTTGTTGTGTCTGTGATGCAAAGTAAATGAAAGTCCTTTACCCCGTCAACAGCTGACGAAATGTGAGGCTCATTCGAGTGAGAAGGCTGTCTGGGTGTTAAAAAGGCCCTCGAGGACCCTCCTTTTCTCCAACGCCTCTCCTCGTCGCCCTCCCTCCTTCCACCCTATTACTGGCTGAGAGCGTCCCACCCAAACTACATCTGTTACTATGGCAACAGACCCCCTCTAGGGGGACGGGTACCATCATTAAGTAGCTGCTGCTCCTATCAGTGTGCGGCTGACTCTTCAGCCCAAATCTGGGCGCCCTCCTCCCAGAATGCCGGTGCCATCTTGTCACAGACGCCGTGACAAACACGCCTCCGTTTACACACATCAACATGTACGTTATCTCCACATATTTCTTATCGCTCAGCTGGGGAGAAATTGTCTCGGCGGTTCTACGTGTAATTTCCAGTGACTCTGAATGACAGTATTTTGTCACCACGAGGGTGCGCGGGTGGAGAGAGTATTTCAGGAGGTGTTAAAAAGACACAGTGTTGTTTGCTTTGAGCTCCTAGGGTTAAATGAACACCATCTGTTGACCGGAGAGGCCTATGGTTCTGGAATATGTGAATATCAATTAGTTGCATTTTATTTGGGAGTCTCGGCTGTAACAAGATGCTCCGTATTCACACACAGCTTCAGGATGTGGAAGGAGGTGTGGGTGTGTGTGTGTCGACAAGCGGCATTCTTAATTAAACCTAATTGATATGCATGGAAAAGGGCTGATATCTGTGTGCGAATTTGACTGTTATTGTGAGCATATGGCGCCTCAGACAGGGGAGATGGTCCCTTTTTTCCCCTATTGATGAGGGGCCCTCTTTGGGGCTGGGCCCTGGCTGTGAGGCGAGGGTGGGGCCTTGGCAGCGCTTGTTCCATTTTTCTTTTATTTTATTAACCCGTCCGTTACTTTATATCATGGCCTTCTCCTGTCCTTTCCATCTACCCTCTGTTTTCGTTCTTTATCCTTGTCTTTTTTTCTAAGCCTCCCTTTATCACTTCCCCTCTTTCTCTCTCTCTCTTTCTCTCGGTCTCATTAGGACAGATGGAGGAAGAGTTTTTTTTGTCTGCTGGGTCAATGTGAAGTTATTAACCTGCGCAGATTGCACTCCTTCCCCTAGTCTTATTTTTATCTCAATTCTCTGAATGAAGGAGTGTGGGGGAGAAGAGTCGACTGTTATTTTTTTGTTTGCAAGGCAGTGCCATATTGATATTCTTCAAACGCTCTGGTTTGGGATTGTTCTAGAACCCTGAGATATTAAACTTCTAAAAATCTATCTATCCATCCGTCCATACATCCATCCATCTAAACTTTTTTCTTGGTTTGAGCTAGTTGACAAATAAGCACCTAATTGTTATGTAGTTTAACTTGATATACTAATATAAGTAAAACTAAAAGGAATATATAATAATGAATATATATATACTTATTACAATAAACCGAACCAAAGGAAACAAATCTTTAATAGTATCTCACAATGACTTTAGTACATGTCAGTTGAGAATATAATTCTGAATCCGTCCAAAACTTGACTCTAGTGCTGGCAGCAATCCAAGGCAGAAGGTTTGTGGTTTTCATAATGTCTTAAATCCTAAACTTGCCTAAAACTACAATACACTGTTTTTGTGCTTCCTTGAATGCACATGTTTTTGCTTTAGGAAATTTCAGTCTTTTTTTCTGTGCTGCATCTGTTCTCTAATAATGTTCCTTCCCCATTGCCTATTATAGAGAAAAAACACAGTTCTTTCTTTTCCACAGGTGTCTTCTCGCATGTTTTTATTTTTATTCCTGACAACACTGCTTCGTTAGAGCTGCTCCTTACCTCCGAGCGTTGCTATCTTTTCTATTCTTCATGCTAATGCTCCTCTGTTATTCTGGTTGTGTGTGTTTGTGTGTGTGTGTGTGTGCCTCGGGCCTATCACATCTCTGCCTTGTGAAACCTGTGTGAAACCGCTGTAGTCAGCATTCTGCGAGATACCGAGTCCCTTGTGGTTAGTAAACAACACACTCCTGCGGGCCAAAACTGTTTGAGAGGGCGATCGAGGAGCAGAGGAGAAACAGACTGAACAACAGAGAGAATATTAACGGCATCTGGGATGTGCAGTTTGTGTATTCTCACATCCATTAGACATGGGTTTGTATGTAGCATTTGCCTGTTTATGTGCTAATGCTTTCTCATTGCCAAGGCAATGTTTCTCTTACCCATTTTTCCAGAAGAGTGAGTCACTGCTTGTTTTGGAAAGTAAACACTAAACACAGTTTTAGATTCCCAGAGGGAAGTTTTATTGCTCTGTCACAGCCCAGGAGACTGTAGTCTCACTTATGTTTCATTTGAGTATTTCTTTAGCAGACATACAGTAAAAATAAATAAGGATTATACTGTAAGTAGCAAATAAAAGTACTAGGTCAGATCATTTAAAGAGAACTGTTTGAAAATGTGCCAATTGGGAAACTTGAATGCTCATTGAAATTTTGTTCCTTTTTGTCTAGAGTGTACAGTGACGTGAAAACGTTAGGACACGTTAAAGGAATATTTCACATGAAAATGACCTCATATTCACCATGATGCCATTCTAGGTGTATATGACTTTCTTCTTTCAGACAATCTGAGTTTAAAAAAAAAATTATCCTGGCTCTTCCAAGCTTGGTAATGCTGGTGAATAATGCCCATGATTTTGTAGCTCCGTAAATCGAATATATCTTCAAGTACTCCGATCATAAAACTAACCTATGCACCTTCAAGGCTTTATCACATGTCCTTTGAAGCATATTGATGGGTTTTTGTAACAAAAATATTTCTAGCTTTACAATTATAACATAATTTGAGCACTTGTTTATGCACAGCTCTCACCACAGCGTGGGATCTAAACTTTGATGTGGGGACGGAAAGACCTTGATTCTCTTCAGCTGTTCTGTTGTAGATTTGCTGGTGTGCTCAAGATCATTGTCCTGTTGCATGACCTGAAGCTTTAGCTGTCGAATGGATGGCCTCGCATTTGTCACTAGAATACTTAGTAGGATTTTAGGGTTAACTAATTGACTGAGGTGCCCTGTGGCTATAAATCATCAGCCATTCAACAGTATTTGTGAATTTTGGTATGAGGGGTTTGTGCTGATATGCTCTTTAGGTGTTCAACAAATATGGCACTGTGAATTATGGCCAAACATCTCCAACTTTGTCTGTTCAAAAGACATTGTTCTAGAAAGACATATGGTTTGCTCAGATGCAACTTTGCAAACCTAAACCAAACCTAAATTTTGCAAAAGTGAAGTAGTTCTTTTTGTTTGATTTTTGTTTTTGATTTTTGTTTGAAATTTAAGTATTTCTTAAACTTTTATAGAGCAATATACACATATTATTCTCATAAAAAGTGTTTATTTTACCAATGACTTTCCTGTGACAGTACCATCCCAGCAGGTTGGCCAGATCGAATGTAAAATGAAAAAGCAATCTCTTAAACCCCCAATTTTTAAACCCCAATTATTTTCTCTTCCCACCCATTTCTGCAGGTTTCTTATGTCTGGCCTGCACTTCCACTCAAGTCCCTCAGATTGTCAGTCCACGTCCATTTTTCTCCCAGTGGCTTTCCTGTCGTTCTATTGAGGTTGAGTGCACAGAGTTGAGTGGTAGTCGATAATGAGGAACAAAGAGGACAAACCCGATACTGAATATGGCTGATTGTAATTGTGCGGTGAGGATGAAGCTCTTCCCGAGGATTGATTGCAGGTGGTAGGTGGAGAGACTCTGATTCCATTTGATTCTCAGCAGAGAGCTCCTTCTCCATATCAACCTAATCTCCACTCTGTAGGACATCTGCCCACTCTCTGCGTGTGTGTATGGGAGAGAGACCACAGCCATCACATAGCTCAGCACATGTACTCATTCCATCCATGATCAAGTCGATGTGTGACTCACACAGCCAATGTGTGAGAAAAAGAGACAAAGTCAGCCGAAACATCGAAAATCACAGTGCATCTAGGTAGTTTATCTTCTGGTGAAGAAATAGATAATCATGAATAATTGATATCCTGCCTTGTGGTTGACTGATAGAGGTTTTAGTGGCTGATACCAATATCTAGTGAAGAGAGTCACACTTAGATAAATCTGTAGAAAAAAAATAAATAAATGCAGGTGTTTTAGCTGTATCTTACATTTTACACCGCATTGGATTGTGTTTTCTCTCTATTTATCTATTACACTAAAAATACAAATGAGAATAATAATAATAATTAAATACAAAAAGTTTCTCCTCCACACTGAAACATCAAAAAACGACTTACTGCACAATGTGTAAAACCCTAATAAAAGTTATTATCATTCACTAAGGTGTCCAGGTTGCACTCACTTCAGCCTGATTTCACAGCAATTCATACATATTTTACGAAATGGCTAATTTGTACGAATTTGTATGAACAATTTTGCCTAAATACTGCCTAAATCATATGTATTTCATGAGTTGGCAATTCGTTTGAATTTGTACGAATGACCTACACTTAACCCCGCCCCTAAATATACCCATCACTGGGGTTTAAACAAAGCGTAAATAGTACGATTTAGGTAACACAAATTCGTACAAATTAGCCGCCTCATAAACTACGCATGTATGAATCTGTTTGTGAGATAGCTTGCTCACTTCCCATTGTATGTTTGAGCTAAAACGCAACTGCTCTTGTGTTTTGCCGCAGGTCAGTAATTTTACTGTCATCTTTGCAGAAGTGTAACATGAATAGTGTACAAAGTAACATATCTTTAGCAACAGTGTGAAATGAAATGATAGCAGGTAACATTTTTAAAAGCTTCCATTTTTACAGTTACACAATGCAAATTATTTATTTAATTATTTCAAGTTTTGGTGCATTAGTGACTAATTCATATAAATTCAGAAATTTAGTTTGTAAGCTTTTGTATGACCTGCCCACACCCAGTTGATGGTTATTGTTTAGGAATATTGTTGGGGGGGATTGGTCTTCAAACACTGTATGTTTTTATATTCATATGGGATAGCCGTCTCATAAAATAGTTACCATTTCCTGTGAGATTGGATTGGAACAACACTAAAATGACTCCCATTTTCATGAAGTAAAGCACATCTTTTGGAACGACCATCATTCCTGTCATTATTTCCCTTTTTGGTGCAGTTTGAGCCTGAAAAACCTGGTCACCCTATTGTTGGGTGTTCTTTCTTGCATAAACGCCCATCTCCCTTTAGAATTAGATTGCATTTGAGACTTCAATATTTCTTCTACATAGACTTCATCTAACCTAGCAATGTTTCTCTTTCTCGAGAGGGTGGAAACATTGCATGAGGAGTTTTCTCAATGATGGCACTCAGCCTGATGTGCAGGCCGTTAGAGGATATAGGGATCAGATAATATTCCTCCTATAAACACAAACTTCCCCTTACCTCTCAAATCAATCCCAGACTCTTCCCCAGCATCCATTTTCCTTCAATTCTCCCATATGTGCTCCCTTTCCCCATTTTGTATTTATTTTCCTGTCAGTTGCTAATTTGTAAAGCAATATTGGAAACCGTGTGCATTTTGTTTTAGATTGCATCAGTTTTCTTTAAGCATCTCTAACAAATCCAAAGCTCTGAAGTATTAGCTTTAGATAGAATCAGTTACTTTTAAACAACTAAATATTGCTAACTAAGAGTTAAATTAGCAAAATATTGCTTACATTGTGATTTTTTAGATACTTATATCTTTAAAAAGCTAACTGTTGCTAACAATGTGAGTTAAGATGTTAATAGCAAACATTTTCTTGCAGGTAAACGTTTAGTGCTAGAATTGTGAGTCCTTTCCGGAGAGCTCTTGGGAACAGTTTAGTCCTGAATAACATTTTTCTTTTAAGGTATTGCTAGCATTGTGAGTTGTTTTTGGAGGGCTCTTAGGAACGAGGCGAAGGAATCGATAGGTCAGAGGTTATCTCTAGGGAGCACAAGGCCTAATGGGATTCTAATGACACGTCTCAACCTCATTGGTCAATAGCCACAATGCACACTCAGACAAACGCAGCTCTACGTCAATAGGGTTTCAAAATGTAAAATCCTGGATAAAACCTATAAAATCGTAAGGCAGACAAAGAGTGATTAAACGACGGTGTTAAGCAAAGTTTGATTTCTAGCTCTGAGGTTCTTTCATAGATGTTGACGGTGATTGAAGACTGCGAGCACACTGTCTAACTGATTGTGGGACTATAGGGTCATATTGATGAGAATTAGAGTGAAAAGGACTGGCTGGAGGGGAGTGTTCACTTTAGTTGGTAGCTGAGCTCATCCTGCTGAAGGATGCAAATGTGCTTGATAAATCTTCACTTTCTGGAGAGCTGAGACAATGTGCAGTCACACTGATAATGAAGAGCAGTTCGAGGAGCCAATTAGATTCAGTTTGTTCACTAGATTATTACAGTAGCCGGTTTCTACTCAGGGAGATCAGCCTTGGTCTCGGTTTGCTCAACACACAAGTCATATGGGATGTGGCATAGATTGGTATGGCAGATCTTGGATGACAACTCATTACCCTTCCTTTGAATCGTGGTGGCCTGACACTCTCTTAGTCTTGTACCTCTTTTTTTTTGGTGAAAGAAATTAAAATAACGTCATCCCATGTATGCAGAGGCCACGAGGGTGAAGTATACTTTTTTGCATCACATTATTTTTGGCAGACAAAATATTTTCAAATATTTATAAGCATTTCCATATGATGACAGGATTCACTTTTGGGTGACCTATTAAATCATTGTTTGTAAAAATGTTTTTTTTTTTTTTTTTTTTTTAAATTACTAAATTATCAAATGCTAATTGCTTTGATATTTTGTTATTTTACATTCATACATTGTTATAAGACACTCAAATACCTTTTTAGAACCACTGTACCCATACATACAATATACAGTTTAGTACTCAGTAAAATTTGTTTGTGAAGGCCAGAATGAGGTTATATCATAGTGCGTGTGTGTTTGTTTGAAAAAGTTATGCATGTTGCATCTGCACACTGGCTTCGCCATCTGCATAGCACATGCAGATAAATCTCACAAATTGGACTGTTTGGCAAACGGTGTTGGTGGTGGGTAGTGAGCGTGTGTGTGTTTGTGCGAATAGGTCTGTTTTTGCTTTATTTGCATATTAATTCATTATGTGTGAAGTGCATGTGTACGTCTCATGCCCGCATCCCAGGAGAAGCAGGGTTTTTCAAAGGTTCCACAGTTATTTCCTCTAATTCTACCCTTCTTTCAGGTGAGCCAACCGCTCGCACTGTATGATCACACGCTACGTCTGTATTTTGAAGTGATTTTTAGCGGATTGTAATTTCGCAAACAAAATGTAGTATTTACATAAACAGGCGAATAAAAAGCAACCACTTATTTTGTTCCCATTATGTCAAAATATCCTCGGTGGCCTTATGCAACATCATAACATCACAGGCTTTTGAAGATTAGCTTTGCTTCAAAGCCCTGCTCTTTTTCTGGCCTATTTCTTCCAGACACGCTCTTAATTAATATCTATTTCTATGCCTGGGCTTAAACGTGCATTAAGGGCAGCCAAGAATTCATCTCCTTTAATCTGCACAAGGAACTGCGAGGAACCTTTTATGTCGTTTTTGTTTTCATCTGTCTCTCTTGGAGAGACTAGAACGGTATTTTTGAAGTCGGCTGCCGTTCCCAACTGGAGGGCTTCATAAAGCCTGTTTCTAGACGCTTTGGTCTGTTTGCGGTTTGCGACGGTTGATTCGTAAGGACCCGAAGAAAGGTGAAGATTTGATTTCCAGCACTGCCGCAGACTGAGAGAGATATCTGAGGTGGAAGATGTTTTTTCTGCCTTTGTTGTCGAGGAACAGGAAGATGTTAGGCTGTTGTAAACATGCAAATGTTTCAGAGGATATGTGTCGGAGTGTGAGACGTTGGGGAAAATTTTCACACGTGCGTACAAGCGGATTCTTGTCAGAAGCGTTTCATTTTTTCACAGAAATACTTACTGTACTACAAGACTCAGCAGTGTGAGTAACACGAGCGCCGGCTCCCTCGAGGCGCAGCGTGAAAACCGAGAGGCGTTTCGCTCTACCTGGAGGGTCTGTACTGTACGAGGGGAATGAACACATTTACAAACACTCCCTCTCAAACTCTTTAAGTGCATATTTGACCCGGGTTACAACACTTTCTCCCCCATCCCTCACTCTGTGTCTCATACACTGTTTTAAATAATGCATCTGCCTGCTAGAGAGGCCTATTACTGCCTGATTTCACCCAGGGGACTTCAGAGAGCTGTGTGTGTGTGTGTGTGAGCGGCTGGGGGTGGATGTTGGTCTTTATAGTCCCGTGAGACTGTCACCTCTGCTCAGAGCTTTGTTTTGGAAAAGTCTGTCTTTGAATCTTCAGGGGCTTGTGTTTGTGTGTCTTTTGGAAAATATGTATTTCTTTCTTTTTTTTTTGTTTGTGTGTATAACCTATTCTAAATTATGTATACTGTATAGCGTTTAAACACCGTGCATTCATCTACCTTTGTGAAAAAAGATATGTGACGGTTATTGTAAAGTGCAAAAGGCAATTCTATATATTTAAAATAGTCAGCATATCAGTTTGAAAATGAATGTTATTTGAAGTTTATTGGTTGACTACGCTTGTTAATTTATTCAGCATTCAGTGCACCTCAACCATATTTCAAGGACAACGGAAGAAATTATGAAGTCAATCACTCATGATTTTAATATGACTTTAAACCATAATAAAATTGCATTATTTTATTAAACTTGTATTATTATATTTGAAACCAGTCAATCTGCAATCAGTATATAGTATTTCTGTAGTAAGAGCTCTTTTAGGAAGTGTGTTTTACATGAGGGTGTCCATGCATGTAATTGCACGCTTGCTGTAAGTTTCATCTGCCCTGCATGTCTGGACATGAAAGGCTCAGTCAGTGTGTAGGTTTGTGTGTTAGGTGTGTTTCTGTGCAAACCTGATACTGTGCAGTATCCACTCGCTCTGACACATGAGTGTAAAACTTAGCAGGTGATTCTCAACCTTCAGCTGTAGGTAACAGAGGCCCTGTTGAAACAAATGGCTTGATTTGTGTTTAGGATACTGGTGTTCCTCTCAGGTTTTTCCATTTTAGCTTTCTTTGTTAAACCAGCTTCATCAGAGAGGCCATGCTGGTCAACCAGATGACAAAATATGATCAGATGCCCGAACAAGACAGATTCTTTTTTTTAATTAATAATTGGAGTGAAAAACACGTTTTCAGTTAACTATATAATTACAATATTTTCAAAGAAAAGTTTTTATTTCCATATCCCATAATTATAAAGAAGCAGTATGTACCATGCTGGTGATGACATTAGGTCACTTAGATCATCCGTTGGGTTTGTACAATATGTAAACTAGAAAAAAAGGTAATCAGATTTTACAGTGATGATGGGTAATTTGAATGAAGTGCAAATTTAAAACGGCTCTTTTCTGTGGTGCTAAAGGAATCTGAAAATGTCATTGCCAAAATGTTTTTTTTTTTTTTTAAATTACATAGGAAATGAAATATTTTTCATTGTGTACACTTATTAGGAATGCATAGGTTGTGTTACGGCTGTTAATGGCCTTAAAATGCACATCGTTCTCTTTAGGTTCTCTAAATAAATCTATATGGTTTTGAACAAATAAATTCAATTTGGATTAATTTTGGAATCTGATTATGATTTAACAGTGTTATTAAATGATTAAAATCTCATTTTTTTATTTTTTTATTTTTTTACTCATTGATAAATGAAAATTGTAGGATAATTTTATGATAAAAACTGACATTCCACGAATTCTATCTAAATCACTTTTGAATATTAGGTTTGTATGTTACATCTAAAGTTGCTAAATTAATGTTTAGTGCATTATTTCAGTTTCATGTGTGTTACCATTAAGGCATTTAGTGTTTGTGTGAATGACACTCTGAATCTTTTATATATGTTAATATTTAAAAGCTGCTTGTGATAGGCAGGTTCTACTAAGGTACAAAACAGATTTCAAAACAGATCAGTTACTGAAATTACAGTATTTACATGTAAATAAGTAAGCTAATTGACTAAGTTAAAACTGTACAACATAAAATTTTGCTACAGGATTATTTACGGTAAAATACAACATTGTCTCAAATAATTTTTAACCATATGACAATAATTAACATTCCCAGAATTCCCTTTTCAAATTTACAGTTATTTACAGTTTTATACATTAGGTTCGTATGTTACATCAAATACTGTTAAGTTAATGTTCACTGTTAATATTTAAAAGCTGCTTGTTGCTAAAATGTTGCTACGGTGTTATTTACAGTAAAAATCAACACAGTCTCACTCCCAAGTCATCACATATTAAGCTTGGTCTGCACAACTTAGTGTTGCTTTTTGACATTCAAAGTACATTTATTTTTTATTTTTTTACCATAAATTATTTGTATTTAATTTTTTTTTTGTGTGTGTGAGTGTGTGTGTGTTCAGCATCACATAAGCCTCCAGAAACATTCTAATATGACTTTTTTATACGAGTTTAATATTTTAATGAAAACTTAATTATTTAATAAATAGAAAGTTCAAAAGAACAGCATTTACTTGAAATCGGCTTTAACAGTATATATGTCTTTTCTGTTGTTTCATCAGTGTTAAATTCAAAGAAAAAAAGTCTTCAAGTCTTTACTGTATAGTGTTGTTTTGGGTTAGACTGAAGTGATGTAAGAGGTGTTTCACATCATCCGTTGCGTTCCCTTACATTGCATTGGTTCCTATTGCTTCACTGCACAGTGATGCGTATGAGCCCACCTATGAAAGAGTAAGAGAATAAACGAGAGAGAAAATAGATGTTGCTGTGGCTTCATGTCACTGTCAGCTGTAATGAAACATGGATATGAATCAAATGCGCGCTCTCACACACGCACGCATGCGAGATCCGCCCTGCCTTCATTAGGCCCTACATATTTTCCCATGTAAAGAAGATTTGAATATGAAATTGAAAGAGTGTGCCCACCGAGGCGTGTGTGTACACAAGGCAGCCACGTCCTAAAACTCATCTGTGTGTTCAGTCAGGTAGAGAGATGTTTTTCTCTTTTAAATTGCCACTTCTGCTGTTTTCCCATGGTAATGACGACGAGAGAAAAGCAGAGAGCGACAGATACAGAAGAAAACACTGAGATATATAAAGCGGCGTGGAGAGCCAATAGAGTTTTAAATTGTACGAACTCATTTAAGCACAATTCACGCTCAGATTCCTCAACTGGTTGCATGGCAGATGTTAGAAATCTCGTCGGTCGCATGCAAGTGCCATTTTTTTTTTTTTTTTGCGGGTAGGAGTGAATGTTATGCCGGATATTTCTGGATGATTACTTACGGCGTAAAATTCCCCAGTGCCGCATGTCAAGTTTCTTGAGTGTTGTCTGTTGGCGGGAACATGAAAGTGTGGTGATGTTACACGAGCGAAAGTGAGAAGACCACAAAAATAATGAATGTGAGGAGGAGAGGAAAAGGTAAACGAGTCATAGGAGAACGCCTGATACAAAATGAAAGGAATGAAGAGACCGAAAAAAGAGACAGACGGGGTGTAAAATGCAGAGATTTATGCAAATCATTATGCAAATGTGGGGCACCGCTGAGGTAAAATTGCCCTCTTTCCAATCAGAGAATCAAATCCATCACTAACCTGCTGCTAGAGAGGAACGGGTAGGGAGAGCGATGGAGGGATGGATGGAGGGAAGCTAAATGACTGCCCCATACCCAGAGATAGTGGCTCCCCGCTGGGGGGATAACTGCAGGCTGGGGCCCGTCTCTCCTGGAGCTCTTTGTCTCTGAGACTCCCAATCAGCCAGACTTCAGTCTGCCATCGCCTCTGGAGGGCATTAATGACACCTGCTACACACACACACACACTGGGATGCAAATCCCTCCTTTGGGTTCATGCTTCCCCTCTAAGTTGGTTTAAATTGAAAACAGTAATAGTGCTGGACAAGCTTTTGTCTCTGACATTATTTTGTATTTTAGGACGTTTTTACACCTAGTTGGTGTGCAGCACTGGATTTAGGAACTGCTTCATTGTCAGGTTTAATTCAGTTTATGTAGGTGTAGGCTATGGAAAGCAGCTTGAAATGGTTTGCTTTTGGGAAGCATGCAATCAGACTCTACATCCATAGATTTTAGGTAATAGTAATGCATGATTAAAATGCACCTTTTTCAAAAAAAAAAAAAGAAGAAAGAAATACATATATATATGTGACCCTGGACGACAAAACCGGTCGTTAGTGTTAATTTTCCGAAATTGAGATTTATAGATGATCTGAAAGCTGCATAAATAAGCTTCCCATTGATGTCTGATTTGGATGGATAGGGTAATAACTGACCGAGAGACAACTATATGAAAATCTGTTATCTGAGGGTACAGAAAAATCTAAATGCTGAGAAAATCACCATTAAGTTGTCCAAATGAAGATCTTATCAATGCATATTACAAATCAAAAATTACGTTTTAAAATATGTACGGTAAGAAATTTACTAAAAATCTTCATGGAACATGGCAAAAAAGAAAAATCAATCATTTTGACCCATACAATGTATTTGAGGCTATTGCTACAAATATACAACAGCGACTTAAGACTGGTTTTGTGGTCCAGGGTCACACATATATATATATATATATATATATATATATGTTTTAATTATGTTTATTTTTCCCAGAATAATTAGGTGGAAATGTTAATTTCCAAGGAAAAATGCCTAGACAAAAGAATAGAATTAATGGTGATTAATATTATTTTCTTTAATATAATTTAAGGTTTTATAAAGCTCAAAAACTAAACATTTTATTTGGGGTTCTTTTTTTTTATTATTATTATTATTAGTTCTGGGCCTTCCATGGGATGTATGTAAATATAATGGGTTATTTCTCATATTTTTATGTTTAGATTATCAACACTCAAAATTAATCTTTAACAACTCAAAATAAATAATTTCATGTTTAAAGAGATCTTTATCAAATCACAAAATTAGATCACTTGTAATGTTGAAAATGTACGAATTTAGGTGTTTTATTTATCATTTGTTAGACAAAACAAATTACAGAATTGTAACAATGGCCATTTATCATAAAACATTAATTACATAAACAAAACCTAACAAATAACAACTGTAAAAATTACTTTTCCAAGTACAGTAAATACAAAATTATAAAACAATAAAACATAATTAGTTTAAATATGTTTACCAGAATATACTTTTTCAGTCTTTCCATGTCAAAATTTCCTGTTTAATTCAGTGTGCTGTATATTTTTTCACTCAGTCTCTGAATATGGTTTCAAAGTAATTTCTACACCATTTGTGTGTGTATTCATCCTTGTTTTCAAGTATTTGTAACAGTCAGACTTTTAAAGCTTTTCAATTTTCAAAAGTTAAAACTAACTTTTTACTCAACAAAGATACAATTTTATCACAAGGATTATTAGTCTCTTTTGCTACGAGTCCATAAACTCCCACCTAACAACCATCCAGACTTCCCTGTCAACCACCTCGCAATGTCCTGGCAACCACACATAACAGCAGGCAAACAACACAACACTATTATTTTTCTCCGAAAGTACATCAGTTTCAAATGCTCTATATTTTCCTCTAATCATCTTACAAGCGAGGAGTTTGTTGATACAGTTAAACTATTAATAAACAATTACTAATTGCTGTTATGCGTTTACATTTCCTTAAATTCGCGAAGCGTTCGGATGCGTTCGAATCAAGTCACGTCTAATTAGCTCACAACCACATCCTTCCACTTTCTCAGATCACACAGCAGTCGGTCCAAACATGAAGATGAAATGAAAATTCATTCCATCCCTCGAGATCAAAGGTACACCTTTCTAATCAAAGGAGATTAAAACTAGCGCTGTGTAATAGGCATGTGTGGAAGTTTAAATTGGTGTTTAGTTTGAGGCAGTGCACGCATGGTGGGTTTGTTAAGAGCGAGGGATGATGTGCCAGGTGGTCGTGCTGCTCTCTGTGCATTTGCAGATAGACCCGCAATTCAGAGGGTGAATATATTCACCAGCCCCTCTAAAGAAATCCCCCAGGAGTCCCGGCCAAACCGTACACGCTTCCACTCCTTCCAAACTTGTTTACCTGCTACTGATTTGCCGCTGGAGAGGAAGAGGGTTCGGCAAGCCACACTTTCCCTCCGTGCCCGCTCCCCTCGCCAAGTCATTTATTTGTCCATTTACCCACTGCTTGCCAACACGTCTCTCAGAAACCAAGAACGACTGCGGGGGGAGGCGCAGAGGGAGGTCCCGGGCCGTCCATGAGCCAAGACACCCAGAGAGCGGGCAAAGGGCTGTGAAAGTTGAATGCGAAAGTAGAACACAGCAGCACATGTCCGCTTGAAAAGAGATTGCATCTTTTCAGAGCGAATGAAGGAGCCGTTTTGAGGAGAGAAGAAGACTGCGAGGGATTTTTGGAGGTCCGAACGGGGGGCTTTTCCAGCTGCTCCCATGTCCCAACACTGCCTCGCGCCATTCCTGCGGCTCATACCGTCGGGAGTTTCGCAGATGGTCAGTAAGAGGTCAGGCAGAAATGTGCGCAGCCATAGCCAGCAGAGCAATCTTTCCTTCTCTGTTCTTCAACCAAAACAGTTCATGAGGTGATGCTGGGATGTAGTGATTTTACAGTTCAGATCAACACCCATGCCGCTTCAAGCTCTCGGCCTTTAACTCTGCAGAAGTTTCACCAACAATACCAGAAAATACAGTATTCCCTAGACTAAGGTTTTTCAAACTGGGTTTGCAGTGGGCCTTAAAAGAGGTACTAGGGGTTTGTTAATCTGAAAAACACACATTTATTTATTTATTAATTTACTTATATTTAGGACTGTCAAAGTTAATGTGAATTTCAGACATTCATGAAGTGTTTAGTGTTATTCAATCATTCATTCATTCATATTAACCAGATTTGTTAATTGGTTCATATTTCTATATATTCTATATTGTTATTAACAATAACAGCAGGAAAACAACAACAACAACAACAAACAAACAAACAAACAA
>JAUMHP010000074.1:5453714-5479839 GCA_032361065.1 Enteromius trimaculatus | reverse complement strand
CTGGTTCCGTGCTAGCGAACAGGTGTGGGACTCTGCACATGTTCATCTCCAACGGGCCATCAGGAGACACAAGAGTGAGGCAGATGCCCACCGTCTTGCTACACCTCAGTACCAGCCAGGTGACAAGGTACACGTGTATACGTTGTATACTTATTATGTATACATAAATGCAAACATGCTGTAAAAAAAACATTTTGTAGTTATGCAGCTGGGTGCCATGCAGTAACTTACTGTAGATTTATATTCATCAAATTTATTGGCAACACTTTGTTCAAATATAAATTAAACATTAAACCTAAACAAGTCTTTTATCTTTACAGAATAAAACTATTAAAAACAGCCTCATACAAAGCATTTTGGGAGTCAGAATTTTTTATTTTATTATTATTATTTTTATATCGGTTCCCAGAAATGCTTTGCATGAGGCTGTTATTTTATTTATTATTTATTTTTATTTTTTTGTAAAGATAAAGACTTGTTAATGTTTAATGTTTATTTATTTTTAAGTAAACTGTTACCAGTAAATAACATACATTTAAATCTACAGTAAGTATGTGTGTGTATTTGTATATATACATACACTGCACACATACATATTACATATTATGTAAACAAAACCACAAACATGGATATGTTTATTTTGAATATGATTAATCAGAATTAGTTGTTTGACAGTTACAATATATAATACATAATACAATTTCACTTATTTTATTGTATTTTTATTTTAACTTTAATGAAATTATTGAGATAACATTTTTGCTTGATTTTACTTATTTAGCTGGGAGATCATTGATGTAGAAGATCACACATTGTAATTAATTGTAATTAATTAAATCATACTGCAATTACAAATAGGACAGATTTGAATATTTTAACATATGCCGTTTTTTAATGCCCCGTTTTAAACATTTGTGTTGTTTTTCCCTTTCTTGTGGCAACACAAATTGCGTGGGAGTGTGTCAGTGTATTACATTGTTAATCAGGCCAGTCTCTATTGTTTTCATTTGCCTTTTAATTAACAGCACCCTCTGATATAAACAAATAGTTTTCAGTCAGTTAACCAGTGTGCATCTTTATTGTCGCATGGCCTCTTCTTGTCAGAGGAAATCAGCTCAGTGTTATGTCTCTTTCTAAGTAGTCTTTTAGCCAATTTACAATGCTTCTCCTACACCTGACAGCCAATTATCCACAATTATACAACAGTATTTAGCAAACCTGTTCTTTAGAGGCAGACGCCTCCTCCTCAAAGCAGTCATGTTAAGATTTGACCAGACTATGAGTCTCTCTGCAGTAGTCAAGATCATGTTAAACAAAGATAAGGATATCTATCTGCAGGAGTCCATTGAGGATGGACAGTATATCACACTATCTCAACCTCCAGAGATTTAGGTTAAAGTGTTTATTTCATGGTCAGATTTGTTCATTACATGATCTCAGCCAGTGGTGATTTCAGAGGAGCATCTTCACTTCACTGATCTCGATCTCCCCCTCTAATATCACACACATGGCTGAGGAGTTCATCATTTCAGGAACAAAGTATCCAGCATTGGTCACTCAGAATCTTGACACAATCTACCGGCTAACCCAACTCCACTCCACATCTGACCTCACTTGAGAGATACCAGATGAAGACTGCTGGCTGTTCTCCCTCTACCCTTTTATCAAAAGCTTTTGAGTATGTGTAACTTTCTTTCTGTGAACAATCTGCTTGACCTCTGTTAATCAGGCTGGAACCTGGCCACTCTAAATGAAGTGCTTGCTTTAGCCAGAATGCCCTCACTCAACTCCACACTGATTTACTCTCTACTCCCACAAAGTTGAAGAATTTCCAAGCTGAGACAGTATTTCTGGATCTGTACTTTGACTTCGTCTTGTTTATCTCATCGTGCCGAGTCATGAAAAGAGCACATTTACCAAACCTTTCGTACCTTTGGTCTTCCACAGATATCTGTACTCGGCCATTCACCATTCTACTGTAAACCAGTTGAATAGCAGTTTTACACAACAAAAAAACAGCTAATTATATTAAAATATACAAATAATTAATTCACATTTATTTATTTATTCTGTTTGTAATTTTTTAACACATATATCTCAAATAATGCTTTTTATGTCAGTGATAAGCATGATAAACGCTCTTTAGAACTACAATACCCATAATGCTGTCAGTACAGTATACAAATCAATGCTATTGAACTTTAAATACACTCTATACTATATATACTAATATACTACTACTAATAATACAACCTTGCCACACTCTTCACATTCCAGAAATATTGTGATTCATCCTTTCTATGTACACATAACTGCTACAGTTTTTATCAGACTTTTTAGCACATTTCTGCACTTCCTGGTGTCATTTGTTATGATCCAACTCAAATGGGGACTACTATAGAATCAAGTCATCTTTAGTTGTCACTGTATTGATGGTACTGTACATTGCTTTAACTTTTTTTTTTTTTTTACTATTTTGTATCTTCCTAGGCACTTGACTTTTTAGCTAGATTCACTGATGGCCATTCTAAAACATATGAGCACCTTAAGTCAGCCTGCTAAGAAAGTATCTACCAAGGACATATGTATCAATGTAAATGCATTATATCTGGATCTGATGCTCTGTAAAAGAGATGAAAGAACTAGCGTGAGCATATCACTTCAATGTCAACAATTAATCTTACATCCAAATATTTCCGCTGGATTCCTTGTACTGTTATCCAGCAGTCAAATAACTATTTCAGCATCGATTTAGCATTTAACTCACCTGTGAAATTCTATGCGTAAAGCATGCTTTTCACCATCCAATCAATTTCAAATAGATATGTTGTTGTTGTCAGGAACATTTCCTTCACAAATGCTTCACATTTCCAAGGTAGCTTGGGTGGAAAACAATTTCACATTGGCTATAAAGTCTGTGTTCATTTGTTTATTTGGATGTAAGCGTGGCATTCGGCCCTTAGTCAGTGATACCTGGACGACTCTGGTTACTGAACTTCTCTCATGTGCCTTTATTTATTCATTTGCTGCCGGTGGACCCCGCTGTGCTGTTTTTCGGTGCTTTGTGTTTCTGAGGCGCTGAGCTCTTCTATGACAGAAATGAGGAAAATCATACCACACCCCTTCTCTATAGCCTCCAGGTCTAATAAAAGGCCTCTGATTGCTTCCTCTTTCCTCAGGAGAGACAAAGAGCGAGATAGACTGTAAAAACAGCGTAGACATAAAAGCAGGTCTAAAAGAGACAGAGAGAAAGGGAAATGGAGAGAAACAGCGGTGCGTGAGTGGCCGCAGTGCTTCGTGTAGGGCTAGGCGCTAACAATGAACCATCTCCTGTGAGTTTTATTAAATCAGCGTGAGATTGACACCTGAATATGTTTTCATCCTCTAGATCTGCACAAAGCGTGTGGTGCTTCAGGCGCCGGTCCCCTCATTAGTACCCTGTTTGGCAATGAACTTCTAAAGGCAGCCCTCCAATATATCAATGTCTACATTTCAATAGAAGGAGAGGCGCTAACGCTACTACAGAGGAATTCTGAAAGCTCAGAGAAAGCGAACTCAGTGGCCTGCAAATTTCCTCTCCTCTTTATTGTGTACCTTGCACTACTATTGTGGACATCTTTCCATTTCTGTGTTGCTGTAGATAAAAAAAAAAAGCCTTTATATACAAACAGAAACTGTAAAAGGTAGGGTTAGTTGTGTCGCTACAAATCAGTGTCATCTTTTTGACAAAATGCATGATAAATATTTATGATGACTAAAGGTTTTTCACTTTTCACAACTATGCAACATACATTATATGTTAACAATATTTTAACATTGATGTAAAATAAATAAATAAATAAATAAAATAAACAATGGCATATATTTACAATGCACTAAAGTGTTACAAATAAAGGGTTACTAATTATTTAATTTTATTAATATTAATACATTAAATATCATACAATTAATAAATGTGTTCATAAAGATTATATATTATTTATTATTTTTTTTATTATTCTTATAATTTTTAAAAGAAGAATTTAATGAAATACATAATTTCTTATGATAATTTTGTGATAATTTGAATTATTTTAAGTCATTTTGAAGCCCCATATTAAGTTTGTTGAGTCCTTGGTTGAGAACCACTGCTATACTACATACATTTTAGGTCTGTTATAATTTTATTTTGTATTTTTTTTGTATTATTAGGGATGCAATGATAATAAAATTGAAAACAACATTTTACAGTATGGAAATCTATTTTTATATCATTTAAATATGATGCATTAAAATGAAATGTATGAATATGGAGTGACAAAGTATTGACTAAATTGAAAGGTCATTTTCTTTCAATCACGAAAGAGATAACGACTAAAGCAAACGACTGAGTGAAAATTAACAATGCTATCAATGTGTCCTTCCCTTCACAACATCAGGCATCTTGCCATATGGTGACATACTGTATGTCAATGCCGTTGTGGCCTCTGCATTACAGATTGAGCAAAGCGGTCAAATTTACATGATGTCACCCCAGATGTCGGTCACATGTAGCTTATGTGCCCTCAGCATCAGGGGGAGCATCTGGAGGGGGTCTTCGAGAGTGCATTTGTTTTTCGTGCTCCATAAAGCCCCCTTAGCTCTGAGGGAGAGGAGTTTGAATCAGGCCAGAGGAGACACGGGGCAGTCAGTCCCAGCCTCCCTGCGCATCTGGCACAGGCGAACAGTGCGTGAAGGAAGGGGTCTGACTCCTTGGAGGCAAATGTCAGTGGCTTTAATGCAGAACGTATTTCAGATTACAGATTTAGCAGGGTGGGATTCTGCTGTCGAGTTTATAAGACAAGAACCACACACACACAGCCTGTCCTCGGAGCCGTGGATAAAAGCAAATGACTGTGATTTGTGTTTTTCATATGCCGGCTTGATTGTGTGGCGCTGAAAGGAGAGTTAGAAATGCATGAAGAGATGCTGACCTTCACTCAGACATAAAAGCTGGAAGAGGCCAGGTGTGTCCTCATATTAAACCGAACCACAGGCAAGCATATCTCCTATTTATCATCTATTTCCTCTTTCGGTTCTCCATGTGTTTGGCTTTGTTTCTTTCATTACTTCAGAGGGATCTTGATATGTGGCTCTGTCCATGTGTGTCGTCAGTTGGGATATGGCTCTAATTTGATTTGAAGTGATTTGAAAATACTTCCATTTGAGGCACCAAAAGTGATGTACTAAGTAGCAAATGTCAGGCCCACCCATGTAGTCTGACTAACTGTCATCTGACTAAATACAAAAGCAATTTTGTTTTGATAATTGATAATGCTAAGTTTATTCTGCTGTTTATGCTGCATGTCAGTCATGGCAGCGGTTTTCAGATAATTGCAGAAAATACTCTAGAAATTCAGCACAAAGAGATTAAAATTTGACACTTGTCACCACTCACTCTTTGTGCTGATGAAATGGGATGTTTTGTAATGTTTTCAGTGTTTAAATTTTGTATCCAGCTTAATAGAAAACTCTATGTGTGCTATTTGTGAGTCATGTTCCCACCAACACAAATATTTTAAGTTTTTAGTCAGATTTTCTCTGTTTGGAAAAATATGGTTGACAGGCTGAATGAAAATGCAAATTCACTCTCTGAAAGTAGGTGGCACTTATAGGAAAGCAGAAATACAGTGGTTACACCAGTACACACATTTAATAAGTATTTGCAGTTTGCAACCAATGAAAGATATTTTCTAAAAAAAAAAAATTCAAAAACTATTACTTTAGTATGCTGATGCTGTTGACACAAAAAATTATTCGCTTCATCTTTAAATTCATTATTTTCCATGTGGATGAAGTGTACTGTAGACACACAAAGTGTACTGTAGAAACAACCACAATCCGCACACACGCAGTACACATTTGTGTCATCTGCAAGATCAATAGCTGATTTCTTTTGAAGCCCCCGCTTTCCTCTCCTCCTCGGCTCTTTATCTACAACACCTCCTCCGTCTCTCCTTCTCTTCTCTCCCCAAGAATTGTTGATGGATTAGCAGCACACTCCGTCCTCTTAGCGCCGCATGTGAAGAGAGAGTGAGGCACACGGCCAAACACCCTCCACCCCACACCAGCTTTAACCTTTACTCTAACCCCTCCTTCTTGCTATATCTCATTACCCCCTCACAGATTACAGTGCATATATCTTTCTAATCCTTGTATACATTCTCCTCTTAGTGCATACATCCTCAGCTGACCTATCTTTATAGTTTATATAACAACGTATAGATAAGTGCCTTTGCCTCAGAGGTGCTGAGACAGTCTAACATTCATTTGACCTAAGGAGGAGCAGTCGAGTTGTCTGACTGTGACTAAGTACATGAGTGATCTTGTTTTGCTAATTTATGACTTTGAAGCCAATGTATTAGTCTAACAATCAAAACATGACAAAAGCCATTTTTAAGTCTGCGACTGGATCATAGGCAACTAGAAACATGTAAACATCTGCCTGCCTCTGTTTAGCTTGTAATTATGTTATAACACCTTTCAAACATCTTTTAAATCCAGTTACCTGGAATGAACACTGTCTCCAGCAAGCCAGAGGGCAGCAATGAGCAACACCAAGAATTAATTTATTGAAACGTGATGCCTTTATTTAGACACGACGGTACAGAGTAGACAGGAAAGCATTGGGTAGAGAGAGAAGGTAGCGCAATCGGCAAAAGACCACAAGACAGGATTCGAACTTGTGTCGCTACAAGCGCAATAGCAATATATGTGGGCACTGAGGCTATTGGTGCTCAGTGTTCATTACATGTCAATCTTAATACATATTAGACATAATTACCAAAAAAAGTTTATTTTCACTTATCTCTTGTAACTTTAAAAAAGCAAAAATATTGGATAAAGTGAAGCAATTACAATGAAAGTTAGAGACCGATCTATATTATAATACTCAGTGTTTTAGTGCAAACTTAATGCCATAAAACCTCAATTCTTAACATCGATACAACTCAAATAATACAGAAGAGTTAATGTAGTTACTGTTTCAAATTACGTTTCACATTCCTGCTTTTAAATCCGTCTAAAATAACCTTGTTTAAATTCATTCTAGGTGTCTCACCGTAACCTTGATTTTTCACATAGATTAAATTTTTTATTGTAATCATTATGCTACAGAGGTACTGTCTGAGCTTAACCTAAAGCCAGCATACTCAAGGTTATGTTTTCAGTTCTGTTCAAGAACAGAATTGTGGATTCATAAGTGTGATCTTGATAACATTTTTTATTATTTTGCCATAAGTTGCATAAAGTTAACACAATGACATCCATAGCACGGCAGAAAGCAAGAAGCTGAATCTTTAAAGGCAGGGTTGAATTCAAGAGAGTAGCAAGAGGCCCGAATTTGATCAATTACAAATCATTGTCAAGTAAGTTCCCAATGAGAGAGAATATGTTGTGATGTTTTTCACTGAAGTGCCTCCCTTCGAACTTGGTTCATTTAGAGCACATAATATTATGTGTACACCAGCTGAGATTGTATTTACACTGCAAGCAGTTAACACAGAACAGTCCATTTTAAAAGACTGCATACGCTTGACAGCTGGGGTACAGACCTCAGTCATTCTGGGAATAATAAATAGACAGCACTGATCTCCACTAGGGATTTTTTTCCCCCCACCAGTATAGATAAGGGTGCACCGCATTAGTTGGTTGAGTTTGAGTTTGCTCTGAGAGTAAGCACTTTGTCGTTCCCACCGGGACCAATATGACCTGGCTATACCCTTTTCTTTCTTTATATTTGAAAATATAATTTTGTAGAGGTGCCCTCTGCCTCCTCATTGCCTCACATTGACAGGCCCAGAGCTTCTTCTCTCTCCACTAGCATCTTTACCTATGGGAGATACCCATGTACCCAAATTAAACCAAAAAAAAAAAAAAAGTCTCCTTGCCGTCTGCAAAGGTTAACTTGCCAGAAAAAATCGTCTTGTTTTAGCAAAAGCAAAGAGCCAACCCCCTCTTTCCCTGTTTCTTGGGGAGCTGGGGTGGCCTCATTCAGCAGAGCTAATCCCTGCCTGTTGATGTGGAAGAGAGGGCCAGACGAAGTGGCACATGTCTGGGGCGCAGACAGCCTCTACCCAGCCAGTCCTGTCTGATGGTCGGAGCCAAAAGATGACTCATCCTCAGGGAGTGTGAGGACACAAGGTCTGGAGGCAACGAAGACCTGACAGACATAATGAGGCTCCACTGGCAGTCTGCTCACTATTGACACTACTGATGTACAGAATGCTTTGATGTTCTTTAGGTTCTTGTGAACCAAACATTTGAATAGCACAACAGGAGCTCTCCACTTAGTAGACTCTTGCATTGTCCTGTGTGCTGTTATTGTCATATAGATATTTGCATGCAGGTTTTAATATATATATATATATAAGTATAACACTAACTTGTCATTTGTGCAAAACTATTATAGGGACCAAAAAGGTGCATATTAGTACCTTCAAGCTGTAATGCATACCCTTAGGTGCACAAACATTTTACAAATATCATGAATTATTAATTCATGAATGTAATTTTGTTTTGATCAGTCACACCACATGACATGACGTTTTACAACCTTGCCTTGTCAATAAGAGACATATTGACCTTGACACACAGTCACAATGGTCTACAGGGGTCCACTCTTTGATAGCATTTGGTACCATATTACTTTGATTGGTTGTACCATCTTTTTCTTCAATAATTATATGTTTTTCTAATTATTCATATTAAAAGATAAAAGCAAACCTTTACTTTACTATTACTATTTTTGTAGGATTTTAAGTATGTTAAGTAATAAATTATACCTAGAACAAAACATTAGCATCTCATTGATTGATGAAACCATGTGTCTTTGACATAAGCGTGCCAGATGTTTAAATGTCACTGTGAGCGCAGCTGAACATTAATATCAGTGTCTGATCAGTTTTGGACAACTGAGCAATAATCATTTGGAGCTTGTACAACCAACCTGGAGCCTAGTTTACTGCTAAAGCATCCGGCCAAGTCGAACACTGTCCGATCTGGACTCTCGGTGCAATTAAACCTGCAGTCGAGCCCATCTGTTGGTGGCGGCTAACACTCAGATTTGTTTTAGCACACAAACTTGGCCTACTGAGTGTCACAATGGATCCTTGTCTTACATCTGACATCACTTGCTGGAACCATAAAGGGATTAGATTAACAAATCTGGTTTTAAGGGTGTGAGTGTAATCTCCTTATTCCTGACTTTTAAAATGACCCTGGTGAGAGTCAACCAGGTAAAATAAGAGTTAAAACAGAATTCACTCTTTAGTGAATACTTGAAAGGGGAGCTCATAGATTAGAGAACGTGAAAAGGTGGTGTATAAAAAGGTAATCTGTCGGATTAGTCATGTCCCTAAGGTAAACAACAGGGCTATGCCTGAGGCCTTTCTTTACGGTGTGTGTTGCATTAAGAAGAATACAATGGGAAAAGAATGACAAACAAGAAGGACATCAGTCTTTTTGTCTGAGCCCTAGAGAATGCTGTGATTTTCTCCTTTATCTCAGGGGGTCGTGAGGCAGTTAATCCTTCTATCAATATTTTCCTCCGTTTGCTCAATTGTCCCTCCTGCATCTTCTCTAGGGGTGTCCAATTCTGCTCCTGAAGGGTAATCTTTTTGCTGAGTTTAGCACAGATCCTAACTTACCTGAATCAGTTAACTATAGTCTTGAATATTAGTCAAAACTTCCGGAAGTGGGACTAAACTCTCATCATCTTCATTCTTCCTCCACACTTCATTCGCCTCTTCTTCATCAGTAAACTTGTCAAAAAGAACCAAACAAAAAGTACTGGTGTAAAAGCAGGTGTATGTTAACCCACCCCTTCGCAATGTCCCTTCCACTAATGTCGCTGTTACAATGAAGACCTCCAGACAACCACTCATCTCAACAAATTGTTTTTATACTTCTCAAGGTTGCTTTGAAGCTGTGGGGCATAGCCCCTGGCCTCTAACTTGACTTGACTTAGATGGAAGGGAGTTTGAGACTATGCTTTGGAGCCAAACACTGCAGGAAGGCCCTCCAGAAGTGGGACTGGACAGCTCTGATCTTCTGCACTCCTCTATACCTTATCCTCCCCTTCTTTACCAGTGACCTTGTCTTAAAGAAAGCCATTACAGTAGAGACCTCCTTCCATCCACCACCCCCACTTTAGCAGCTTCTGTTTGTTCCTCTTAAAGCAGTAGGGAACACTAAGGGGATTTTGGGACACACCCTATGGCCTCTAACCTGTCCTGGCTGGAATAGTGTTCCAAGACCTTGTTTCGGCTTATGTTTGTCTGTCTCAGCATGCGATCACAGTCAACATGTCCTTTCAGAATTCATTTCTAGCTGTACACGCATACACAGAGGCTGTTATTACCCTGCTATCCTCTGTTATTTGAAATGTATCGGGACAAAGTTTATATAAACCTGAAGCCCCCTGCTGTGGGGTGCAGAATGAGCACCCCCCCAACCCCACATCCTCTGAAGAGCCCCTGTGGATTATTATTCAGACTGATGGACTCGGAGCTGATATGTGGGCCAGTGCTGTCACAAGCTCTCAGAGCAGAACCTTAGATTTATGCCCTGGGCTTAGCGTTCTGCCAATGTTCCCCAACGCTCCCCCAACGCTCCTGCCTGTCCAATCACACAATTAGTCTGTGACTATGGTGGACACGGTCCCTGCTGTGTATCTGCCTGGAGGGCTTCCAGAGTTTACATATATACACAATAATGTGAGCCTGTGTTTTTCTGCTCCTTAACTTGGTGTTGCAATTGCAATCTATGAGAAAGATGCAAGATATTTTCGCTACATAAAGCTTTGATTTAATTTTAGACATATTTATTGTTATCGACCCCTCTGCGTATACCCTAAAGTTATTTCACAGCATGACGGTATAATGCCCAACTGAGAGAAATCGTAGGTTGTGCGATTTTGTACTTAATACCTGTGGCTTCAATGGGATTTGCTAATCTAAAATACATTTAAAAAAGGCATTGAAGTAGTACCTATAGATATAGGTTGAGCTATTATATTCCCTCCACCGCCAGGTAATAGCTTGAATCAGAACAATCTGCATAGGGTCCTTATATGACCGTACTTCATATTCAAGTAGAAGCACTTGACATGGCACTACCTATAACACTACACAATAGCCTTGACAAATAGGGTCATTTGGTAATCACGGTACTCATGCTTTAAACATGCTTCTATTAATAATCACATATGCTGTTATTATTTTTTCAATGGTCAATAACCTTGGTTTGAAAGTGGTTTAATGGATGTTTCTTTGTTTTGGTGATGTAATATCTCATGTTCACAGCTGGGAATTGGTGAATAATGGCCTATAGCTGATTTTTACTGCTGACAAAACATAATTTTAACAGTACTGATAAAGATTTACTATTGGACTGGTCGATGACCTTTGCTTTACCTTTGCTATTCATCATTTCCGCACATAGCTAATGATTTTGTATGGTTATATTATGGATGTTGCCAAAGAAACTCTTTGTCACAAACATGCTCAATGCAGCCAAGGAACAATAAAAATAAAAATATACAATTAGTACAGTAAATACTACTACTACTACTACTAATAATAATAATAATAATAAAATGGTATACAATAAGTACAGTAAATAGTAATAACAACAGTAGAATAGTGCAAATATATCAAATGAAATACAATAACTCAATAACTCTTGCACAATGAACCTGTATCCTGCAAAGCCCCATCAACTCTATCTGTTATACAAAATATAACCAAACACTTTGTGCCATGCCTTGCTAACCATTTTCAATTATTTACATGAAATTAGTTCTTTTACACATTTCCTTATGTAGACCACTTTGACATTGGACAAGTTAAGTTTTATTGTAGCTAGAACAATTGTGGGTGTTGTTTTCATTTGTCCTAGAACTCCAAGAACTGATTGGAGGGAAAATCTGACTTACTGTGAGTGGACTGTCAACAGTTCTTGAAATATTTTGGTTCGAGTCACGCGTAAGACATTTTTCTGGTGTCTGATGCTCATCGCTGGTTTGGAGTCACGCGTAGGACATTTGTCTGATGTCTGAGGCTGAGATGCTGCTTGAGTATGTGGTGACTGAGTGTTGTTTCCAAATCTGTTCTTCCCACCTGTTATACTGATGACACTATGATGCTGGTAATGTCCATGGCTGTACTTTGTTCCCTTGGGTTCAGGGAACACGTAGTACTTGAGTGTAAGCTGCTCTGTCCATGTGATGTGCTTTTGTTGATTGTGTACACCCACATCACTCTGTCGTCTGAGCTTCTGAAGTCACATACTATGGGTTTGTTGATGAAAGAAGATTCTTAGAGGTTGTTCTTTACCTAGGTCTATCTTCATCATATGCCGTAGAGCAGCAGCATGCTGGCATCAGAGTCTGCTAACTATAGCTGTTTGTGTTTGTGTGTCCTCAGTCTTCATGTCCCAAAACAAAATGGTTTGTACTTTAACATGGTGTCCCCTTTTCCTTCAGTTGTTGCCCTTGGGTTTGGTTAAGAGTTACAATAATGACTGGAATTGAGGATTGAACAACATTCAAACTTGTAAAAAATGTTAGATAATTTTCTTTTGATTGTATTTATTTATGTATTTATTTTTTACCGGCAAAATACTTTTCTTTAATTTTAGGGTTAGGGTTGTGTTTTGTGCCTAGTTCACATGCTAAAGATGCTAGTAAGCTAAATGTCCCAACCAGGCTTCTGCTTTAATCTATTCATCAATAATTTCACCATCCTAATCGATCATCTTTACCAATACCCCAACTGTGGCAGCCCATAATTACCAATGGTTCTAATTATCAATGCCGGGAAGCTTACTTTGGAAATGCACTGGGTTACAGATTACAAGTTAACCTATTTAAGATGAAATAGTACTATAACTATTTCAATAATTTTATTAACATAATGTAACTAAATACAAATGATTACATTTTGTTTATTTTTATACATGTCTAATGCATCTTTTTTCAACTGTTAATCATTTTGAAATGTTTAAAGCAGGCAGGGTTAACCTTTCAGTAGTACTCAACACTGATTACTGTTAGACTTCTCAAAATTCATGAGCTGCCACAAAATCTTTTTTATTTATTTATTTATTTTCATAAATCATTCAGGATCAGAGGTTAGATATAGATTTAAAGCCATAACAAGAAATTGTGTTTGGAAAAACAGTTTGTCAGTTTTTGACAGAAAACAGTTCAGTTACTGCCTTAACTTCTGAAACATAGGTGTCTCATATTCTGTTATATGTAACTAGTTACTCCCTAACACTGCTAATTATCATCAACATGACTGGAATAAAGCCTTTATGCTGAAAAAAGCTGGTCTACATAAATAAGGAAAGGTAACGGGAGGCAAACTGCTATCATAAATAGTACAATTACTACAATGTCATACACATCCTTGTTTCAAGATTGCTGCCTCAGACTCATTTAATGGCTTCCTTGATGCATTGAGTACACAAACACATACATCAGTAGAGGCTCATCTAATACAGAGGAGGAGCACTAGATCAAGACACCCACCCTAATCAAGAATGATCCTGATTGCATCACTGCATGGTAACATTTGTGAATGGACATTTCTGCCTAATAAACAAACATGATATTTGGTGACCTTTGCAGCAGAATACTGACCATGCATTTACAGCAGTTTGAACTCAACAGGCTCACAGGCTTAACTGAAAATAATCTTAAACTGATCTTTAGTGAAGACACAGCTCCCACTGCATGCTAAAAGGGACAATTGTAGTGTTTTTTTCTGCTAGACTTAGTTGTATGGTTTAATCTGGAGCCAATGCTCTTTTGTACTAGGAAGGTCTTTGAGTTCCTACTGCAATCTTTCACTCGCATGATGTTTTGGAGTGTGATTGTTCTTATGAAAAGTAACCTTGGTTACCAGCATTCCCCATCAGTGTTTAATAGTTCACTCTGGCAGCTAACATGTGATTATGTTGAGTTCGCCTGTGTGCGTATGACTTGGTGCCGACCGACATGTGATTATGTTGAGTTTGCGCAAGTGTTTCACTTTGTTGCCTTTTGCATCGGGAATGGAGACCGGCAGCAATCAGGGCTGTGTATTTTTGATTGATGGTGCAATCACATGGCACAAAAGACTTCATTACCATTGGACACACAATTGCTAACAAGCAATCATGAATACACACAGGTTAGTGACTCGGGCTGGAGTCTCAGAGGCAGTTTCACACGGGACGGCAGTTATCACAAAGTCGCCAGAAATTAGGGGGGTGCTTTATCAGAGAGTCACGTCTATACAAAGGTTATGTGGGTCGCCTTTAGTTTATGCGGTTCGCAAACAAGCTGTGAGCCAAACATGTATTTTCTATTTCTGGCCTTCGTTTTTTTTTTTTTTTTTTTCATTCAGGAGGGGGAAAATACATCGAAATTCATAATTAGATGTTCAGAGTTTAGCTTTTTTCTCAGTATAACAGCGGTATATGGGTCAACTGCTGCCAATTGCATGAACTTCAAATGAAATATCAGTGTGTCCCAAGACTACTGCTTTTGATTGTTATTTCCCCCGCTGATTTTCCTCCAGTGCAGATTGGAAATAATAAATATATAAATAAACAACCATTTGAATTTTCCCTTCTGTTCTCTTTTTGTTGTCGTATTAGGTAACCTCTAAGAATAGATGCCTGGAGAGGCAGCGGGGATCGGTTAGAAACCCGAGGCAGATATAGGTTGATGCATGTTCTCATTAGGTTGATGGCTGCATGTTATTTGGAGTGTCACTGTAATCATTATTAATTATAATAATCTGACTTATGAGTCATCATATTATTAGCATCCCAGAGCTGCGCTTATTGTTATCGCAACCCTGAAAAATAATTAATGTGTTCCTATTTCTATAGCCTAGGGCTCAGAGCTTTGGGGGAGCAGGGATTGTGTGTGTGTGTGTGCGTGTTTAGGTGGCTCAGACGGGAATCTACACTGCAAGGGGTGGGAGAGGCAGTGCGGATGGCACAAAATCAGGTGCACGCAACCTTCCCTTTCATGCGTTCCAGCCAAGCCAACAAAGAGAGAATGAGACTATGTGATGAGAATTACACAGAGCCGGCGTTGAGAACTCATGGAATATACATACACACACTCAAGCTCAAACTACACACTGCACACACAGCTGCGCGCACTCCCACTCACACCCAGCCACTTGTATATGCGCACACACTCTTTACACAGCCCCTCTAAAACCCCTCACACACACACTCTCTGCCCGTCAGCGGTAGTGCAGGCACTATGGACGTGATAATTGTAATAAAGGCTGCCAGTAATGGGTTGTGTGGCGCGCGGCTGCACTGGCCAGGCGCTCTCCCTCTTTTGTTATGCTAATGCAGAGTGATTAGAGGCCTTCTGCAGAGCTGCGCTGCCTAATCTGACTGCTCCCCCGAGGAGGAGGAGGGGGGTTCGACACACACTGGGGATATTACACACAGGCCATGGGGTCAGCAGCCTCCAACATCATCTTACCTTCCATTTATATTCCTTTTTAATGAACAGCGCACAGCAATACATGTGAAAACAGGCAGGTTTTGTAATCATTTGTTGTGAAGATGGGCGATATTTAGTGCACGGATGAACTGTGTTTAGTTTCGGCATGTATGAGAGGAAAATGCTTGGTTGCTTTTGTACAGATTTAAAGACAGATTTCGATTCTATGTGTGTGTACATGCATAAACAGTAAAATCGCTGTATTATTTATGGCTGTCACAATTAATCTTGTTTTTTGTAGTTGAATTTTACCTCTGAAAAATACTTAGTTTTTCAAACTGCGGTTTTATACCTCTCCTATTTTTAAATATGCGGTTTGTGATATCAGAACCAATAATGATTATGCTCACCAAGGCTGACATAAATAATTCTAATGTGCTGATTTTATGTGCAATAAACAAACATTCTTAGTATTTTTATACTGGGAAAGAATATATATATATATATATATATATATATATATATTATTTGTGTGTGTGTGTATGTGTGTAAACTACAAATATTTATTTATTTATTTATTCATTCATTCATTTAGAAAAAAGAAAGTTCAGCAGGTAGTTCAAAAGAACTGCATTTATTTCTTGTCATTTATTTGGTGTAATTTTTGGTCAATTTAACCATCCTTGCTGAATAATCATCATTTTAAAACGAACTTTTATGTAATAACCGACACTCCTTTATGTAGGTGTAATATTTCAACTTGTGACTTCAACCAAATGTTAATCCACATCATATTAACCAATACTATTTCACTTGCGATAATTATGAATTTATTAAGAAACAGGTGATACAAATATTTTTGGGATTGTTTTATTCAAAGTACACTTGACTCAGAAATCTGAGGGGGCACATAAATATTAAATTCTGACATCTGTGCTGCTGCTCTCAAAACCCTTTCTGGCAATTTCTTCCTTCAAAAAGAGGACAAAACAGAATTAATGGTTATGATGTCAATTTGTTGCAAATACTAGCTTTACGCACATTTAATAGATTGTGTAAGTAACACAGTAGCACAGTCCTCCTTTATTAGCTTCACGGCCTCAGCATAACTCAAAATGAAGTTTGTGTCCTGACAGTCTGGATGACTAGATTTTCTATCAGTTGCTCTGGAGTCTCTATCAGAACTCTCCCTGCCACATGCTGGACGGCTGTGGGGATTTAAGTCTTAGGGCTGGGGGGCTATAGATCAGGCCAAACCAAACACACAGAGTTATTGTTGGAGCAGCTGGCTCAGGGAGGCTGGCTCACCCTGCCTGGACTCCCCGTGTCCTGCCAAGAGCAACCAGTTTCAAGCTGCGCTCTGCCCTGCCTTTGAGGTCAATGCAGGAAGAGCGCACTAGTGGGTGTGTTTGTGTTTTATATCACTGACTTTCATACATTGTTTATGCAGTAGGTGTGTAGGCTACTGAAGTGCTAATGTGCTCGAACTGGACTTTTGCTTTAGAAATTTGGTGTTTTGTTGTGGTTCAATTGGCTGAAGTAGATTCAAGTGTTAGATGTGATTGATGTTAGGTAGAAACATCATGACTTCAAAAATATGGCATTCAGACTGATTAGAGTAACACTTAGTGCATCCACTACCTTCAGGGAATGATGTTTGGTTCAGCATTGACCTTTGACCCTAAATCCCACCAAACCTTGGACAGCTGTCGGCATCATTTAGGTTTTTTTAGTACGGTCCATGAAATGCGAGGTTGCACTTTGTCCCTCCGCACAACCTGCAGATCCGAGTCCTTTGATAGATCGTGACCATTCGAATTTTGCTCGCTCCATCTCCATCTCTTACTCTCTCAATATAAAAGCTTCATTTTCATCAGCCTACATGCCTTTTCATATAACCCTTCCAAAACCATGAAAGAGGGGAGAGAGAGGTGCAAAAGGAGGGGGAGAGTAGGGGACTTTACCAAAAAAAAAAAAAAAAAAAGCACTATTTTGCCAGACGGTCCCTTTGGCAAACATGCATTAAGTTGATTTCAATGGACCAGATGCTCCCTTCCTCTCAAAGCAATTTGGATGCATAGAGCTTTCCTGGCCTTGCTGGAGACTAGACTCTCTGCTTTTGATTTGTAAGTGGCTCAAATTGAGGCTCGCATTCAAATGTGTGCACATGGAGTGGCCTTGTATTGCAGCCTGTGAGTTTTGTACTGCAGGCTCCTTATTTTTCCCCAGACAAAACCCCATGGAGCTTTTTCACAGAGCCAAATGTAATAAAGTGGAGTGGCACTGGATTTTATTTTATGCTTATCAGGCATTGAATTTTATTATTTGTGAAATACATTTTCTTTGCTTTTGTTTTTGAACCAAATGTCATCAATAATTCTTTTTTAACTTATCAAAGTCAATTGAAGTAAAGCATGAGTGCTGAGGTTATAAGCAACATTTTACCAAGAGTACAGTATCTCAAACTACTGCCATTAGGTAAAACAAATCCACAAATACATGGATTTATGCATTAGCATACATGACTTTTCAGATCCTCATACATCAGGTGTAAATTGGTGTGAAGATGCAAGTATATATTCATTCATGATGGTAAACATTTATGAGCTTTCAACACCAACAAATATTTACAGACAATGTTGGCAGCTTCGCTAAACTCATTTGGCGAAAATGTTGCTAAATGACATCATGCATTAATTAGCAATTCATTATGTCATTGTGTCGTTTTTGCATTCAGCCTAGAGTCAACCTTTTACGTCCTAAAATCCTGATTTATTATCAAGACTTCAACAGACGAACTCAAATACACATAATATAAAGACAAAGGCTGTGATCTTTTATGTAAAACTGTCATTTTATAAGCAACAGGATATTACTCCTCTCAGACATTCACCGATCAGAGCAGATGCACAGAGATTTGTCTGCACAGATCCTTAGGAAGTATAATGAGTTTAAATAGCCTTTGTCCAAGAAATCACTAGATTTGTCGCTAGACCTTTTTTTTTTTTTTTTGGAAAAGTCAACAGTCTGAAAAGTTGCTAAATCTAGTGACGAAGTCGCTAAGTTGGCAACACAGTTTAAAGAGATGCAGTGTGTCATTTCTACAACATCTGCAAAAAAAAGACTGTTTTCAAAACCCTTCTCTGCTATTGGTCAGACCAATAATTAGCCCCTCCCCAACGGTAAAGGCATACAATTTCAATAGATTTGATGAAACATTAATTGTCACATTATGCTGGAATATACTGTATGTGACATTTTAACATAAAAAAAAAAAAAAATGACACTTCACATTTAAGATGCATGTTTATAAATTGCACTTTCTTTACAGCTGCATATCTGGATTCACACTATCAGGGTTAATAAAGTATTTACTAAACTTGATAATCACCTGCGACAGTCATATTTTTGTATGATTTTTCATTTCTCTGCTGTTGATATGTGCTGCGCTTATGTGAAGGGCTGCAAACGTGCATCCAGACGTGATGCCTGATGGGAATTCAGTGCGCTGAGAAATGCAGAATCACAGGGATCACATCCAAATGGAAAACCCATTCGTTCCTTCGGGACAGGGATTGCTACTGATCGGCTGGAGATTTCCCACAGGAAAATGGCATTTCCTGTCTGTATGTATTTAAGCCAAGTCACGGTACACATATACTTTATATCCCCATATCTAATTCTGTTTATCTTCATTGATTCCACTGCTCTTTCAACCGATGTGGGGCAGAACAGGTCTGAGTACTGAATTATTAATAAATCCAGCTCTTTGCAGCCAAGTGTTGTGTTTATGTCTTTGTGGATTGATTTTCATGCGCATAATTATTACATTTTCCATGATTATATAAGTGATGGTTTTCTAGTTCACTAGAGCCAACTGATTTGTAAACTATGTTGCTGCCCCAAAAAAGTATCTGGGCACTTAAAAAACAGTTAAAATGTCTTTATATATTATAATAGGGTATGTTCAACCATTTTTATTATATATATATTTATTATTATTAAGATGTATGCATCAGCTGAATAAATGTTTTTTATTATTAGGATAGGAAAATATTTAGCGAAGATAAAACTATTTGAAAATCTGTCATCTGAGGGGTGAAAACAAAATTTGAATATTGAGAAAATCACAATGAATTTCTTTGCAATGCATATTACAGTTTGTATATATTTATGCTAAATGTCTTCATGGAACATGATCTTTATTTTACTTGATATCCTGATATTGCATATACTCTACAAACTGCTTTTAAATATATATTTATTTTATTAATTCACCTCTTTTGTCCAAGAGTTTCCAGTTTCCGGATACGTTTTGAGCTCTGCTTAGTTGGGTTTCTTTTTCTTTTTAGGTACAGGTACACACAAATGCCACTGAAACCACGAGCAAAACAAAGGCTGAGGTAAACGTGTGCACTTAAATAGCACGCATTTAAAGACTCATTCACGCTTTGTTAAACTCTGAGAGGCAGGCGTGTGAAATGCCGGCTATGCCCCCCTGCTCGGGTAATTATGAAGGGGTAGAAGACAACAGGTTGAGAGACGAGGTCAGGCTCATGCGAGAAGATAAATGCAATGCACTCACTCTGAGAGACAGAAGAAAACATCAGCTGACAGCGGCATATGTCAAATGATCAAATTACCGCCTTTCACACAGAGTGGTCACATGCAGACGAGGACAGGAAAAAGCAGCACTGGAGAGGTCAATGAAGATGATGGCATGACATGTTTTTACTTTGCATATGTGTGCAGCAGGTGTTTATGGCCTTTATAGACCTGACATTCACATCAGAGTCCTGTGGAATCAAAGATAATTCCCTAGTTCAGGACTCAATAATGTCCTTAGACAATGAAGCGCAATTTAGCTTGCAATTTATTTCAGGCTACACTTTACAGCTTTTCAGTATATATACATATATTTGAGCTAGGCCTATGTGTATTCTGTGTATGTAATATGTTCCACATTTGGCAGAACAGTCTGTGCATTTGTTTATTAAAGGAATAGCTCAGGCAAAAATGAAAATTCTATAATCATTTACTCATCCTCAGGTCGTTCCAAACTTTCATTTCTTAACACTAAAGGAAAAATACCCTGATTGCTCTTTTCCATGCAATTCTATTGAACCAATACTACGTAGCTTCAAAAAGGACACAACAAATCATAAAAGCAATATTAAAGCAGTCTATGTGAAGTCTTCTGAAGTCTTACAATAGCTTAGGCTGAGAAACAGATGGAACTTTATGTTATAAATTAACAATCTTCCTCTCTAGTGAACTATTAATAGCTGTGACTGGATCATTAAGTCAGTGATTCATGAACAAATCATTGAATCAAGCAATTCATTGATAAGATCAGACTCGAAAGAACGTCTCGGTTACGTATGTAACCCTTGTTCCCTGAAGGAGGGAAGGGAGACGTAGCGTCATTAACTGACGCCATGGCATCCCGCCTGGGAGACCAACCGACTCTGATCTTTGAAGAAAAAGCCAATGAGAATTGGCCAGTGGTTTTTGCATGCCTAGCAACTCCCCCATACATACGGGTATGAGACGGCGGGATGCAAACCACTATTAGGTTTCTGCCAATCGCAACCGACTCCCCAGCACAGTCCGACCTTGTGGCAAGAGGGATGGGAACATGGTGGGAAAAACTGTGGGATAATACGCCAAAGAGGGTGAAGGAATCCCTCTATCGGACACAGTTCAAGCTACTCCGCTTGCTTCGGACGGTGCAGGTGAGTAAGCCGCCAAGGGGTACCCTCGGTGATGAGCAGATGGGGCAAGATGTGTTTGATGGCCTCTGTCTGTTTCTGGACTGACGAGAACGTGGGCAATTCCTCCATGTGGTGGCGTTTTGCGGGCACAAGTGCAGGCATCACTGTGCCATTCAAGAACAGTCACAGAGTTTTTGTGAAGCCACTCTTTCATTATTTTAGCTGTGTGCTTAGGGTCATTGTCTTGTGGAAGGTAAACCTTCGGCCCAGTCTGAGCACTCTGGAGAAGGGTATCCAAAATATCCCTGTACAAGACACCCCCACAGCTTCATCATGCTTCACAGTGCCTGGTTTTCTCCACACATACAGCTTAGAATTAAGGCCAAAAAGTTCTATCCTGGTCTCATCAGATCAGATAATCATATTTATAACCATCCTGGAGACTTTCGGGTGTTTTTTTAGCAAACTCTATGTGGGCTTTCATGTGTCTTGCACTGAGGAAAGGCTTCTATCGGGTCACTCTGCCATAAAGCCCCAACTGGTGGAGAGCTGCAGTGATGGTTGACTTTCTACAACTTTCTCCAATCCCATGACTGCATCTCTGAAGATCAGCCACAATGATCTTTGGGCTCTTCTTTACCTCTCTCCCGATAGTTCAGTTTGGCCAGACAGCCAACTCTAGAAAGGGTTCTGCTCGTCCCAAATGTCTTCCATTTAAGGGAATGGTTGCTGTGAACCGGGTCCGAGTATGATTGTCCCCCCTCCTTCTCTGGCCGGCACTCACACATAGGATTTCTGCATTCGTGCCGGAGCCCGCTTATGTCATTATGTGTGATGTTTTAAGGATAAACAGGAAGAGCGGTGCTCTCGCTGAAGGAGAGTCCATCGCTCTGTTTACTTTGTGGATGGTAATTTTGAGTCATTTGGTCCACAGTGGTCCACAGCCCTCTTACAACTTATTGTCTTTAGCCTTTGGAGTAGACCAAACCAACCCTTTCTCCGATAGGTTTCTGCATGTATGTAAATCTGCAAAAATGTCAACAATTCTGTGTTTTTCTGTCAATATGGGGTGCTGTGTGTACGTTAATGAGGAAAAAAAAAGAACTTTATGCAATGATTTTAGCAAATGGCTGCAACATAACAAAAAGGGGAAAATGTAAGGGGGTCTGAATACTTTCTGTACCCACTGTATATCAAAATTTCATGTTTAATGCAATTAGTTACCTGCTGTCATTTAGTTTCTAAAATGTTTTATAATATGACAGCAATGATAACAAAATTGAACATTTTCTGTTGAATAATTGTTTTATACTGTGTATTTTGGATATTTGATTAGATGTAGTTAAATGCAATACGCAGATTTCCTCCAAATCAGCTTTGAAAATGAGAACCACTTTCTATTTGCACCTGTTAATAATTGCATTTTTTCAAATGTGCAAATGAAAATTAATCTACCTTCAAACCTAGGCTTACTATCTTCTGAATAGAAGTGTGAAATAATGTCCCATTTATGCTCTCACTGTGGGATTCTGGCTGCAGTAAGTCAATGCCTGGCGATTTGAACCAAAGCCTCTCATTTTAAGAGTCCAGCGAGGCAGAGGTGTAACTATAGCTTTCTACATAGCTTTATACATAGCTTTTAAAAGTGCCTCTGGGTCCAGTCAACAACAGGGAGTAATGAACTTTCTGACAGCATCTGAAAATGTGTTTCAATGAATGTGGTTGTTTAGTAACTAATCCTGAAGCCAGTGCAGTTTAATATGGCATGTGTATTGGTTGTTTTCAGATGACGCCTGACTACTAGCTGTCACCGGCTTTTTGATTTACTCATGTAATATGCCTCAGAGACACACAGATTTCTTGTGCACATAGCTGAGATGACATTAATGATGAAAGGGATGATGTTGATGACTGTGTACTTTAGCTTGGCATAAGCATGTGATAAAATAGAAAAATTGGTGCTGAACACTGTGAATAACTGTAAGTAAATCACAAATATATATATTTATAGAGAGAGAGAGAGAGAGAGAGAGAGAGAGCTACTCACATAAGAAGACATACATAATTCTTTAGTTCTATGCATGTTCGGCTTAGATATTCCACCCTCACGGACATCAATTTTCAGAATGAAGTGAGAAGATGAAATATTTTGAGATGTCAAAGACTCATTTGTGTGTAGACATCAATCATAGTTTTCTCAAACACTTCTGGGCTGACGTCTTAATTATATAGTACTAATCAAAGCAAGATTGCTGTAAGAGGTGATTAATTTGGTCTTGTGTGTGTATGTTTGTGTGTATTGAGAATGTTCTCTTTGTGAATATGCACTGACTTAAAAGCAGTGTGTTACTTTAACAGCCCTTCCTGTACTTGAACATAGTGTGCTGAAGTCATTCTTCTTATTTCTGCCATATCCACTTTTCTATCCAGCAGCTGATGTTGAGGTCCAAACGCTATAAGTTTTAGTCTTAGTTTCAGTGGGTCGTCCAAAGTCTATCCAGTTTACTGCTGTTTTACTTTTAGTCCTAAATTCATCACCTCGTCTTTGGCGCTGTTTATACAGAGGTTTGGCATGACTGCTTATTTATGCTTAATTTATAAAATAAACTTAAATAAAAAAATAAAAAAAAACATAGCAAGTGACTCTATACAGTGTAAAGTTTATTGGAGTGTGATTTTCAGAAGCTATGAAAAATATGTTTTTCAGTGTTAAAATCTTTTCTTTTATGAGCTAAATAAGATATTGCATATTTATTCAAAGGTATGCATTTCCTACATTCAGTAACTTGAATACATGATAAGACTGACATTTTTGAAGGGCATGTTTGTATTTTCTTTATTAAAATGTATTGTGATTTAAAGCAAAAAACTATTTTGAAGGCAAGGTTAACTCTGCTTGTAAAATAACATGTCTTGAGATATAATAAAAAATATGAAGTAAAGACAAATATATGAGGTAAAGCGAGGTTAATATGAAACTAATTAAAATGAATGAAAAACAAAACTATGATTGTAAAAGTAATATGTTATGTTAATATTATGTTATTACAATCTGTATATGACTGTATTCTTGAAAATGACACATTTGCCAAGCCATTTGAAAACAGCCTGAATGCAAAGAGAACTTGGCATATGTTTTCAATATAAAAAAATAATAATAAAAAACAAAAATAAAAGAAACATTGCCTTTCTTTATCCATGCTTGTTTGCATAATTGACCCCTAATTTATTGTAGAAAAAGCAGTCAACTGTGAGAAATTTTTCTAAAAGTAGAAGTAGCTCTTTATTTTTTTTTTTTTACAAACACATTCAATGCTGTTAATGATGCAGAAATTAGCTTCAACTGTCAATTTGCTGAAGTTTGGCAGCCACTCCCGGTAAACAATGAGAGGTTTCCAACTTTTTTTGCCATATACTGTTTTCATGGCAGCCCATTTTATGGTTATGATTGGCTCGTGTTTGTAGCCCAAGGGTATAAAGCATACCTTCTCTGTTCCTGTCTATCTCAAGCTCATCCAAGCCATTTGACAGATCTTCTCTTTCCTCTCTAAAGCACCTCCAGGCATAGCAAGAGGAACGAGGCTTCCTTTGATAAGGGTGATCAAGACTGCCGTTCCCATGCCGACAGGTTTCACCAACATGAGAGATGCGGGGAGTGGAGGGGGATTTGTGCACCCATTACCCACAAGGCCGCTCGTCTGATGGGACACAATCTGAGGAGATAGAGGGCTCGGTCGGACCGGCAAGAGGTAGGGGGTGGGGAGTCAAACGATGCAGGAGCCGAGGGGGAACCGTGAGGATGAAAGGTATCAGGCATAAAAGAGAGGAGAGAGGGGAAGATGAGTAAAAAGCAGCATAAAAAAGAACAAAAGTAAAGAGTGATGTAGAGGAGATGGGGAGCACCCGACCTGAAAAGCTGTCACGAGTGCAGATGAACAGGAGAGACAGCTCTCACACACCCCCATTATGTGCTGTACAGTAGAGAAGAACAAATTAGAACAGCATCTTGGGAAACATCACAAAGCATAAGCGCTGTAGTCTGCTCCCCGTAACATGTACAGACGTTGATTTACAATGTATGGAAGCAAAGAAAGAAAGAAAAATCAGGCCTTGCTGCCTGTAATTGCAGCCTTGAAATATCAGCCTCATAAAACGGCCAGTCAGACAATTCTTTCACTGACCGATCTGAGAGATTGTTTCTCTGAAAGCGCAAACCTTAGAAATGCAATATAACCGCACTTTGCTTTTCTGTCTGTCTGTAGTGATGGAAGCCAAAGGGTTCAGGATTAAGGCTGGTAACGCAAAGGTTATAGGCTTGATGTCTACTATAAACTAGGTACATAAACAAGATTAGTGGTTCTCTGATGGGTTTTGCTTCAGGACTTAGATTTCACATTAGGTTTTAAGCGTTGACCGAACCACCGAACCGAGTACCAAAAACTGCTTATCATAATAATGACTGAGCGGACAGCGAAATCGCTGTAAATACAGACAAAATCAAACCTGCTTTAAAATTCGGCAGCACAACTGTAAATGTATAACTTTACAACAGCAACACTGCTTTAACAAAAAAAGCAAGACAGCAAGATTTATTTGACATCAAACGTATTATAAAAAAAAAAGAAGAAGAAAGCTTTCTAATAGCTCTTGCTGTACTTTGATGTCATGCAAAGAACAGTCTGAACAGCTTCAAGTCAAAAACCTGTATTTTGTTAGGACATGCATAACAGTTCTTCTGTGGCGTTATACTGTAGGTAATATTTTTTGTTTACACAATTTTGCTAAATCAGACAATTTTGTGTCTTATATTTAATCACAGTATTAACTTTTTGTTATTAAATTGGTGTAAATAAAAATACAATTTCCAACTGGTCAGTGTTCATGTAAACCTACAAGAGTGATTACTAATAGGCTGTCTAAAAAATATATATAC
>JAUMHP010000074.1:5424979-5444029 GCA_032361065.1 Enteromius trimaculatus | reverse complement strand
AATTCGTATGAATTTGTACGAATGACCTAAACATAACCCCGCCCCTAAACCTACCCATCACGTGATTTTAGACAAATTGTACGAAATCGTCCGAGTGAGGTCGTACGAATTAGTACGAATTGGCACAAATTTGGCTTGAGACTGTGTTGGCTTGGAGCAGTCGAGTTACTGCTATTTGTGCCATTATTTACCACCCAAAGAAGCATTGTGTTGAAGCATGATCTTGCTGTGTCTGTGTTAAATTTTATATGTCAATTTGATGTTAACTTAACATTGGATTTTGTTTACACAACCTAAAAACTATTGGACACCAATTTAACATTGATTATAGATGTTGAATTTGCACTAAATTTTGGTCACCCGACGTCCCAACTGAAATTTAACCAATCAGTGTGTTATGATGTTGTGTGTCGATGATATGCAGTGTAAATGTAAAATAAATCTTAAGACTTGTATATTAATTAACCCTCATTCCCAAACATAATCCATCCTTTTGGTAATGCTTTTGATGTAGCATTTCATGTCATCTTGGAAAGAATGCCAATTAGGTACCATTAGGTATCATAGACAAAAATGTACTGTTGATACAGATGTTATTTAATAATTCATAAGGTAATTAATTTAATATGATACAGTAGCTGCTTCTTCTATGTTTGCTGGTGGCAGGAAGAGTGCTATCAGAAAAACTGAGAGATTAGAGTACAGTTAATATGTGGGAGCAGCTAAGCATAGAGTCAGTTGTCTCTTTACTGATTTAAATGACTATTTTGGATTGTAGTACAACAATAATAACATTTGTACTTTTATATAATAGAATAGAATAGATTCACCATTTTTAAAATACTACATATAAAACAAATAATTGTTCCAGTATATATTACACTAAGTGTTCCATCATCCATCAAGTGTTCCATCAGCTTCAGTTAAACTACACCTGCATGTAGGTTGACATTACTTTATGCCCCCCATGCAGAGCAGATGGGCCATCTGTGAAAATCTTGTTTTGGCGCCATGCTGCGCACCCGACTATATTTGACACCGAAGGAGCATCGCACAAGATTACAGAACTCACAGCCCTGAAATGTAATACGACACCTGTAACTTTTACCTGAGAGCCTCTTAACAGAGAAATACCTCAAAATATATTTGAGTTCCTATCAATTACAGCAGCATGTGAGAGCTCTTACTGTAGCTCAATGCTCAGTCGGAGGAGACTGAAACTGTGAAGTTGTACTTTTCCAAACGGTGACTAACAAGTGATTTGCTAGCTGAAGAAATCCGAGTGGACATGTTCATAATAGCAGTCTCCCGCTTATGGCTAGACTGTTTTCCAGCATTGTGTTCCTGCTGAGCGTGGGATGATTTGTGCCAAGAAAATAATTGAGGCGTTAGCGTATGTAATATAATATTTGTTGCCAGAAGCAAATAAATAACAGCATACATTATACATTTTCGCTTTGCTATCCTGAATTTGCCAAGTGCAACATGTCCCTGGGTCAACATCTTTGCTGACTCTGGAACAACATTGTGATTAACCTTGATTAACATTGTGATTTCTTCAGATTTGAAGAAACAGTTTACAGGTTTTTTTTTTTTTTTAAGTTTAGGCTTGCAATAAGTGTTTGGTGCTTCAGTGTCAGTCATCTAGTGTCAGTTTAGGTGTAGAGATATGGTCAAGACTATATTTTTGCATTAAAAATGTAGTTTTAGGGTCAACAAAATATGTTGACCTAGGGACACATAGTACTTGGCAAAATCAGGATGTGCATTTTCACTTATTTGAACTTAAAAGACTTGCCTACCTTCGTTTAACTCTAAAAAGGCTTTGCCTGTCCAATTTTCTAATATCTATCTAGTAACTGTCTTTCAGTTTGAGAAGAATGTGCAACGCAAGCACAATCTATCATGTGCAAATTCATAATATTCCCAAGGAGTCTGCGCTTGGGAGGAGGGGGTTGTGCTCTTGTTCACCATCTTGGGTTTTAATGTGCATCTGATTCACCAAAAGCAAATAAACGTTAACTCACTAAACCGCCCGCCAGCCCAGACTAAGTCTAATACTTCACATATTTGGTTTTTGAAGACGAATAAGTGAATGTCTTACCTGGACCCAAAAGTGCAAACTGGGGAGGTGAGGGGGACAACGACTCAATGGTGGAGCTCAGCGCAGACAAACGGTGAATATGAACACCAGCTAATGGAACAAAATAAAGCGGTGGTGAAAAAAGAGCGAGAGAGAGAGAGAGAGAGAGAGAGAGAGAGAGAGAGACAACTCTGTCTCCCCCTCCCCTTACAGCCTCCTTCGTTTCTCTCCATCCCTATAGCACAAAGATAGAAGAACAGCCACAGACAAGCTAATCTCAACTAAGGACAACATCAGCAAGAACTGAATGTCAACGGATGGGAAACAAACTACATTTCATTACAGGCTAATTGCAGTCGTCTAAACCTACCGTAGTGCGAGTATATGTTTGAGTCGGAACGTGTGGGTTGCTCTCTCCTTCTCTCTCTCGCTCTGTCTTCCTCTCCGTCTGCCTCGCTCTGGCTGCGTCCAGACATGACTGGGGCTGATTTAGGTCACCGTGTCTGTCTGGCTGAGCTCAGCTGCCGCGTCGCCGTTTCTGCTCGCCTCTGCCCTGCCCTCTGGACAAGGACTAAGTCTAAGACCGAAAGCCACCTTAACCTTGGAATGGAGCAGCCACTTTGGCTGGTCGCTGTGAAGGGGAATGCAGACGGGCCCGGTTGACTGGACGTCTTGTGTGGGACAGGTTTACGACGGGACGGACAGGTGACGTGCTGGAATCCAAGCTTTTAGCGCCGACTTCTCAGCCTGTGAACCTGATTTGGTATTGCCAAACGATGGCGTAAACAGCCCTCAAAAAATCACCGGGCTTGCTTCTCCAAATTTTCTGTGTACAAATGAGACCGACGTTAATTCCAAGTTGTTTGACTCAAGAGTTCGTCTTCTTTCTTGGCTCTACTCTCTGCCCCAATGAAAACGATTCCTCAACGGCAAAAAGGAGCAGAGCGACGGTATTTCGAGAGGAAGTGCTCGGCTCCTCTGCCTCCCCGAAACAAACCAGTAGACTGCAGCTGTGAGCTCCTGTGCCTCCACTCTAGTCGTCTGGCTGTGCCGCAGTGCGTCTGGGAGGAAAAAAAGACTCTACGTCTGTAGCCGGAGCGCTGCCACTCGCCTAAAACCATTGCCGTGACACAGCAATCAGCTGACTTGTGTCAGCAGAATGATGCGTCATCGTTTGCTGAGCAGAAAGGATGCTGGGAAGTTTTTGGTGTGACGTGCCACCTTAAAACCCCATCTTAATACTTGTCTCAAGTGCAGGAGAGTAACAACAGTTCTATTTATTAATAAACAGGACACTGTATGCGACAGAGAATGCATCTAGTTTGCCCTTCACCCACCTTTAGGTTCTTTCTGTTTTTGTTCTCCACTGACTTCCCTCTCTTCCAAACTTCCTCCCTGTCTTTCTGCCTCTCTGTTCCCTGTGAAGTGCAACCGGCTTCTAAGTTTCCAGGTTCCAGTATGAAAAGGGTCTCTCATCCTTCAAATGTCACATTTTCCTAGGATGGAATTAAAGCAGACACATAAACACGCTCACATTCCCACCCTCCCTACATTTTGCTTTTCATATTTGTGCCATGTCATTCACAGTCTCTTTATTATGGTACAGGTACACCTTTGCAGTCTTTTTTCTGCACATGGCTGTTGTAATTAACATAAACGTAATGTCTTTGTCCTCAAATCCATACAGTTGAGATAGTTAAAGGAAAGACAGCAGAAAGGGAGCCCTTAAATGAGCATGTGATTAACTGCTGGAGTGATCTGCTTTCTCCATCCCCAACGCTGATGCCCTGCTGACTGCAATTGTGAAAACAATCATTGTTTGGAGTCCAAGAAAAACACTTCTCTATTTCTCCTCATTTCACCAGTCTCGCTTTCTCTTTATCTTGCATATGTGTTAAAGAAATCCTTAAAAATACCTAAGCCTGCAAAAAGAGTACTTATAATGGGAACTAATGCACTAAGGTGCAATCTGAAAGGCACTTCATTTTCAGGCAATTAATTGAATGTTAATTGCAATTAGATTAACATATATTACAGTTTACATTTACCCGTAAATGCAATAAAATGAATGGCTTTTTGGGCCACTTAAGTTGAACTTAAGGAAACCTTTATGTAATTTCATAGTTGCAATTGTCCAACAAGCATTTTTGGTAAAGTAAAATGTAATTAATTCCTATTAAAACTTGTATATCATGATTTAAATATCTTATGTGTCATTACATGTATAATGATCAAGTTGCAATTTAGTATATTTAAAATATTTTAACTAGGAAACACTTAATTTCGATAGTTCACTTTAGATATTTTTACTAACAGTAACTTTTCAACTGCATGTCAACTAGTAGTCATTCGAGTATTAGTAGGTCTGTCTGTTTAATATCTTAATATCCACTTTATAAAGTATATAAAGTCTCCTCTCTTTAAGCGCACTTAAGTGGCCCTTTAAAAGACCTTCAAATAAAGTGTTACTGACTTTCTCTCTTATGGGGGAAACAAAAGGAGCATTTTTCTGTAAAGTGTTGGTCACCCTTTTCAATGCAGTGGATAGTGAAAGGAGCTTTTAAGATTTAAAAAGGACTTAAAACACTATTAAAGTGACCCATACGACACGTGTTATTGTGTAGTTCATATGATACGATGATGATAATTTCTTTGAGGGACAGACAGAGATTTATGTGGACTTTCGCTGATATTACTGTTAACTTCAGGAACACTGACTCCAACTAGATCAGTTACATCTGTGAACAGATATTGCAGTTTTGTAATGTGAATCAACTGATTCAGTGTATAGGGTCAGATGAGCAAGAAGGATTCTTTCATGAATCCATCACTGTTACTTCCTTCATGAACTCTGCTTTATGATCATTTATGGTGCTCTCGCATGCTTTTCGAAGCTTGAAAGCTCCTGTCTCCATTCATTGTAATTGCATGGAGAAGAGCTTCCAGCGCATTCTTTCAAATGTGTAAAAGTAACTGAGGGTCAATAAATGATGACAGAATTAACATTTTTTTTACTGAATTCCTTAATTTAAACCTTTGTATTGAATTTACACATTACAAATGTCTTATTCATTTTCGTCAGTGTGTCAGGGTTTCATGTATTATGTGTGTGGGTTAGGGGGTGTGTGTGTGTGTGTGTGTGTGATACAGCACATGTTCAGTCACTGATGCACCCTCTTTAACTCCAACAGACAGGAAAATGGACTTGAGCCTGCCAACAAATACACAAACCTAGAGTCAGGTATCAGCTGTACCACAACCTGACTGGACAAAACCTCCATTGAAGTACAAGGCTAAACATTCCGCTCCAATAATCTCTCAAAACATATTTCACGTTTGGTACAAACCTTGAGCCAAAATTCCATATGTTTGAATGAAGAGTGCCCATTCACTCTTCATAACTGTATAAATTTAGACATTCTATCTTCACTCGCTTTGCTGTCCCCAACAGCATTTCCTTCTCCTGTTATTTAAAAGCACATACCACTCACAATAACCCAGAGAAAATCTACTGCTCAAGGTTGCTGGCAAAACATAAACAAGACCTTTCTACGAGTGAATGCACTCTGTTCATCAAAACACTTTTTGTTGCCTCCAGAGCAGCAACAAAACCTTTGGTTCGCTATTTAGTTGAGAAAATCATTCTCAGAAGGTGCTGTTGAATTTGATGTTTGCACCCCATACACGATGAAATATTAAAAGAAACATAATACCTAACGGTTTTGCGAAGAAAAAGAAAAAGAGTGTGAGAGAAAGAAAGAAAAGACCCAAGATTTATAACCTTGAGTAAAACCTGCAGTGTTTACTAAATAAGAGATCAAGTTTAAGCTGCCAGAGACAAAAGGGATGAAATAAAGAGAGAAAGAGGAACAATAAATTCTCCATTTTTCACTATGAGCTCCTTTGATAAGTCTCCAAAATAATAAATAACTAACAAATGTGGAAAAAACTTAGTTTCATTTTGTATAAAGATAATGATGCCCAATTTTGAGCAATAATGTTTTTTTTTTTAATTCCAAAACAAAATCTCATTATCATAATACATATATTTTCTTTTTACATAAAGAATCTTTAATATTAATTCTAATGCACTGATCTTATTACTTTACTAAAACAGTAACACTTTATAATAACTACACACTATGAATCATAAGTTAAGCATTAATAAATAGTCAGTTCATCCTTTATAAAGCATTGTTCCAACATTTACAGTAATTAGTAAGCAGTTTATAAAAACAGTTATAAATGCCTTGTTCTTGATTTATTAACATCTAAATGTGCAAATAAGACTTAAAGGGTCAGTTATCTTCCTAACAGAAAAAAATAAACAAAGCCAGCACAGAAGGATACAGAACTATTAATTTCAAGATGCAAAAAACATACACTTACTGTACTTGGTACAGTAACTTCAAACTGTACACTTCATTTTTGAAAATTTCTTATGAAATTGAAGGTTTATTTTTCATTTATCAAGTGTAGAGTTGTACGATTACATTTTTTACATACATTTTTACATGTACATAGGGATAACTAGTCCTTACCTTAGATTAGCACACAAAAACAGACGTCTGGCAACTACTAAATGCTTTATAACTGCCTGACTTAATCATAAATTAAAGCAGGAACATTTTTTAATAATGCTTCTATTAACACACTGAACAGCTGTTATCATGTGTCTAAATAATAAGATTAATTAATGTAAATTTAAATAATTTATTAATCATTTACTTAGACTTTCTAAATGATCTTATTAAACACTGACTCCTAATTAACTGGTTTGTAAATAGGTTATAATTTTTAAAAAATGATAAACTGATTATTAATAAAGTATGAAAATAAAATTATGACATTATTACAATTAAATTACAATTATTATTAATTATTAAGAACAAGGCATTTGTAAACTGTTTACTAACGCGTAGTAATGTTGGAACACTGGTTTATAAACGATTAACTGAGTAGTTACTAATGCTTAACTAATCATTCATAGTGTGTACTTATTATAAAGTGTTACCTAATTTTTTTTCACATTACAATAATAAGACAAGAATGACTTTTTTCTGACATCACACTAATGAGAATTGTGGGGGAGTGTTAAATTATCATGCAAATAATTATAGTTTAATAGTTAATAGTTTTCTTTTCTTTTCTCTTTTTTCCTTATAATGCGCAATAAAACTCTTGACAGGTTTTGTGATTCACTCACCTAATAAATTACATGTAGCTGAAAATAAATGAACTGAAATAAACACATCTCTGGATGAACAGTGATACTGGTGTCATTATGTCTGTTGGTCTTTAATTAGCATCACTTCAGTTTATAGTCCAACGGTTGGTAACACTTTAGACAAATGAACATGATTGTATCACGACTGGAATCTTTCCAACAAGCGCTGTTCCGTTTTCCTACAGCCTCTTTATCGAGCAAATACATCGGCTCATAATTAACATGAAACTACTTTTGAGAATAGCTGATGAAGTGATGCTATGGAGATAAACTTAACTGTTCTTGGAAGTTCTTTTGGAAACATGTGAAACCTGAAAAAAAGGGGCGTGTCTTTAGCCGCCTGTCCTGATTTATTGCAGCAATGGGGAAGTAAAGCCACGTGAAAGATAAGCCATCAGAACCTGAACTCATGTCCTTACCTCGGTGTTCTTCTCCGGGGGAAATAATCTGCTGAGCTGGACAATTGGCTGTAACCGTTTTGGCCGTTCAGTGCAAGTTATCTGGGTGACCTCACCACAAACAAGTTCCCACTAAAGCAAGAGAAAGACATCTGGGTGACCTTTTAGCACAAGTTTCGAGCGAGACTGTGAGAACTTAAAGCTTTACAGATGGCAAACACAACTTTAAAGGCTAAAAGGAATACCTGCTGGGATAAGGTTGGACAGTTTCAGTTCAGCAGGAGCTCAGCCATCACACACACACACACACAAAGGCTCCATTGTGCGCAGAGAGGCAGGAGAAATTAGCTTGGTAATGAGGAAGGCAGCAATGATGGGACAGAAAGAATGTAATGAGTAACTCAGAGGCACGTTCCTCCAGACCGTGTCATAACGGCTCCAACTACCATCTGACCTGAGTGTATACACTGTTCCTCGCCCCCGTTCATCTTTCTGGCAACTGAAAACCCAAGGCTATCCGACTTCTGACATCTATGCAAATCCATTAATATGTTTGTGTGTGTTTGAGATTGGCTGCATGACTGATAAGGATGTTCCTGACGTCGACCGTTTATAGTTCAGCTCCGCTGGGCTAGGACTGGCGAGATCATGTAGTTTCTTGTCTGGATGTGTTTTAAGAGCAAACAGTCAGGATTTCCATGGCAACACTAAGCCAAGCTTGAGGAGTGGGGTTTGGATTGAACATCGTGGTAGTGGGGAGTGAATGAGTGAATTAAGCATGCTGCTGTCTGTGCGCCGTGTCACCAGACCTTTACTAAAGCTTCTCGTTTCAGCCTATGAGATCACACTGTCATTATAAGGGGATTTGTCCATTTTTGATCCTTCTGTTGAAGCTCTTTTTTTGACGGCAATCACACAAGTATTTTATCTTGTGGGTTTGTTTTCTAAAATGACTCCCCAGGTGAATAGGGTAAAAATAATAATAATAATAATTGTAGATGTCTATAGTTGATTGATTACATTATCATTTTTATTTTAAGAATATTTATTTATTTTGGAAATGTTATGTTTACATATGCAAATGTGGAAATATGTCAGTAAATATTCAGAAGTTTGCATACATCTCCAAAACCAAAAACTGAACATGTGCCAACAGCACATTCAAAATATCTGTTACAGTTACTGACATATTAGAGACTTTTTAAATGCTATTAAGTTAAAGATATGTATGCGGAATGTGCATATTTATTATGTATACACACACATGCATGCACACGTTTCAGGAAAAAAAAATATTTGTATATATTTAATATATTTATTTACTATATAAATTATATGAATATAAATATATACATGCAAATATATATATATAAATATTTATTGTATGTATGTATATTGTATTGTATTATGTTTATATATACATAATACATTTACACAGAACACGCACATAAAATTATGCAAACTAAAAACTTTTTTTTTTGGATGTGATTAATCATTTGACAGCACTCATTTTTTATATCACTTCAGATTATTTTTTTTATTAACTAGAAAAAAATCTAAATTGGGAATAAAATGTATGAAAATAATATACCTATGTAATATAACTTTCAGGATATAGCTACGAATAAAACTGTGTAGTTTGGTGGATGCAAGTGAGTTATTAGAGTAAATTTTTTTTTAAATAGCAACATTATATAACTACTAAACATGACATGCTAAGCACAACTGAAATGGAAAATATAACAGCTAATTTGAAAGCTATAATAATATCTGAGTACACTGTTTACAACTCATTTTTTTTAAAAAAAATGGCCTTTAGCGATACATGTTTTAAAATGTAGAAAAATAGATCAAGTGCATTACAATAAACATTAAATAAAATGTATTCTGTAAATAAAATTCTGCAGTCAGTTCTGACAAGTGCTCACTTTTGACTCACCTGGAGAAAATAGTGTATGTGTGGCCCATAGCGTTCCTGTTGAGGTGTAACCACTAAAGTAAATAATCGTAAGTGTAGCAGGGTGGCCATCTGTCCCTGTGATGAGACACGATAAGGTAAGCCAGGGTGCATTCTCTCCCAGCACACCTGTTTAAACAGTCAAAGGTGTTTGATTACTGTATTCAGAATCATATGGCCTCAGAACTGCCTTAGGGAATCTCATGTACACTGTGTACTTGTAGTGTAAGTAAATGGTTAACACTTTTTCAAACTCAAAATACTTCAGCTATGAGGTCACCGAACTATTGATTTCAGTTATATTGATGGAGGGTTTAGGAAGTCACTGTCTGCTTAGCAGAGATAGTGGAGATGCATCACTTCATCTTCACATCTCACGATAATGTGAGAATGGACTCGAGATGCTTGCCTTTTGTTGTTATTTTCTATTCATGATAGATGACTTGATTACGTAATGCATATTCAGATCTGTTTTATCTAGTTAAACAGTTATTCAGGGCATACACTTTCTGTGTGGAATAACAACTGATGTTTTCAGCCTTATTTTGGCTCTACTACGCCATCTAGAGGCGTAAAAGAGGGCGGTTTTAAACAGAGTCATGATGCCAAATGCTGTTTCTTCACCTCTTGCATTTGACTGTTTGCTGTGTGACTGCATTCTGGTATCAGCTTCATTCTAGTAGCTAGAATTGCACAATTTGGAAGAGTATAATAAATACAACGGACTGTTTAAGAAACATGCCCATAGATCTGAAAAATAAAATAGGCAATCCATAATATATATTCAGATTATTTGAAATCCGGCAAAAAAGAGCGCGAGCTACCAACACAAACAAGAACATGCTGCATTTGGATGGAGAAGCGCGTGGCATGTGGGCGCGCGCAGTCTGTCTTTGTGTATAAATAAAAAAAAAACGCACGCGGCTGCGTATGTCTAATGTTAATGAATGGCGATTATGATTTTGTTTTTGTCTTTTTTGCGGAAATTATATTGATATCGCAATTTAATACTGTAAATAGTAATTTGCAGATGATCTATGCAAGTTAAAGCAAAGGCTTGATTGTAAAAAAAAAAAATGGATTTAACAATCCTTGGATTTAATCCGCGTTATCGCTCATAATCGAATATTAGAATTGCTTATCCTAATTTAAGCACCCCAGCCAAATTCTGCTTGCGATCTAGGAAAGGGGGAGTACATAATGCGCCTTTAAAACTAAGTTTGCAGTGTAGATGGAATGAGGTCAGACAGAAAGCTTCTCATTGCACGCGCCGATTATTATTAGATACTATATTCAGCCAATGGAGGGCGACGGGGTGTGGCTCTGGCTGAGGATAGGCTAGTGACAGCAGCTGATTGGCTGGATTCTCTTTCCTTTATACCTTCGGAAAAGGATAAATCCTTGTGAGGCGGTATAGCAGAAGTATTGAAAGTTGTGAAGGGTGATAGGAAGCTCAGAGCATGAAAAAGTGCAGTCGCCTAAACCTACCGCATGGTCATACGACAAACTATGCTAAAGACACTTGTCTGTTTCCACTGAACGGCTTCAGATACTTCGCGTCCAGAGCGCACTCTGGGTTCGTTTTCAGTCGAACCGGCAGTTGAACGACAGACTGTTGATTTTGACAACAGTGCCGGGACTTGACAGAGCTCCTGACGGGGGATATGCCCCTTTGTGGACGGCGTGAACCAAGAGACAGACAGCAGCAGCAACTTTGTTTCCACGCTGACTAAATCACATTGTGAAGAAGAAACTCTTAGCGCTCTCCAAGCGTTTCAAGCTGCGGCACGTGTAGGATTTTCGTGCGCAATTAAAAGTTGAGACTGTTGTAGTGAGTGCATGGGCACAGACCTGGCTATGGTGGAGCAGACGCACATCAGCAACAACAGCGACGTGCTCCACGGCGATTCAACTGATTCTGGGGAGATGGACCTAGACATGGACGCCTCCCCGACTCCCGGCTCTCCAAACTCGGCTGGGGATAAGATGGACATCGCCTGGTGCAAAACCCCATCGGGACACATCAAGAGGCCAATGAACGCATTCATGGTTTGGTCGCAGATAGAGAGGCGCAAGATTATGGAACAGTCGCCGGACATGCACAACGCGGAGATCTCCAAGAGACTCGGCAAGCGCTGGAAACTTTTGAAAGACAGCGACAAGATCCCCTTCATTCGCGAGGCCGAGCGTCTGCGACTCAAGCACATGGCAGACTATCCAGACTACAAATATCGACCTCGGAAGAAGGTGAAGTCATCCAGCGGCAAAACTGGGGAGAAGGCGGAGCGCGTGAGCGGCAGCCCCGGTGCGAAGTCTGCCTCCAAAAAGAGCTCCAAAACTCTCAGCAGGTCGCACAGAAAGTCAACGGCGCTGGAGCTGACCTCCCACTCCGTCCCGGCAGACCACCACACTCTTTACAAGTCCAGGTCCGCGTCCGCGGCCAAACAGATCCCTGAGAAACCAGCAAAGCGCGGGCATGCGTTCGGGGGATGCAGCTCCGATAGCAGCCCGCCCTCCGTCGCCGTGCCGGCCAGCCCCACTCTGAGCAGCTCGGCGGAATCCAGCGACCCGCTGAGCCTCTACGAGGACGGGCTCGCCAGCGGAAAGGAAGACGCGGAGCCTGCCGCGCGCTTCAAGTACACCCGCGCGCCGTCTCCGACGCCCTCCGCCTCGCACTCGTCGTCCTCACAGTCGTCCTCTTCAGATGAGGAGTTCGAGGACGAGCTGGCGGACCCCAGCCCCGGCTTTGACAGTTTCAGCACCTTTGGCACCGCGCCTCTGGACAGAGATTTGGAGTTCAACTTTGAGTCAGGCTCCGGCTCGCACTTTGAGTTCCCCGACTACTGCACCCCAGAGGTGAGCGAGTTGATATTAGGGGACTGGCTCGAATCGACAATATCCAACTTGGTGTTCACTTATTGAGCGCTAGTTGTGAAAGGACAGTTTGAAAAATGACTGGAGGGCTGTAAAGATCCTCCGAGACGAGTCAACGACATGATTCCTCGATTCCTTATCATGCATCAGATACTGTGGGTTCTCATTATCCACTGACAAGAGTGCAGATGAAAGTGCTTAGCTTGCTCGTTTGGTGCTGGAAGGAGGCGCGCTTTGGACGCAGACGAGGAGGGCATTGCGCGGTGGCGAGTTCACGCTGTGCGCCCTCTTCGAATTTAAAAAAGGGACGTTTTTAAACAGAAGACAAGTCTGGTCATATGCTTGTTTCGATGGAGGTACTGAATGGAGAGCACGCGAGCGAGCGACGATTCGTTTGCTCGAGGTTGTTTACCAGAATCGTGTGTTAGACCAGCATCGCATGCTTTCATTACGATTTAAGGCTGTTGAGAAGCGTAACTGGTGTTGATTCATTGAAACCGAATGGCAGCGCCACATGAGACGCAAAAACAAACACAATCACCAGCTTTCCTGTCGTCATGACATCAGGATCCAGACGCAACTCAGATGATTCGACTCTTTACACTACAAATCAGGACCAAAATTAATCCGAGGAGCGTTTTCTCTCTCTCCTTCTCTCTCTGCCTTTTACTTTTTCATCCTCGTAACTTTTCAGCGCTGGCATTTTTTATATCGATGTATTTATAATGGCCAAACATTGCTCCTCTCTTCCCCTCCGTCACTTGTGTTCTAGTCAGTCTGTTGTGTGTATAGGCTACACATGCACATGTCCGTCTTTCTCGCGGAAGGGCTAGACTTGTTTCGTATTATTTAATTGATGACCTCTCACATGGAACGGAGATTAAATGTTTCATTATTTTCTAGTGTATTTTTGTACAAAATCTATCGAGGGGGTGTCAATCGGTGAATATCGCTGTTTGGATTTCCGATTTTAAAAGCCAGGGGGTTGGGTTGTCTCCAAAATCTGCCCCCTAAACATGTTTACAGTGTCAATCCACAGGCTTCTTAAAGAGACAGTATCTGCATTTCAACGACCAATCGTCATTAGCCTACGATGCGCGCGCTGAGTGAGGTTGTATGTAGCTGCAGCAGCAACAGCTGCGATTTATCGCGTCCTTATTGGGGATACTGTACTTTTTGAATACCAATTTCTTTGTGCTTTTATAGTGACACGTTTCGGTTTGAACCACTGGATGGAATGACAGATACGGTCGAAATGCCTATAATTCATGAACAATGAAGTACGTCTTCACTCCATAATTGTACAAGGATATTTAATCTTTTCTACTTGTTGGCTAAATGTAGCTAATTGTTTTAGTATATTATGGCATGGCGAATAGCATTTTGTATTTCTGAATTCAGGTTTATGTAGAGCAGTTGTGTTTAAGGCAGAGGATCAACATGAAGATTTCTATGTACATTGAGTGTAAAATAAGTAAAAGATTGCGTGTTTATGTCTGACGATGATATATCATGACAGGAACAAGAACATATATCTTTATACATCCCTATGTTTAAGAGTGTTGTTCATGACTTTTGGAATATATAGATATGTTTTATTGTTTCATTTTGTGCAATATGCTGTGTACAATATTGTTTTGTCTTGCCATACCATATCTCAACATTTGAGTAGTGAACTCAAAAGCCAGCCAATTGTGTCAAGTCACTGCCTGTCAGACCTCTGTACAGAACTTTGTCTTTTTCCAAGAAGGAAATAAAATCAGCTGGAACTGAATGTCAGTTGCACGACTCTTTCTCTCGTATTGTATTTCTTTTCATTGAATGCAACACTTCACAAAACTAAAGAATAATAATTCTGCACCATGTGCATTTCTGAGAGCAGTACTGCCCCACAAAGGCAAAACACAGTAATTACGACAACACTTAACCATAAAATGGCTTCATACATTTCTGATTTAGTATCACACTCTGATTCACCACAAAAGTGGCCAAAGGACAATAAATGGGCTCCACTTTTAAAAATGAAAGTTATTTACTGGCATAAAACCTTTCCATTCAACAAAAAAGTTCATTATAGAGAAAAAGGCTTCTTAATGTTATATATAGGCTACACAAAAAAGTTATTTAAAATAATTTTTCAATTAATGGTTCTTCTATGGCATCACTGCAGGAAAAAAAAAAAAAAACACTTTGGAAACTTTATTTTACAGAGTATAAGGGATCTAAGAGCAATAAAGAAAAAGCTAAAAGGTCCATTTTTGTACCTTAATATTACATATGTAATATTTGTACCTTATATAAATGGTATTAACATTTTAATTGTGCATATTAGTACCCAAAGTCTTAATATTATTACCTTTTGAAAGCATACAACCCCAGTTTTTTTTTTTTTTTTTTTTTGGCCTTAGTTTAAGTAAGAATTACTCATGTGTATAATATTAGAAGAATATTATTTATTATTTTTATTTAACATTTAAACAGTCACTTCCACCAGCTCTGCTTTTGTATGTCAGTCTGTGTGAGACATTTGAAACATGCAATACCAAAAGATTGACAGTCAGGCCTTTGCAACCTGTAGTCACGAGGAACTATCACATAATTATATTATGATACTGTTTCATTTCTTTGGTCTCTGGTAAACATCCATTCATCCCTTCCCCCCAGTGTTTTTTTTCCTCTATAAGACACAGGCTAGTGGGTAAACAGAGGCGATCCAGACATTACAAACATGCAATAATCACATTACATGCCTGCAGTACGCCATGTTTACATGAAGGAAGGGGGGGTGGGGGGTATGGGGGAATAAGATGGTTTGTCCATGTCTGAAGAGCTGAGTGTTCTAGCAACTCGGTCTGAGTCATTATCTAGCATCATCTCGACTGATAGCGCAGGGTGTGAACCTAATGCCCTAGTCGAGTGTGAGCATGGATGCACACTGCAGCAAGACGGTCTAGACATGGGCTCTGTGGGGGAGGAGTGTGAGACAGATGAGATGTCTCTGCCGGGAGGCTACATTGGGGGCGCTCAAGTGGATTGTTCAGCAGGGATGACTGCTGAAACCAATTAATTCCTTCTGGGTGCACTGGTTTGTGTCGGGAACGGGGAGGGGGCTCTCGAAAGATTTTGTGTTAATCTGTTTACATCCCCCAAATGAGAAAAGAGACAGGAAGCCGTTTGAATACCACAGTTGTGCAAAGTTAAGATATGAATGTATCAGTCTGTCAAGCAGACTTGGATGATGGATTGTGTTGGGGTGCCAGTTGCAAGCTCATGTATTCATGTTTCTTGCAATCTTGACTTGTTATCTGGAGTCAGTGACACAGGCAAAGTTTGAAGCTGTGCGTGTGTCTGCCTGTCTATCTATCTAGACAGATATACATACATACATAATGATAAACACATATATAGGATATACCAACCTTGCATATTTACTTCAAATAAAATGGATAGTAATTTGCACAGTTATTATTTTTTGTTATTGTTAATTTTAGTACTGCCATGAAAAGCTATGGAAAGCTATTTTACATACTTTTTAAGAATAAATTAGATCTCTTAATAATTGCATGAAAACCTTTGAAAGGAATCATTTTAAAATATTTTAAATCTAAAATTCTGTCTACTAAAATGTGTGAATTAGTCTATTCTGGGCAGTACTAAATAACCTTTGTTGTATTAATTTAATTAATTTATTTTTACCATTTTGCAAGGTGGAATGCACACAGTGTGTGTGTCGCACACATATGATATATATATATCCTGCTTTATGTATTATGTAAAAAAAAGAACAAGATCACACACACACACGAACACACTTTATACCTTTATAGCATTAACAGAAGGCAGCACAGATGGTTTAAATTGGTGCACTTTGCAAGATTAGTAATATTTACAGTTATCCACATACTATGGTTGGCACTACATGTCACTATTACAATCTAATAAACTGTCATAAATATTTATTTATCTATATATCCACTCTAAAGCAATTTAATCAAAAACCAAGCCCTTAACACACTCAGTGACCTTAAGTATATTCATAGTTGTATGAAGAGGTTGAATCGTCATCTCCAAATATACTGTTAAGAAAAGATTCATGAGTGCTCCGATATCAACAACAACCATGTAATAATAATAATAATGATGATTATATATATAATCATTATTATTATTATTTTATTATTATTATTATTATTATTATTATTATTTTAATCGTAGACAATTTTCACAAACCTTACTTAGTAGGTGTAATTCCTTTAATCGCATGGTATTGGACAAGGGGTGGGGTCATGGGTGAAAGGGGCGTGGTCACGCAAGCTGTCTAGCACGTGTAGACAATGCACTATCATCAATACAAGCCAAACATCCGAACGCTGAAAGTTTTGCGCTTTTGGATTATAAGGACACAAACGGGATCACGCCTCAATGGACTTTCACGTTTTAGATAAACTCTTCGAGGATAACTTCCTGACATAGGTAAATGATTTTGGAATATTTTAGCGGGAGTTTTTGTGCGTCTGCTCTGAAAGTTGAGCACAAAGGGGGAGTGGAGTATTCCTTTGTTCATCATGTTATGAACTGACTGCTCACAAACTTCGCTTGGCCACGCTACAATGGGATGAGAACGTAATAACACAATGGAATATCAGTAACTAACTGGATGACTTTTCATAAACCTGGCCTGATTGGGAATTTTTCTTACTCATCACAATTAACACGAGGAATAATCAACAAAGAAAGAACTTACGTACATGTTGGTCCTTCTGTCTTAGACCTTATAATTTGTAATAATTAGAAACCAGGTTATTACTATAGGTTTTGATGAGAATTAGGTTAGCAACAGGTAGCTTTTCAGCAATTTTGTAACGTTAGCAGTTCTGATTTAAAAAACAAAACAAAATTAAGTTAAATATAAATTATCACAGAGTGAGTTACAGTATCAGGGGATGCAAATTCAGGTTTAAGTAAGCCAATCTCTTATTGCTTAATAAAGTGCTGAATGTCAATATATATATTTTTTCTTTGTGTTTTATTTTTCCCCCTTTTGCAATCCATTTTTAACATAAGGATCAAAAAACAAATCATGTTGAGGTCACTGTTTGTATAATAAATTATATGATAATGATTATGAGTGTTCTTGGTTTCAAGTTATGAACTCCATAGGTCACACTTGTTAAGCATTACAAAGAAGACGCATTTTTTTCATGCATCAAATATGCAGTATAGCTATTTTAATATTGCTGGCACTGAGGCCTATGGACGCGTCACAATGAAAACAAGCTGTTCTATTTAATAAAAAAAGAGTAATGTGCAATACAAAGAGAGCTGCAGTAGCCAGATAACCCAAAGATAAAGAAAAGAGGAATAAAAGCCAATGTCAAAAGCCTCTTTGAGAACTAACCATACTTTTCTTGGACTTTCTTGCAATTGATTTTCACCAGCTGATTTTAAAAGACATTTAAAGTGCTCATATATGTGTACTTACCGCAGTTGTAGTTTATATTGATCTCCTAATCTAGTCCTACTGTGGATGAAATTTTACACTGTCGTACAACAGGTACAAAACCTACAAGAAGTACTAGTACCATTTATGTGCTAATACACTTTAGTTAACAAAATATACCTTTAAGTCACCAAAATGCACATTTAAGGGGTAAATCAGGTACAAAAGTGTACCTTTAGAAAAGGTACTGCTCCAGTGACAGCTTTTGTATTTTATATATTTTTTTATTTATTTATTTTTTCAGAAAATGTATCCCATGAGGCCACAGGAGTCTGTGAATGGCAGTGAATCGGTGCAACTGGTGCTAGTATGTCACATGAGAATGGCAACATGAGTAATGAAGTACATATGAATTAAAACCGTACACGCATTCGTATAAATCTAATTTAGTATTTTAGATCTAATTTTAGTAATTTCAGTATTTTTATTTATTACTTATATTTATTCAAAAAAGTACCTACTTGGAATGCATGTGATTTCGGATGCAGCCAAAGTGTCCAAATACTTTCCCCCTCCCATCATGCACTGCATTTGTTCTCTGAGCAAGCTGTTTAGAAGCCGTCTGCTTGTTGCTCTGTGTGTGTGTGTGTGTGTGTGTGTGTGTGAGAGTGCAACAGACATGCTGTATTAATGTATGCCTGCTTAGAAAGGTTGCTGCAGAGATAGCTCTGTTGCCTTGGGATGTTGAAATGTCTTGTTTTGACATTCCTTGTCTTCCATACAAAAAAAATAGAAGAAAAAAAGACATTGCAGGCATCAGAAGACAGCACAGCTAATTAGTCACTTTTGTGCGGGAAGCGTGGTGAGATGATGTCACCGGCAGTGAAGTAATTACTACCCATAAATCATAGTGTGTGTGAGAGGTAGTGGTAGAGAAGCGAATGCTGCTGCTGGCAGCTCTATTGTCTTGAACTCATGAGCCCACTTCTGTCTCCTTAGTGGAAAGGTAAATAGACACCTTCTTGCTCGCAGACGTACTTTAGGATGAGGCAGATGAATCGAAAATGCCCC
>JAUMHP010000074.1:5404056-5424969 GCA_032361065.1 Enteromius trimaculatus | reverse complement strand
GTTAGTTATGCATCTGTTCAGCACAAGGGTCTTTATTTCAGAAATTAATTTCAGATTTCCAAGGCTTTCTGGAGTAAAAGCGCTCCGGCTGTGCCGTGACATCAGGCATCATCCGCAGCATTAATTTTCTTCCCAGCATCACAGCGGTTGTTTTGGCACCCCCGTATGTTTTTAATAGTTTGGTATCTTAGGGCCTTGTCAAGATCTTGGTGGAGGCCTTTGAAATTAGACTGAGTTTCTGTCAGCGTATGCTTTGATTTACTTTCCCGCCGTCTATCTCTCTCCACGCGGCCAAGAGAGCCTGATGTTTTACTGTCCCGAAACTGAATGCGAGTTTGCTGACGGTGCTAAACCGTAAGGATGCGCAGGCTGAGCTCCACAGGCTCTGCCCAGCCGAACCACTTCTGAAGTTCTCCTGTGCTCTCGTGTGACGAGCTGTCGGTTTATGACTGGGAGCAACTGGTATATGTTTGTGTCATGTTTATGTGCGGTTTGAATGCCCCAATTCGCCGAAGGGCAGCTTTGCGTCACGACTGCACGTCGATGCTTTGTTCTGCGAGAGCTTGTTATAAATACAGTATGTTGTTTTGAAGTGGGGCTGCACTGTGTTTCTCACACTTTTGAGAGCATGCTTGTGTCTCCATAGGTTTTTTTTTCTTTTTTTTTCCAGTGGAGTTGACAGGGTTTTGTGAGTGCGTTGGTCTATGTTTATGTTTATCATGCAGGACCTAACTAGGGGAAAAAAAAGAAAGGAAACAGTGGATTGCACGTGAACCTGGTGCTCTGTTCACAGCTCGATGCAAATGTAACACAGATGTTTCTGTACTGTACTGTGAAGTCTCCTCTCTTTTCTCATCCTCACTTCTCGTCAGAAAATCCCTTTATGGTTCAGATTGGCACACCTCGTCTCCTCCTGCTCCTCTTGCCTGTTTTCCATTGCTGCTCCTCACTCACACCCTGACACCTACTTATTACTTCTGTTTTCTTGAATGCGTTCCTCTGGTATTCTCTTTTTCTTATTAGTCGACTCCTTTGGAAAATGTAATTTGAGCTGAATGAGATAAATTTTTATGGTTTGGCACTCTGGCCGTTTTGTAGCTTACGGGCCTGCTAGGCTTCATACTTTTCTTCTTTTTCAATTTCCAGCAATTAATTCAGCTTGAACTGCTGTATTGTATGTATGTACATAACTGTAGCTGTACTATCTTCAGTATATTAATTTATGTTATTTGTAATAATCTCCATACTGTAACTATTTGTTTATAAACAATGTTTTAGCAGTAATCTGTAGAGGCCTCCTAATGAAGGTTTTAAACTATTAACCAGTTTTTATATTATTAATGAACTACTAGTTTTAAAATTAATATTTGAGTTTATTGTGTGTGCTTTTTTCATTGTGCATTCCAATTCATCTCATTCAAATTGCAGTTTGGTAACCTCATTTTTATTAGGTTAAACAAACAAACAAACAGCTAAATAACTCAATCAAACACAAAAGCATGATAACAATCAAAAAACAAACAATTTTAGAGTTATCTTAATATTTATTTATTGAAGTGTCTGTTTAGCAAGATTAAAAAATTGTCAATCTGCTGGAATAACATGTTTTAACACATTTCTAAAATATTTTATTTAAAGTAATAAAATTGTTTTATGGTTTTAGTTAACTATACGCTATTAAATTAAGAATTAAAATAAGCTAAATTAAAATAACATGTACTGAATTAAGTTGTGATAAGTAAGAATTAAGTGCTACAATAACTAAAATGCAAACTGAAATACAATAAAACTAAATAGAAATGAATAGAGGTTCATTGCAAAAATAACTTTGGAAATAAATTGACTACTGTTATCTCTCTGTTGCAATTAGTTTTACAGTATTGTTGCCAGGTGGCTAATCAAAAAGAAATGTATATATCATTTTTTATTTATTTATTTTAATTGTATTTATTTATTTATTTATTGACATTTTGACATTTTATTTTTATTGACTAATTGAATGGAATATAAATTATATACACACATTTATTTATTTATTTTTTGCAGGGCTATATAGATGCTTAAATCTAAAATATGAGATGTGAGAGCATGTGGATAGGAGATAAACAGAAAGGAAAAGACTTGCTGAAACTTTCTTTAGGTTTTGCTAGTACAGAGCACATCTGTGAAAGCAATCACTGTATACTTGAGGATGAAGGTCAATGTCCTGTGACAGTTGAAGATTCACTCACTGTGTGTGTGTGTGTGTGTGTTCAAGCAGTTCACAGAGAGCTTTTCACTTGGTGGAGAGAGACTAAAAATCTTCGCTGCGATCTAAACTCACAGTTTACAGTAATCATCTCTGAGTACAGTATTGACAAGTAACCGAGCCGCTTAAACTAGAAAGTGAGAGACATTTTCCCATGAGAAGATTTTAGTTAATGAGCGGTGGTTTGGAAAAGATGAGAAGACTCAGCACTCTAAGGCTGATTATGAGAGTGAGATCTGAAACGAGAGCTTTGAGGTGGGCGGCACAAATGAGAGAGTGGCAGACCTTTGGAACATCTGCCAATGTGCCTGTGAATTATAGCAGATTCATTAGAGCAAGTAGGCGGAGGGTGTTTCTGAGCACTGACAGTTCACAATCCGCAGGAGGTCGCGCCACTAGTGAGGGTGTGGATTGTTTAACACTCTTTCCTGACCTCATCCCATCGGCTGGTGTGAGGCAGCTTAAACCCAAATGTGCATTATTTCTTTACACTAAGGAAGGTTAAATGGGGTCAGAGCATTAGTATGAGTTATAGCCATTACCTGGTTTGTTGGAAGCATCCCGGTCGTGACACGCAAAGTCTCAGAGACTCTCTGGCCATTAAGAACCACATATCCGAGACTTATTATTCTTTCGGTTAGGGTCAGTAGAAAATCCTTGTCTTAAGACTTAAGCTATGTCATGAAGACAGTGGTGCTTCTCATGCACCGAGTACCCCTTGTACACAGTGTATGGAATACAACAACTTGAATGTGCACATTCTATGAGTGTTTTTTTTTAAATATCTGAACAACATCTCCAATGATATAATGAAGAAGAAAAAAAAATCTCTCAAACTCAATTTGCATTTTTTACTCATGTTGTTCCAAACCCTTAAGACTTTGGTTAATCTTTGAAACAAATGTTTTTAATTATGTCTGAGAGGTTTCTGTCATTGAAAGTGTGGGTAACCCAAAATTAGAAGATCTTAAAAGGTCATAAAGGCATTGTAAAATGAATCCGTATGACTCAAGCAGTTTAATCCAAGCCTCATGAAGAGATACTATTAAAACATAAATTTTTGTTTTAGAGGTGAAGCATAATCATATTTGGGATAATAATCAGGTTTGGAATAAGGAAGTAAATTATGCAATTTTTCATTTTTTATTGAAATAATTTTTTGTTGCCTTGGCGTCAAATTATATTATCATTTATTATTATAATTTACATTATTGTTATTGTCAGATGATCATTTCCTGTTTGTTTTTTTTCCTCCCTTAAAACAGGAAGTTATTTCATAGAAATTGTGAATTAAAAATATATTACGTTCGTAGGAAATATGCATTTAACATGTAAAAAAATTATTAAATATTTGATAAATAACAGTGACTATTTTTGAAACAGTGAGTGACTATTATTGAAATACAGATGTATACACTCAAATGCATACAATCTATAAGGCAAATCTTTTTACCACATTTTCAAGTCAACTATATATATCTTAAATACAAAGCTATTCAAAACCATATGAAGCAACATAATTAACAGATCTCATAATATACATCAATAGGACATTGTGTGAAATTTCATATTTAAAAAAACTGTTCTGTTTCACATGTGGTGAATAGAAAAAATATGGGCCGCATTCAACTGCAGTGTGACCGTTGCCTTAGCTGCACTCTACTCATATAAAGTAATTAAGAATTTGTATGTGTAAAAGTACGTGCTAAAACTGCCACTTGTGAAGTCCAACGCTTGTAGTGATCTGTCAGCTGAGCCTTTTACTTTGGAAATAATGGTCTTAAGCTCTTAGCCTCTAATTCATTAGTGGCACCTAATACCTTCAGTTGCTTCATCAATATTCACTAATTGGTTTTAAAACTTCTCATGGAGTCTAAGCTGGCAGTATTGGATGGAGTTGTTCTTCTAACATTTGTATTCCTAATGCTGCAGTTCCAACTGCTTCTCTTAGGATCTGAAGAGTGTTGGCGCCATTTACCCTTTTCACTTGTCTTTTTTTTAATTAATCCCTTTCTAGTCGTGGTGGGCCAAAGAGAATCCTGTCTCATTAAGTGTCTAAATTCATGTGGCAGACTTGTGCTTTTATAAAAGGTACCAATCAAGGGTGTTAGAGTGGTGTACTGTTCTTCTTTTATTATTAGCAACTAATGCACCACTGTTGGCTTTTCAGCGCAGTGAGTAATGGCCAACTAACGGCCCATGTGCTCTGAAGTGAGTGCAGTCATAGCTGATCACTTACTAGCTAAGGGGGACAAACCCAGCTCTGCTTAAAACAAACTTTAGCATTGATGAGGTTTGTGACCTCGAGGAACTCGGCCACACATTGAGTCTTCAGTCGTTTTGTACACAAAGTTTATTGTGCCCCTCTGGGCAACTACTTAAAGATCAAAATGTATCTTACTCAACCTGGGCAAGTCCAGCTTAGTTGTGTGACCTGATCTATGAAAAATAATAAAACTGTGGTGCTAGGCCATTAGTCATTTTGATGGAGTATGTTGACGTTGTATTGTCTCTATCAGTGCTTTTTGATCCTGATGTTTGAGACGCTCAGTTATCTGATACACTCAGATCTGGTTTATGGAGATCTCTGCTAATTTATTACTAAGATATTGGAAACCAAGTGTGATATATAAAGAAAACTATGTAAAGATATGTAAGTATCTTGCACTTGAAAATTTACTTGTCTACACTTGGACACATAAGTCTGATATGAATCCGATCTTCAATTCCCGCACTATTGCAAATCAACACATATATATATATATATATATATATATATATATGTGTATGCATGTATGTGTGTGTGTCCGAAGATGGCCCTCGAGCGGACTTTGCCGCCTTCGTGGAGTGGACACTGGCGATGAATGGATCTTCATTCACCGTTTGTCCTATGGAAGAGCTCGCCAGTGCCAGTCCCAACCCAGAGCCCAGCCCACCATCTCCCCGCAGCGCAGAGCTCGAACTCGAGCCCACAGCGACCGATGAGCCATCGCCAACAGGAGTGACAGAGCTGAGGATCGTCCCAGAACACGAGCCTCAAACGTCAGACCAGGTGCGAGAGCCGGCCAAGGAGCCTACCACGGTGGAGATCGCCAAGGACAGCATGAGTGCGGAGAGGAGCTCCACCCACTGCACTAAGGCTCAGGGTGAGCTGTCAGATCTGGGTCTAAGGCCGATGCACCCTCCTTTACCCATGCCTTGCAGGCGCCCCCCCGTGCCGATGACTTGCAAATTCCCTCAAGTTCCAGCTCCTCGGGTATGCCCTCCGATGCCTACACTGAGCATAGAAAATAAAGACCCACCCTCCCACCCAGTCTTGTCCACTCCTCCGCGGTCACATGCCAGCACCGCTGCTCACCCTCAGCCCACCACCTGTGCGCTAGAGCTGCCACAGGTCTGCCAGTCTACATCGGCGTCATGGCTGGAGGATCCATCTGCTACACCTCTAGCCTCAGGCTCCGCCTCCTTCCTCCGACCCGTCGGCTCCACCACAGCACCTAGCTCCCTCCTCTCCACCGTGGCCCATCTGTCCACCGGCTCCGCCAGGCTCCATCGTCCCTCCTGCTTCACCTTGGTCTGTCGTCGACCATCCGCCGCCTAGGGACTCCGCCGGCTGCGCCTCGTTCCTCCGTCCTGCCAGCTCTGTCAGGCTCCTCCCTCCCTCCAGCTTCACCTTGGTCCTCTGTCGCTACGGCTCCACCGCGGCCTTCCAGATCCCCGTCTCCGCGTTGGTCACCGACGCCATCGGCTCTGCCTTGTCCCTCCGGGTCCTCAGCATCCACCTGGATCATCGGCTCTCCGTCTTCGCCTCGGGCCCCTTCAGTGGCTCCTCCCTCTGTCGGATCCTCTGTGGGTCGGCAAAATGGCTCGGCTCTGAGGCTAGCGGGATTCCTCCTGCTCCAAGCCCTTTCTGTTTCCTCCCTGGTTCCTCCCTCCGTCAGCACCACCATACTGTCTGCCAGTCGTCCTCCTCCCGGACACCCGACCACCTCCAGAACCTCCTCCTGACTTTTCCTTACGTCCATCGGCTTGTCTGCACCGCGAGGACACGGCTTCTGGGAGGGGGGCGAACTTTAACGCCCTTGCACTGTCTCTGTTTATGTTTTCAATTCCCCATGTGCTCTGTCTCCATCTGACCTAGTTTGAGTTAATTATTATAGTGTTCAGGTGTGCCTTCCTTGTTTGTGTTAATTGCCTTCCCTTTATAAGTTCTCCTCAGTTCTGTTTAGTTTGTCGGTCATTAATTGTGTATACGTCCATGTGTGGCAACCTTTCTGCCTACCTGCCTGTCTGTAAACCTTTGTGAGTATTAAAATTGCTGTTATTTGAATAGTTGGAATATTTGCTCGTTCTTCCCACACCTGGACCGTGACAGTGTGGTAAGAGCATCTACGGCATATCACATTGGCTAAAACACACAAGAAACGTGTTGTGAAAAATAATATCACAGACATCGCATTCGGACTCTAGAATTATCACAGAGGTTGTGAGAGAAAAACACACACATTGGAGATTCGGATGGGATTAAAATCACCAAGTACGTCTGTAAAACAAAACATTCTCTAACGACCCCCTGTAAAATTAGAACAGGGTTTAAGCCAAAATGGTAAACTCAAATGCTGGCATAAAAATAAAAATGGCTCCGGAAAGAGAGGTGGTCTCCCCACACATGCGCACCAACAGGGAACATGCGGATGCGTTTATAGTGAGGGAGGACTCCAGGCCCAGGTGCCCTCCATCTCTACATGGACTGCAGACCCATCACACTAAAACCCAAAACAAAAACATAGTTATGCAGCCCATCACAATGTATATTAGTACAGTATATTTGTAGCAATTGCCAACAATACATTGAATGGGTCAAAATTATAGATTTTTTGTTTATGCTACAAATCATTAGGATATTAAGTAAAGGTCATGTTCCATGAAGATATTTAGTAAATTTCTTACTGTAGATGTCCTGAGCCGGGTCTAATTATTATTTGGTCTGCCTTCTGCTTTCCTGTTTTAGTGTGATGTTTTGTCTTTCCCTCAAGCTGTTACCTGTTGTTAATCAACATAATGATAATTAAGATTACACCTGCCGTCATTTCAGCGCAGATTGGCGTCCCTTCATCTCTCCCTGTCTGTGCTGGCGTCTTTGCCAGATTATTATGTGTCATCTGCGTGCACCTTTTCTTTGTGTCCGGTCGTATCAGAGTTCGTTCTTGTTCATTCTCTCGACTATAGAGTTTTTGTGTGCAGAAGCTACCGGCCCTGATCTATGCTGCTTTGTACCTGCTGTGTGAGACGCCCTGCTCTCTAAGTGACTGAGGCACGGGAAAAGAGGATCTCTCTCTGCCTGGGGCCAGCCGCCTTGGTTTTATTTTTTGTTTTTGTTTTATTGTTAAGATGTCGGGCCCGGCCTGAAGAGATTTCAGTTTTTTTGTAAAGAAAGGAAACTTTATTTCAAGAACTGTATTTTTCTCTGCCACTGCACACAGTGTGCTGCAGAGACATTTAAAGACTTTCATTTGCAACTGCTGTCATCCGTCTTCTCTTTCTGAGTTGTACAGAAGATATATGAAAACTTAATTTTTAATTACTAATATGCATTGCTATAAACTTCATTTAGACAACTGTAAAGGTGAATTTTTTTTTTTTTTTCCTCAATGTTTTTTCTTTTTTTAATTAAATAATTAATTTATTCATGTTGTACCCTTAGATTCCAGATATTCAAATTGTTGTATATGGGCCAAATAATGTCCTAACGAACCATACATCAATGGAAAGCATATTTATTCAGCTCAGATGATGTATAAATCTCAGTTTAAAAGAAAATGTACACTTAAGACTGGGTAGTCCAGGGTCACAGAAAATTCTAGATACCTTATCTGAGTTGCTTAAATGTGTAAAATCCACACACTTTTAGAAATAAAGGTACAGAAGCTGTCACTGGGGTGGTATTTTTTTCAAAATGTACATGTTTGTACCCAAAGGGTCCATTTTGGTACCTTTTTTAAGGTACTTAAAGTGTACCTTTTGAGAAGGTACCGCCCCAGTGACAGCTTTTTTTTTTTACCTTTATTTCTGAGAGTGAATAAGCTTGTTTTTTATTAACCACTCAAAATTTACATAAGGGCAAATTCTTTTTAAATTTTTGGCTTTACAAAAACTGCACACAAGCTGAATGTAAATGTAACCCTCTGTAATACCACATGTATGACATGTACAGAAGTTTGAAGTGGATCAAAACATTTCATTAAAGTTGTCCTAAAACAAGAACACATTTTGGTTTTAGGTTTCAGTACAACTTTGGTGAAAGGTTTTGATCCACTTCAAATGTTGACTAGTGTATATATAATGATGACGTTTAGTGAAGTTGGTAATCGCTTCCAAATCATACTGTACATATGCCACACAGGCCTCATATTAAAAAAGAGAGGCCAGCATAGTTAAAAGTGTGGTCTAATCCTCCAGCTAATTCCTATGCACATCATCTTCTATCATTATGCTTACTGGGCAGAAACGCACAGACAAACTTTCACACTTGCAGCTTTGGAATTCAGCAAATAAAGTGTCATATGGAGGCACACCCTGCAAAACGCTGTTCTGGCCCGAAGACATTAAACTTTCAGTCATTCAACAACTAGAACATGATGTAGTTGTTTAATACTTTTATATTAAAGTTCAAAAGGACCCCATTATGGAGCAGCTTTCTGAGGAGAAACTAGAAAGAACCGAAGCCAGTGTGTGATAAGTCAGCGTTTATTTTCCCAGCCAGCGGTTTGATGTATGGACTAGATGTTTGATGTATGTGCGAGGTGGACATGTTCCTCATTAATTCTGAAGGTATTAAAACACAGGCCGTTAGTGAAGTATGATGAAAGTCACCGTGCCCCCTTCCTGCCTGCGTGCAGATCCTAAAGCCGTCCAGTCTGGGGGTGGAATGCAACTTTTGGCAGCAGTAACAGTGGCCGCCTTTGACGAAACACACCCGTGAACTGCTGCATCTCGCACAGTTGCGTTCCTTTCTGAAATATTTTGGTTCCAGTCAGTTGCCGTTGTCAAACATGATTATTGATACGCAGTTTTTATTTTCATTTCCTCGCACTCTATACCTCCCTTTTTCCCCTCAGACGTATGTTATCCATAAGGCGGTGCTCAAGTGGGGAGGTTGCTCATTCAGCAAGGGGTCCTCACGAGTAATGATGCCTTGATGTTTTTCTTGGGCACAGACTTTAAACAAAAATACACAACCTTCTGCCCACCTCACACATGCAAGGAAAGGAGCACACCCACCTCCTCTCACTTTAGCACATGCACACTTCTCAGCATGTTACCGGTTTCATCTACCCCACGCTCATGGGTTTGATGCTAAACGAGGCTTACGTTTATATCTGGTTCTTTTTCTGTGACAGGTCGCAAAATAATCTGTGACTTAAAAGCACTCTGCATTCTTCATTTCAGCCTCTCAAAAAGGCCTCGTTTCATGAGATGACTTGGTGGTAAAAGGAGACATCAACAAACATGGTAGCAACCGAGCCCAGGAGAAATTTTTCTTCCTCAGATGTTGTGCTTTCATAGTTTAAGGGACTTAATGGATTACTCGGTTAAGTATTAACCTTGTCTCAGATGTTTCTTCTATTGCTTTGGAGGAATTAAAAAGGATACTGAACAGAGCTATAAAAAAATGTACGTGAAAAGGCAACTTTGATATTTTGCTATTAAAAGTTTGAGAAGTGTTCAAGTTCTCATAGAACCTCTTGATTCTGATGATGTATATTTTTGTGGGCAAATAACGAGCTCTGTTTGAAACTCGTACCATGAACCATAGTTAAGAGTTACTGGGAAGCATTTCTTGTGAATTGATGTTCTCCTAAAATATACAGAAATCTGTGTTTTCATGGACGAAAGCCTATTTATACAGTGTGTGAAACTATTTAAGTGTGATATTTTAGTGATATTTATATAGTACTGTGTGACATTTATATTATTACTGTTCTGAAGCCAATACAAATTGTTAAAATGTTATCTGGAGAATATTGTTTGTGAATAGTGTGTCTTTTTTACCCAATGTTAGAGTGAAATAAGATATTTAAAATACAACAAAGCAAGTTTGAATTTTTGACTAGGCCTATTTGGAAACTAGTACTATTTATTGACGATATTAAAATAACCCCCCTCAAAAGTTTGGGAACCCTTGGTTCTCAATACCGTGTGTGGTTACCTGGATAAACTATGTTTTTTTTTTTTTTTTTTTTTTTTTTAACAATTGTTCATGATTCCCTTCTTTGTTCTAAATGGCTAAACTGAGCACTCTTCTTCTTCAAAAAAAAAATGCTCCAAGTCCTGCAGATTCTTCAGTTTTCCAGCATATTTTGCTTATTTGAACCCTTTCCAACAGCCACTGTATGATTTAGAGAACCGTCTTTTCACATTGAGGACCGTTTTGGAACTCAAACACAACTGTTAAAAAAAGTTCACACATTCGCAGATGCTTCAGAAGGAAATTAAGAGCCGGGGGTGAAAACTTTTGAAAAGGATGAATGTGTACAAGGTGGGGTTTTTTGTTTCCCATATAGTACTGCCTTTTGGAAGCAACAGAAGATACCTGCATGTTTCTGGAAGATAAATTGTTTCCTTCTGGAGCAGTTGTAAATGTTTAAATATTTATATTTATATATAAAATTTTCTCTTAAATTATCTGTCGACCCCCAGACTCTCCTTTGCACTCCCTCAGTTTTAAATAATTAACGAATGTACCCCCAGTTTGATATATTAAGAGATCTGCTCTTTCTGACGTTAAATAACTGAGGATTTGCACAGAGAAAAACATGTTTTCTTTAGCGCATGCATTCCTTTGTTGTTGCGCTTATAAGCCCAACAACAAAAGCATGCATGTTTTTCTTTCACTCTTCCTGTTTGTGAATGTGTGTGTGCGTTTGTGTATGTGTGAATATTTGACATATAGATCTGACCTTTACATAAATGTTAAGTCATTGGCTCCCTGTGAGGCCACACATATCACAAGGCATCGGGTAGATTAATTAAAACTAGTACAGTATTCCTTGTTCTGTGCTCGCCTTAACAGCCTTTCAGTCTATATGTCTCTCTTTAGACACACTTTCTCCATCCTTTCCCATGACCCCTCTCTATTCTTCCACCGAGAGCACCTGCATGGCTTGACGCACCTGTGTGAGCACTCTGTGTTTGGTAGGTTGTTGTCATGGTGACTAGTGAGATATCTCGCAGTGGAGGGCCGCTTGATAGGATCGGCCAAAGTGGACCACCCTCAGGGCAGCATGTGAAAGACCTCATTGTGCCAGGAACCACAACCAAATCTATTTCGCCCTGTGTGGCGGCCCAGCTCAAAGCTGTGACTAAGCGTTCTGTACTTTTATTTTCTCTCTCTTTCTTTCTCTCTCTCTCTTTTAACACACGCTTGTCTGAGGTGTATAGACTAAGTGAGTTTTTCAACCTGACTTCCTGTTCATAACATTGACTTTGTGCCAGTGCTTTTTAAAGAAGACTCAGGATCTGAAGTGCCCTTTAACTTCCTGCCTCATTCAGATACTTAGGTCAGAAACATATTTAATACAGTGACGCAGATGCAACTGCTTGGCCAACTGTGAATCTGAAAGTGGTCTCTTTCAGATAAATTAGATTTTTAATGGCAATTAAGTCAAGTTCAAGCAGAAATTAACTCCCGATTATTATTTAATTATTTGTGGCTGAAATGCATAATGTACTATGCCAGAAATCCCTTTTTACCCTTTTTTATAGACTAACAATTACATTACTCAGCAGAGACAAGTGGTGGGGATTTTAATTTATTTTCTGAAATTGTTTAAAAATGTTCTATGAGACCACATAAGGTGTGTTTTAGCGTAATTAGCATTTTGATAACAGTATTTTTTTTTTCTCTGCAATTTTCCTGAAAATGAAAATTGATTATCATAGCCATTTTTGTTGTGGGTTTTATGATAACGGAGATAGAAGGAATGTAAACACAATTTACACGAATGCAAGAGCAAAAAATTGGTCTAAGAGACTAAATTATTTGACAAATTACATCAAAGCTGAGAAAAGAATTCATTAATAAATGCCATTATCGCTGTTTTCCATTTTTGTGTAGTAGAAATGTTTAAAAATGCTGGTTATCTGGTGTTTCGCATGTGTTTGGCCAATCACTTACATTGCTGATAGTTCCTAGAAACTGTTTTAGACCCTACTCTGAAGTCATCCAAATGGAGTACCTGGAACTACCCGGCTTCCTGCAGTGCAAACACGCCAAAACGTTTGCCGTTTCAGGTAGTTTCAGTCTGGGTCCTATGAAAAGGTTCCCGTGGTTTCGAAAGGCCCTATAAACTCGCAATTGCGAGTTCAAAATATTGAGCGGGGAAAAACGACTATGTTTTTAGAGTTTATATATAATCCCAATAGCCTTTTTTTATTTTTCATTCAGTGTTCTTCTATACATGACCTAATATAAGAGCCTGCAATAATGTAGTTTGACCAACATAGCGCTGTAGTGCAAGACTCAATTCAACATACCGCGTACAATCTAACAGAAGCGCTTATGAGACATACAAATGAAGTCACATCAGTGAAAACTGGCAAAAATGCTGTATTATGCATGCCGGGCCAGTAGTTGGCGCTGTCACCTTGTTAGTAAACAGTACCTGTAGGAAGGTGATGATTAGCTCATTGTGGGTGGGAGTTCGGTCACTAAAAGCCCCACACCTGCTGTTGTTGCTGTACTCCTCATTGATAGCATTAGCAGCATTAGCTACATTAGCAAGCTCTTGAGTAGCAACAACACTACCATGTACTCATTGTTTATGTTTGTTCAAGCTTGCCTTCAAAATTGACACATTTCTCCATACCTGAAGTACTCTGCATGTGCTTGACATCACCGTTTTCTAAAGATTCCTATTTACACAGAAACAATTTCAGTCCCCAAAACGCAGTTAAACAGGCATAGTGCATAAAAAAGTTGTCATGTAAACGGCCTACTACACTACAGTACAGTCACCGACCAAGTTAAACCGGTACTTTGCTGAAGCAGAGAATTTGTTCACAAGCAAAAAGCTACTAGCTGAAACAGTGCCAGTGTGAAAGCAGAGCTGCAGTCACGCTGCTGCTTTACTTACTGCTTGTGAATGTGGTGTAAAGCCTTCGACTGTCCCCACACATGCTTTCATTTATTATCTTCATTTTCTTGCCTTCTCTGTGTTTTTTTTCTTTCTCCCATTATCTCTATCTTTCTCTCGCTCGCCTCTAGGGTGTTAAATGAAGAACTTTTGATGTGTGTTTAACTCAGAGATGGCAGGCAGCTGGCAACAGCTTCAAATCATGGGGCTTTTTTAGCCCTTTGCAGCTGCTTGCAGGATTACAGCAACTAAATAGCAATGGATACACAGCAGTTGTGCAGAGTGAGCAGTGATGGACAGATTATTTAGATGGAAAGTACATTGGAAAAATATTGTTGGCACACAGGCCGAAGACAATATTTTAAAAATAGCTTTGCACCCATATGCTTATTCCTACGTAAATCGTGTCTCTTTGCGTTTGCAGTTATGCCTTATGAAACGGAGTTATATTTTGTTTTGTTAGTAATCGTAATGTGCTTTTGCTGCCTAAAGATGACTAATTAATTAACTTGATTATGAGGTCAAGAGGCCTTTTTCTGCACTCACAGGCTGTGTGAAAGAACTTTGAGAATGTGCTTCTCCGACTGTGTGGCGGCACGATCTATGAAAAAGAAACCTCAGTGCTCAGAATCCAGCGTCAGTCGCTGTAAAGAGCCGCTTTACTGCTGAGGCCTGGGAATGCATCATTCACTTTAAAGAAGTGTTTGGCTGTTGCGCTGAGGGAATGTGGGCTGTCACCGAGCTGCTTTGGTGCCCTGCTCTGCTTCAGCTGTTGACCGCTGCCAGCTTGGCCCAGCTCAGGCAGGCAGCACAGCTGTGAACTCAGAGAACTGCCATAATGTGTTCAACTTAAGCATATGTGGGCTAGAGATACTGTCAGTCTCTGCTGGTTTTTACCTTGGACTGCCCTGCTGGAAAATCAAGGTCATAACATCTAAAGCTGGTCAAGCTGGTCGCGGTTTCTTCTTCTTTGGACATTCCTGTGAAATTAGCTCTATCTAGATCCCTCAGCTTTAGAAGAAAATGCCCAATTATAGTTCAATAAAACTGTATACATACAAACTTTTTAAAATGATTTTTTTTATATTTACTGTTGACCTGCAAAATTTAGTGGACACAATCCAGTCATTTTAATGCAAATTTCATCTGATCAAATTTTGACTTGCAAATTCACTGCACCAACTAATAGCAAGTGAACTTTGTGTGGGTGAAGATTCATGACTTGGCAAAAAGCAACATTGAGTGTCTACTTAAGTGACTTTATGTAAAGCAGTTGTTTAGTGTTAGTTAGTTTGCTAGCCAGCAGAATAGCTTTGGATGTTTGCTTTGTAGTCATTGTTATTCAATTCATGGTCCCATCCAGTACCATTTTCTTTTTGAGAGTAATGATTTAATGTTTTTTTATGAATTTGTATGATTATAATTTGTATGGTAACCTTTGCTTAACTAAAGTAATCGTAAAGGTCTACCCCTTAACCTAACCATGAATCTTACATGAATCAACTAGGTTACATAGTTAACTATCAGCAATTAGGGATCTACAGTAGATTAGGCCTTCTTTCCTTGAATCCCCCTAAAAACTGAACTCCAAGTCTTGGGAAGCTGTGTTTAGCTGATACAACATATGGTCTTTTAGTCTGCCCGGAAAAAAGGTTTACCAGGCCTAACCAGCTTGGCCAAGATGGTCTACCTGTTCAGCCCCATTTCTACCAGCTGGTAATCTTGGTCAATGCGAGGTCAACATCCTGTTTTGGATCCATGTAACAACTTTTTTTTTATGGTTTATGGTTAAGCATATGGTAAGTTTTATTTTTCAGTATTCTGTGTTTGGATTGAAATATTTGGTTGTTAAATATGTTAAAGTGTGAAACTGTATATGCTATGCTATTAAGCTCTGAGAGAGATTTGGATATGTGTAAATGTGGATGTATATTCATAAATAATTACCAGAGAAGCTTTTTCACACTTCCTTTCCTGCTGTTGAGTCCTCAGAGAGCACTTGTCAGTGACAGTGTGTAAACTTGGCTATAGTGCTGATAGGGAAGAGGTGGGAAATTTTCAGCAGGCAAGAACGCTCTCTCTCTCTCTCTTATTCTTACTCTCTCTGATGTGTGTGACCGTGTTGAGTCATGAGCTCTGCTACAGGGATCAGAAGGGCTGAGGGGGGAAAGTCCCGAGTCTTTTCCGTCTGCACCTGGACGCACTCGCATTCCACAGCCCACAGGCCTGAATGAAGGACCTGTATGAGTGTGTGGGTGGGTGTGCGCTGCAGTTCGGGGCCTGAAATGTTAAGTATGCTAATGTTGTATGAATCCTGTAATTCCTAACCACATGAAGCACATTGGAACGACATAAATTTAGCAGTTCTCTGTTGACATTTTATTTTTTTAAAGGGCATGGTCTACTTTAATGTGTGTTTGATTCAAATTGGTCTGTTTATACAACCTCTCACCTGTTTCAGCACAAAAACACTCATAATCATGCAATCACACACACACACACATTTAGCTTACTGGGGACTTCCCACTGACTTAAATTATAGTTAGACTAACCCTAATGTGAACTTTCTCATAAAATATCAAATTTGACTTTTTTGTGACAAGGAAATCATAGTTCAGGTTCTCAATGTGACAATGTTTATAAAGTAATAATTAATATTTGTAAAATATACTTTGTGTCTGTCTGTCTGTCTAAACTTTTTAAAGGAGTCATACAATTTTCCAAAAGCTAATATGATTCTTTAAGGGTCTTAATAGACAGGTTGTAATCTAGTTTGTCTTAAAATTTCTCAAAGATGGTGAATAAACCGCTCGTTTTAACCTGTCAAAAACAGCTCTTTAGAAATCACTCCGTTCGATGTAATTCCCCTTTAAATCTTCACGAGCTCCGCCCCTCTTTTCCGAGGCACTCTCTGAGAATCTTTTTTTAGCAATATTCATAACTTTTAGGGTGATTTTAGAATGCGAAATCTACAATGCCTATTTATTTTAAGCTCAGTGACCAATACATTCTTCGAAATATGTGTTTTGTTGAAGATATAACATGTGGAACAATGTTTGGAATGACATGAGGGTGAATCAAATCTTTTTTTTGTTCAACTAATCCTTTGAAAAAGGGGGAAAAGTCCCAAGCCTCCCTGAGATTAGTCTCTAAAAGTATAAATGCACAGGTCTTTCTCCCTGCCTTGCCTTTTGACTGATTGTGTAAGTGTTTGAAAGCCCAGAGCTCGGAAGGAATGCTCTCCTGATAGCTTAAAATAACAGTAGGACGGGGTTTTACACACGCTGCGGGCCAGAACCTTGTTGTTTTCCGGAATCATCTTTGACCTTCTCTCTTTTGTCCACTCCACAGGTTCTTGTGTGGGAGCTGAGGCCTTTCCCAGACACAACAGAAACCAGAGGCTGTGGTTGATTTCATGACTTCCTCCTCATTGTTTGCCTGTCTGTGTGACTGGAAGCCGGCAGTGACAGACAGATGACTCTGGTTGCTCTTAAACTGGGATTGTGGAGAAACTGGACCTGGCTTCCCTTTAGAAGCAGTGACTAATCAAGGCATACGGCAGAGAGCCATGCTTTTCCCACACTTCTGAGGCAGCATATACCTGTCATGCTGACCTTGTTGCTCAACTCTGCTTTCGGCTGCCAAAATGCTGAAGTGGTTTATACACAATCCTGCACCCAGTGGTCATTGTGAGTATTTCGCTCTCCCCTCTGTTTCCTTTTTTCAGTCGGTTATGTGTGTTGTAATAAGAGTGAGGCTGGAGAGCAGGAATACACTGCTGCATTGAGGTCAAAGATGGGGTTCTGGCCTCCTCAGCTGCATATTTAAAGCACCACAGTGAGCACTAACTTCGAAAAACAGGACTCATAAATTGACAAGAGACGCTACAAGAGCATTGATAGCTTAGCCAGATGCTAGGCCCCCTGTGTGGGTGTGTGTGTGCATTGATGTCTGTATCCTATGCTCTGTGTGTGTGTGTAACTGTGTTCTGAGTTGACGGCGAGGTCAGATGTCATTCATTACATTAACCCTTTTGGCTATGCCCTTTCAGTAGAAATGTAAACACACATAATGCACACTGAAATGTGTGTGATTTATTTTTATGTAACCAGAAGCAATATAGATAAATGCATTTGCCTGTCATTCGCACTTGTTTTATCTTATGGTGGCTTCAGGCTGTGTCATTATTATTGATTATTGCGTACAGGCTAAATAAGGGAAATTATAGTTATAAATTTTAAACAAGGATTTAGTTAACCATATATTTGAGGACAAAGAGTATACGGTATGTACTTAATACATAATGGTCATTGGATGGGACTTGGGGTTGTTTATGGAATAGTGGTTTAAACTAGAAAACCAGAAAACCTTTTCATGCATCTCGTTTGTTCATTTATATCTGACGTTTTGGGGGCGGGAAAAAGACAACATTTGAAATAGATTTTGAAGTGCGAGTTTTTGAAAACTACACGGTATTTTTTTTTTTTTTTTTTTTGTGGTGTCGTGTGTGTATATATTATGTATATGCATGTGCGTAGGTACATAGTGTTTCTTTACATCGCCAGCTACTGGCCTAGCATGCATGGCACAGCATGTCTCACTTTAGTTTAGGGGTTAATTCTCACTATTCATTTATTGATCTATGTCTTTTGCCTTAATCGACTTCTAATTTGGTGCTCATTAATAGTAGCTGTAAAGTTAATACATTGTTGTTTCAGAAGATATTTTAACAAGGGTACAAGTTCAATGAATATGAATCCAAATTGGATTAATTCTACTTGATGTCTGTGGTAACAGTCTTATAACATTTAATTTAAGAGTGTCTAAGATTAAGAAAGTTCTAGTTCAATTTAATGTGCCAACTACTGTTGTCACCTTTTCAGGAAAAGTTTGTTTAAAGAAAATGTCATGTGGTATAACCAGCAAAAAAGTAATATAATATTTGCTTTATGCTTTGAATCTGTGCACAATGTAATCATTGTTTTCCGTAGTTTTTTGTTGTTGTTGTTTTTGTTTGTTTGTTTTTTTCCACCACATCACCACAAATTATGAATTAATATCATATTTTGGGATAGTCACACCACATGACATTTTACAATCTACCCTTGCCTTGTCATATAAAGGAAAGATTATCAGATATTTTAAAGACTTAATGACCTTGACACATTAATGAATGTCCTCAGGGGACTGATATTGTTAATTATATTTGATATTTATTTATTTATTTATTTGTTTGTTTATTGTAATTGTACTTTAATTTAATTAATGTAAGCTAAATTAACTGAATATGTTACTGTATTTTTTCATGATTCTTTTTTTCGGCATGATTTGTTGACCAAATAGCAAAATATTAATAAGCAGTTTTTTTTTTTTTTTTCCAGAATTAGAAACAAAAGGTTGCACCAAACTTTAAATGAGACTTATCAAAGGAGACTTATCAAATTAAGTAACATTAAATAGTTTTGTGCAGCTCAAACTGTATTTTATGCAACCAAGCAAAAATACTTGTCTAAAAGCAATGTTTTTCGTTGTGCTCCATGCTCTTCTTGCCTGTATATTTGACAGATTTGTGTTCTCTCAGCTGTTTGGGGTCCGCTGACCTACTTGCTCACAATGACAGGGCCGTTTCTTCCTGGTGGTTACAAATAGTGAACGGGGGGCATCCTGCAGGCTTGGAGAAAGGGTGATGTATGGGACACCCACCATTACTCTCGCGCTCTCTCCTGCCATCTATTCTTCTATTCAGGGGCAGCTCAGTTTCTCAGTGTTAGCTCTTTCCCCTTTGACCTCCCCCACAGGAAGACCCAATGACAGACTCTGAAATCCAACCGCTCTCTAGAGACCCGTGTGTGTTACAGCTTCATCCAGGCAGTGTTAGGTCGTTGCATTCCTACAAATACCGAAGCTATCCATTTAACTATACATTTCTCAGTAGTGATACGGTGGTGCAGTTAAAGACAGTCCTCCCAGTACAGTAGCTATACTAATCCTATACATTTGATATGCAGATATGGCTTTAGAAATTCTTTCATGAAATCTGATATGCAAACAAGGCCTTTAAAATGTAATGATTTTTCATATGCAAATTAAGGGTCATTTGATACTAAAGACTGGCATAATGATGCTCCAAAAAACTCAACTTTTCTTCAGAGCAATAAAGGACATTTTGAATTATATGAAATAGAATCAAATATTAGAAATGTCAATAAAGTAATAAGAGTTTATTTGTTGAGCCTCTTATGTTTGTATTTTATATATGTATATATACACACATACACATGCATACATGCAGTTTTTAATCAAATATGTGGTGGGGGATTAATATACATATATGCACATACAGTTTTAATCAAATGAATATGTGAAAAAATATATAATAATAAATATTTATATTATATTTATATATATTTATTATTATTATTAATACATTTAAATAAAATAAAACATAAAGTGAATCTAACTGATTCCAAACCTTTTTATTCTACTAAATAATTAATGCTTAGCCTGACTCATGAAATAACTTTAATTTTATGTGTGTGTGTGTGTGTGTGTGTATGGACTATTATTTTATGAGCCAGGCTAAGGGTTCATGATTTCTTTACTGTATTCTGGGACTCAAAGTGTGAATGCTTTTAGGTTCTTAAAGATAGTGATATCTGATTCACACATGAAGAGTGGATTGTTTACGATGAGCTGGTCAAACATGTTAGCAAAACAGTATGAATCGGTTTATGATTCAGTCTGAATCATAATTTTGTTCTTACATTAGTACATTTTGTTTTTTTAGGCGAACAGCAAAGTATAATGTTTTTGCCAATGTTTTAAAAAGAGGAACTGAATTGAGCGCTCATTGCTGTCTCTCATGTCTAAAAGACTTTCTGCATTTTGATGTTGTCTTTTGAAGATCACCGTGCACAGCAGAAATTGTCAGCTCTCATGTCTCGCTCTTCCTCAAGCTCGTATTGTGAATTAATAACGTAAGAAGTGTACGATCAATAATAGATGTCACTATGACTTTTGCCCCCAGACTAGACAGAAGACTATGAATTATGGATTGTTCTTTCATGGCTGGGGAAGTTTTTATTTTCTTGTTTTGCTCGTCCTCTTATCACATATTACTGAAGGGCTTTTTCATTTAAAAAAAGCCTTAAGACTGAGTATATCATTGATAATCGTGAAAGAAAAATTGTAAAATGGTGTAAATTAATGTGAAGAGATCTACTGGAGAGTTGTAGAACTTCACACAAGAAGTGATTATTTACTACTCAAAGGGATAGTTTACCCAAAATAAAAAGAATTCTGTCTTCACGACTTTCCAGGCTGTATTGAGACAGGAAAATAGTTAGCCAGTGATCTGTTTGACCTGGCAATTCACTCAAAAACACACTGAGCTTATTTATAGATTTGAATCACCAGGCAACTTAATCAACTGAGTGGAGGATAAATCATCCCTAAATAATAACAGAAACCTCTTGTAGAAAGCCATTGATTAGCTTCAGAAGACTTTGAATGTATTGTATGAGTGATATG
>JAUMHP010000074.1:5357613-5368256 GCA_032361065.1 Enteromius trimaculatus | reverse complement strand
AATATTATTATTATTATGTGCTTTCATTTTATATAATTTTTATAAATATTTTTAAAAAAATTAATACTTTGTCGATCAAAATTTGGAACAGGTTCAATTATTTGAATTTTCACATCCATAATAAGCGTTTTGAAAGGAAAGGATGACCAATATGATAGTAATGGTAAATGCATATGAAAATTTCTAGTATATTTCACAAATAATTACAACACAGATGTAAAAGTTCACATTGGATTTTGAAGTATATGCAGTTTTATAGCGGAAGCTTTAGTATTAAACACACTGTAAATCTGTGTTGTCTTTTCTGTGGCTCCATGCCATTATAACATGTTGACTTCAAGCCTTAAAAAGGATTTGTATACAGTATACCATAAAAGTGATCCAAATGAAGTCAAGCATACGGTCAGATGTGTCATTATTCACTCAAAATCTCAACATTCACTCTGGTTGTCCTTGACACATTCAAGGGAGTTCTTAAGAGAAGCAGCAATGTCTGATTTGTGAGCAAATTACTTAAGATCCTTTCAAATAATTACTACCAGTTTAAATGGTTACTTAATAAACACAGTTGAATGATTCAATTCTTAAATTAAACTCAATTCTTTTAAAAGGGTCACAGCGATTAACAGGTCATTGGAAGGGAAGACTATCACTTGATACCAACTAAAGGTTTAGTCTGTTGCACACAAAACTATTGTTCGAAGAGTCTTGTAAAAAGTAGTGCACAAGTTGTATGGACTATATTCATGATGTTGCTTTTTTTTTTTTTTTACCTGGACTTATGGCATAAACATAAGATAATTAAATTCAGAACCGCCAAAATAAACACCTATATCAAAGTATTAAAATGTGCCAGGGTTTACATATTAAACCTGAGGTTTCGCAGCACTCAGTGGCCATTTCTCTGTAAAACTGTGGCGAAACGTGCAGGAAGGCATGTAAAAACGGTATTGCACAAAAAGTGCACATTTTTTTTTAAGACCAGGTTGTATTTTTAAGCTTGTAAGCCACATTACTCATTCATTGTAGCTGCAAGGAAAAGAGTTACTATAAAACTTTTTTGTTCTTTCAGGTTTGTAACAACATAAATGTGAGTAAATAATGACGTGATCTTCTGCTATTTAGATTCTGCTTCCTGGTGATTAGTAATAGTTCTGATGATCCTGTATCCACAATACATGTGGGAAACCAGCCTCAGTCTTCTACTGTGAGTTCAGAAACTGAGATTTGGGCCGTCGTCCAGTGCTGGAGAGTCATGGGATAAAGTATAGTGGGTGGGTGTGTGAAATCAGTTCTCAAGGGCTGTGAGCAGGCACTACAGTTTTTCTGAGAAAGTCAGAGACACTCAAGAAAAGTGGAGTTATCCTTGGCACAGTCTGTTGGTCTGTTTGACATCCTCCTCTCCCTCATATGAGAATGATGGGGGTGTTTTCTGGGGGTAATGAGGAATAAGATTTATGGAGCGGAGTTGACTTATAAGCATATATTACAGCTCACATGCTCTCATAATTCAATAAAGCGATTTATTAATGTAGGAGTTCTCAGTTGCCTTTATTTTGGGTTGTTTATTTAATAAGTTTTGGACCGGCTTCAGGACACTGTGATCTTCAAAGCTGTCTGAAAATGTAATGGGAGAGAAAGCATAACCTTCAAAAAGTTAAAGTAAAACAGAACTTGTCAAACAATGAACTCTTTCCATCTTTTTTTTTTTTTTTTCATTGGGTTGATATGAAAGGCATTGCCATAATGTTGTATGTTGCACAACATCTTTAAATGAGAAGAAAGTAGGACACAAGTGTGTTTAGCACCTCCTTATGCTGAGCGGCCACCAACCAAGACCAAACTGATGAGAAGCATTAGGCAACGATTGTTTTCATTTACTGAAGTGCACTTCCTCTATAAACCATTAACAGAGCTCAGTGTAAAATAGCACAGTTTTAGCTCCCAAAGCTCTCCCTTCCACATGTTAATCACATCTTGTCCAAATATCCGGGTTTTCCCAGGAAGTATGCCTGTAATGTAATCTGTTTAAGCACGATCCTGTCTAGCTCACTCTCACTGGGAAAATCACATGGTGCGGTTCATTTAAAGACCTCATTGCTCTAAGGCCTGTTTGCTTAATGCTGGTGCACTACTAAATTAAGTCAAATGAACACACAGTGGATGTACTGTACACATTTATACTGTGAGAAATGGAAAGTATCAATGAAAAGTTCAAGATAATGATACAAAATATTGATGACTCATTGTTTGGCGTATGGTTTTTTTTTTCTCTCCAGTCCAGTCAAATGTTGTCTAATTGTTCATTTTTTTGAGAAGATGGTTTTTGAGGGAGGAACAGTTCTGCTGACTAGTAATGGCAAGTAGCAAATCAGGGTTCATGGCTTATGCCAATTTATTTATTAATTCCATTAAGGAAATCAGCACAGGAAAGAAAATAGTTTATCACAGCCACAGCCAGTTTATCACATGTTATTTGAATTATTTAAACAACGTTTAAGTGCAGGGATTTTCAATTTCTAGAAGCCAATGCTGATATTTGAAATCTCCACAACAAACACGCCCCTACACTCAAAAAAAAACAAAAAAAAACAATTCTCAGTCTCTCAGTTTATTTAAAAAAAACATTTTCATTGAACACCATTATGTTTGGTTCCCTTTTTAATTAACTGCATTGTGTTAAACCGACTTGAAACAGTTGTGTTATGTTTTCCCTTCCCATCATGCATTTGTTTTTATTTTTTATTTTTTTCAGTGTGAAAGGATGTCTTCCTATTAATTAATTTTCTGGTTAAATGTTTTAGTTTGAGTTCAACAAGCATAAAATTTATAAATTTCATTAAAACTATATTTGATTAAATTGACCCAACTTAGTTAAATTTAATTTCATTCATTTGTTTTTTATGAGTTGGGGCTACACATATTTATTGGACAGAAAGCCTGCCTCAATTAAATTGATCCAATTAATGTGTACCCCAAAAGGGTCTTGCCCCTATTTTGATAGCTCCACCCCACACATACATAGTCCATGCAACCCAGACAATGATTAGTTCTGTGAAACAAAGCAGAACCAGTGTCACACTGTGTCTCTGTTTACTGAATGTGCACTTCTCCACGTCATTAGTAGACACGCCCCTCACTGCTGATTGGCTACAAGAGAGCTCAAGGTTTCATGGGAGAAAGTAATATTTTTACTATAATACGTTTTTTTGGGAAAATACTGTACAAGAACACAAGAGAATGCAAACTTCTGAGAAGAATACAATGCTTTTGCGAGAGAACAACGTTTCTTGGAAATTGCAGTGTTTTTGTAAGGAAAAGGATTTTTTTTTAAAGAAAATAGAACGTATCTTGAGCAAACGAAAGTGCAAAGTTACTCAGATGATTGTAATTGTTTTGTGATAAAGTAATTTTTATAGAGACATCAGTGTTTCTCAAGAGAATGCTGGATTTTTGCATGACATTTTTTTAGGAAGAATACAATGCTTTTACAAAAGAAAGAACAATGCTTCTCTGGAGAATGTTGCATGTTCAATGCTGTTGTGAGAAAACAACAATTTTTTTGTTCTTTTTTTTTTTTTGGTAATATTCCAGGAAAACCAAACTTGCTCACAAGAATGCAATGGTTTTGCATGAAAGCACAGCATTTCTTCGGGTAATGCAATGCTTTTGAAAGAGAACACCAATCTGTGGTAAGCAACACAAAAACATTTTATTTATTTATTTGATTTTTTTCTCCAATCATATTTTCCATCATCATATCCCCTTAGAAGCTCCACAGAACAGTAATCAGAAATATTAATATTTTCCTTCACCCATAATTAGTAAAGTGTGATAATACAGCCAGAGATAATTTTTTGAGTGATTCTGTGTTGTGGCCAGCTGTTGCATCCCTTATATTGCTGCATGTTACTTCTGTGCTAGCAGCACAGCAGCCAGCAAAATTCTCTTATAACCTCAGAATTGGCTGAGGTTATAAGAGAAACCCCTTAAAGTTATTTGATCGGTTAACACACACAGGACACAGTTCAGAGGCCAACCTAGCTGTCAAAGAAATGCAATTTAAATAGAAAACATTTTAAGCGTTTTGAAGAGTCAGATATCCCATATCTGAGTGATTACATACATATTTAGTCATTCCCTGGACATTCCTCTGATTTAACCCTTTACTTTTCCTCATTTCCTCCTTGTCCATTCTGCTCTCAAAGCCTTACCTCATCTTTTTCCAACCATCCTTCGCAGTCTCAGTCTCTGTTTTTATATTTTTCTTCCTTTTCCATTTACATCCTGCCCTCCTCTTTATTTTCCATCTCTTCCTGTTGGCTCATGTACAAGCACTCAAGGCTGCTTTGAATTAGGATTACATCTGCATGTGGATGCTTTTTACTGTGCTTTGAAATATAGAGTATGTACAGTTCTGTGCATTACACAGAGAACTCATGACCCCTGATGGCTATAGATCAAGTCAAATCAGGAAATTCCTGACTAGCATAATCAAACGCGACACTAGGAATCAAATCTTGGAGGGATCCATACAACCTGACCTTTTAAAACTTTTATCATGCCCATATTTTTTGTGTCATGGCAGTGAACTTTCTTCCTAGCTAATTCCATATTCTGAAACTAGCGTCTTGTTGCATCACTGAATCAATCTTCCTTCGACTTTTGTATTATGTCTCTGAGGGGGGTTTCAGCGTTTGGTTTAGGAATGCATAGATGCTCTCACACCCACACACTGGCTGTAATGGGTTTGTACCACACTGGTCCATTACACCCTTATTGTGGCCCATTATTTGCACAGGAAGTCAGTGAAGCTGAGACTAGAGTCTAGTAACAGAGCGTCACCCCAACGTGTAGTGTGCAATTAAAGTGTTAAAAGGGTAGTTCACTCAAAAATGAACATTCTGTCATCATTTACTGACACTAATGTTGATAGTGTTGCTGTGTTTGGAAAAACACAATCTGGGCATGTTTAGTTTTTTATGGTATATACGTATCAAACATTTTATGAGCCAAAAAAACTACAATTTATTTTATATTTATGAAAAAATGTAGGAAAAACTGAAACACACTTGTGCAAAAAACATAACATACTCTGGGTGGCCTTATAACTTTGATGAAATGAAAATTTTAAAGCAGGTGTTATTTAGAATCATATAAATTAATTATAATAGCAAACAAATCATGCAAATATTAGTGAATGAGACCTATTGTTTATAATTTGTTAACCTTTACCAAAGACAAAAAAATGCTGATATTTATGAACCAAAGACAAAAAAAATTTACTGATATTTATAAATTCCTTAATATATTATATTTAGTTCTATAATATTATTTTTTATAATATTTACTGTAGTTAGAATATGCAGTCACATGACATCTTGAAATGAAGCTGCAGTACTTTTTTGATATAGAATATGTATTATTAGTATTTTTTTTCCATAGTAGTATATGCACAAATGTTGGAAAAAAATAACAATAAAAAAAAATCCAAATTTGCATAGAACAATTTGCATCTAGGTTGTTTTGTGTGATCGCAAATTTTGCATAAAATATGTGGATGGAACAACCTATGCTTCTCTTCTGAATTATGAATGCAAGGACCAACTGGACCTTATCAGTGGATCCTACTTAAAATGTAGCCTTTTCCTCATTTAAAGCTGTTATTCCTTCATAAGGCTTGGAGTATAGTATATATACAAGTTGTATATTTGGCTCTTTACTGAAATATAAGACCATCATAAAGGATATTCTAGCATAACATTTCAGACATTCGGGTTCGGAATGATAATTTTCATTTGTGAGAGCACTATCCCTTTAAATATATCTTCATCTTATGGGCGAATGTTTTCTCTGATTTGTTAGAAGGCTGTATTGTTTACAAGGCAGTTAGACCGCAAAGAACAAATACAAAAGTAGGAAGAATGCGCCTGATGATTAGTCACAATAACATGTTTGAAAGAGGAAGTGTTATTGCAGTTCACAGAGAAAACGTGAGGATGTATCAAACCAGCACGAGCTTTTAAAATTTTAAACATGATTTTTAAACACGTTTTTAATATTTCATCCACACAGACGCTTACATATGCATTGTTACTTACTGAATGTACATTAAGGATCGTCAGCGTGCTTGGTTTATGTTTTGTTATGCTAATAATTGTGTTCATTCATTCTGTTTATAACATTTAAATCCTCTGAGATGACTAATATTTTCCTCTCTCAACATTGGAGGGCTTTTAACTAGTTTTCCAAAGGCTTTTAACACATTAGGGCTACACATTTTCCCTTATATTGAGCTCATTTGCATACTTAATTAGTCTGTTTTATTAAATGCTTTTCCACAAAGGAATATCAGTTAAAAAATCCCACACAAACTCTGCCGTTGAAAGCCTGTATGTGAAAACACATTAAAAACGAGACGCTCCTCTTGAGAATGGCGGCTGGAACGCCGCCCTGCCCCTTCACTTCATTTTGGCTCGATTAAGCGTGCAAATGTAACGTCCGCTTTTAAACATGTTAAAGAGTGAAATTACCCATCAGCCCCATGGCTAAGTGATGCTGACATCCTCATAATTATGTCCACGACATAGAAAATTAATCAGACGCACATCTGCGGAGACATATTTAAACATCTGTCAGTCACTTTGGCAACACATGATGGACAATTGTTGTTTCTGCTCTCCGACACTTTAATATTTGATCGCACGCCGTTTATGAAAGATATCTCTGCAGCTGTAATGACTCTCTGCTCAGAAATAGTACATCAAATGGATTGTTTGTAATGCCGTTTGGCAAATACACAATCCATATTTAAACAAAGTGCGATCACAAGACTTTATGATGGATTCTGAGCATTAACATTGATATACATCCATTATACTGCACTTGCACACATACGTGAAGAATGTAGAATAAAGATTTCCTTCACACTTGTGTATTTCAGCACGGACGAGGTGTTAATTGCTGAGAAACTGTAACTTTGACACCCTGCGTGTTTAATAATTATCCCCATTCTTTGATTATTTATGCTTGAAGATGTTTTATAGAGTTCAAACTTATTCATCAAGACATTTGTCCATTGTTTTGTTGCAGCTCATGCATTTATTCACTTCGCCTCAGGTTTTTTTTCAAATGCCCACATTAACAGTGTCACCACAAGCGTTTCCTAATTACGCATGAAAAGCGATGTATGCAATTAACAAGATCCCAATTAGGCTGAAAACTTAATCTGTTAGGCTAGGGCCTTGAGTGAGCTGAAGGGGTGCTGGTGTGTGGGTCTTTCCTTCAGGGACGAAGAGATTCATTTAGATGACATTAGTTCATAATGGTTCACTTTGCTTCATATTCTGGCTGAGAATCGTGCACGTAGACGGGAAAAGGCCATCTGATTGGCATCCAGAGTAGGGCTATATAATTCAAAATCGAAGTAAAATGGTAACAGTGATATGGCTTGATATAGCTATGATCTGGTGCTTTCAGTTGCTCGGTATGCAGTAAATGGTGTTTCACACAAACTCTCTGCAAATCTCTGCATCTGCTCTGAGTTTGGGCTGCTTAAAATGAATTTGGAAGTGCAGCTTGTGGTCAAGCATCTTCCCAAACTTGTAATGAGAAGTGCTTATAAACCGGCTGTTGTCAACAAACGAGAAGCTTTTAAGGGCTCCCTGCAGTTTACCACCAAAAACAAAGCTCTATGGTTTTAAGAAAGTAAAAAATATATATATATATAGTTTTGGAATGTAGCAAAACATTACAGTAACAATACAGTACGGTAAAAGTAATAGTTAGCTTTTTGATAGCTTTGATATTTTTATAATGTTAATATTTAATAATTATATTAGGGGTGTAACGGTTCACAAAAATCACAGTTTGGTTTGATACGACACAGTGGTGTCACGGTTCGGTATGTTTTTAATGCAGCAAATAAAATAAAAAAGATAACTTATTTGATTTTTTTTTTTTTTTTTTCACATTTTTATTTATTAAAACTAACATAAAAGGATGATCTTGTTTTTTGTTTTTTTTTACTTTGAACAACAACGGAGCTATACTTCACATCTTCTTAAAACCAAATGCTCCTTATAAAAAATGAAATGTAATATTGTAGTAGTAATAAACTATAGAAAGAAACAAACAATTTCGTTTTTTTTAAATGGAACTTCGTTTCAATCAATTTTTAAGTTTTTAAGTTCAGAAAGATGAGTGTGTCCATGTTTTCTTCAGACAGCACAGATTGTGTCTTCAACACATTGGGCGGTGTTGTGCTTTAGCTAAAGAAGGTCACGATCTTTCTGTTCTTAGCTAGGAGTGCTCAATAACATTTAGCATTTTCTTAAAACCCACATTGAAATCTGCGGCTATAAATGTATCGCTGTTACCGATTGATTGTTTTTCCCTGTTCGAACTGATTGCAGAATTGCATTTTTGAAGTTGATTTATATATCTACGCTGGCAGAACATTTTCCCAGAATGCCATTTCCAGTGGCTTTACAGCTTAGTAACATCATCTTCCTGTCATTACGCTTTATCTTCTTGTGGGGTATGGCCAATTCAAACCATTTTAATTTCTCATTCATAAATTTAAAGGAACCAGTTCTTACATTGAACTTTGTCCATTGCTGCTTTACACTGACACCTATCTGTAACACTTTTATTTATCAGTGCCTATATGGACGCACACCATCGATGTGTTTGTCACCCATTGGAAATTTTAGCAGGTCATGTGATCACAAAATGGCAGCCATCATTAGGGGAGATCACTTTCATGTAGATTAAAAATAATAATAATAATAAAAAAACCTTTTTCTGTCTCTGCAGTATAAACTTGGTCAAAGTACTGTTCATTTCTTTTGTTGTAAAACCTTTTTTTATGTGAAGTAATTGCTTAGTGCACAATGAATTCAGTTGTGTCCTCTGTATAACCCTTATGTGGCACTAAACAGCCCGAGTTTTATTCATGTGGTCTTTTTACGTAACTCTCAGTGGTAACTGTATATCATCAAAACATTGTATCTTGTAATTTTCATAATTTACTGTTGTGGTCTTCATTACTCAACGCCTCCCTATAGTTACACAGGAAGAAAAGCTTTTTTTTTCCGCCAGTTTGAAGTGACTTATGAGCTTTTGAAGGTACCAAGTGATGTTTTGCACTGGGAGTAATTTCAAAGGATGTGGCTGACAATCTCTCTAATCGACTGTGTAACACAGAGAGTCTCTTAAATAAAACGGCTGCTTATCCCGAGCTTACCTGGAGGAGATGAAACATGTCAAGATACGCTGCTTTGAAAAACTGGGGGTCTGACTTTGCTGTGGTCTCTTAGACATCGAGCAGCCACGCGTGTGGTTAACGTATGTGTGTGTACGTGTGGGTTTTCTGCCTTTGTATGTCTCTGGCAATGCGCTGGACTCCCACATAGACTTTCAGATCACAGGAAAGATATGGGTGGCAGATCGCAGGCCTACAGATGTACACAAAGGAAGAGGAAAGTAGTCATGTGTGCTCAGCACCAGAGATCTGTGCTCAGTATGTGAACTGTATGGCAAAATAGACGCTTCACATGACTATTTGTCTAATGTATAGATTTGTATTTATTTTTTTAAATACATTTATGTTCTTTGATAAAAATGCAGTAAATGGTAATATGGAGAAATATATTTAAATAAATAAATGGTATTTTTTTTTATTTTAATATTATTTATTCATGTGGTGTCAAAGATGACCTGTGAAGTCACATGGTCCTTCAGAAATAGTTATAATATGATGATGCTGCTGAGGAAACAATTCTAATTATTATCAATGTTGAAAACATTATTATAATTAATGTTGTGCTGCTGGCTTTTTTTTACTACAAAAAGCAGCAGCTCAACTGTTTTCAACAGTGATAATTAGAAATGTTTCTTGAACAGCAAAATAAGTAAATAAATGAAACAAACAGCAGTTATTTGAAATAATATTTTGTAACATTGTAATGTCTTTACTGCCACTGCCCTGAACAAAAGTATTAATTTTCCAAACAAACAAAAAATGGGTATATAACCCTAATTATTGTTTGTACTTACGTGAACCAATGTAAAATACATATGTAAAGACCCAAAATATTTAAATGGTATACACTGAGTAAAAAAAAAAAAATATATATATATATATATACATATATATATACATATATATACAGTGAGGTCAATAAATATTTTATCACCCTGTGATTTTGCAAGTTCTCTTACTTAGACTTTGGCTGATTAAAAACTCTCCATGATTTCTAAGTAGCAACATGGGCAAAACCAAAGAGCTGTTAAAAGACACAAGAGACAAAATTGTGGACCTTCACAAAGCTGGAAAGAGCTACAGGGCAATTGCAGAGCAGCTTGGTGAAAAAAGAGCAACTGTTGGAACAATTGTCAGAAAATGGAAGAGACTAATGATGACTGTCAATATCCCTCGGACCGGGGCCCCACGGAAGATCTCTCCTCGTGGGTATCAGTGATGCTAAGAATGGTGAAGAATCAGCCCAGAACTACACGGGAGGAGCTGGTCAATGTCAGCACATGTCCAGGCCCATCTGAAGCGTGCCAGGGACCATCTGGATGATCCAGAGGAGTTATGGGAGAAAGTCCTGTGGTCAGATGAGACCAAAGTAGAACTT
>JAUMHP010000074.1:5328554-5343989 GCA_032361065.1 Enteromius trimaculatus | reverse complement strand
GCCGCATCGATGCTGAATCGTTCATGCCCCGCATCGCGATGCATCGCCGAATCGATTATTGTTGACACCCCTAGTAATTAGTGTTTCGGATATGTGCAGTGTACACAATATCCAGAGTCACAATGAAAAAACTTTAGAGATCTTCCTGATGTCATTTGTGGCCAACCATTTTAGTCTGAATTAAAAGCTGTATTATGGATTGAACCAATGGGACTGAGGCCCTGAGGCCCTGAGGCCTCAGACAATCAGGGACTACCAAAGCCTCATGGCCAGACTTCCAAGGGGAAATTGAGCCCCTAGAGTATACAGTGTTAGCTGACCACTAGGGCCCCTTAGCATGCTGCACAAGATAGGGCCCCTGGCTACTATTTTTAGTCATGTAATGTTAGCACAAACCACACATTTAATCATTTTTTTTAGCCTTGTCTTTTAAAGTATGATAATTTTGTGGGCCACTGGGGGGGTCTCCAAAGATGAGATGCCCAGGAGCCTCACAGGACAATGAGCCAACCCTGCATTCATTATTACCGCTACAATAATTGCCCAAGCAGACACTGAGTAGCTACTCATTCTATATTTCATTGTATAAAATTATGTTTTGGGAAAGCAATCGACTAAAATTCAAACATTCATCAACATGCTGCAGTAGTACGTTTAACGTTAATCATTTCCGCACCAAAGGAAGCTGCCTTCTTCTGGTGTTTTCACCGTCTGGCAGTTCATTTGCATCTTGCATGTGTTACTAGGGTTAAGCATATAAGACGAAAGGAATTATTACCACGCATTTGAATAGCATGTTGCAGTCTCTCCAGCGACCCCCAGATTGATCGATTGCTTTGTTTATCGTTCATAAACCCATCTGTAATAAATCTATTTCCCCCCTTTCCTTCTCGTTCCATTTATTTAGGCATAATTATGCATTAATTGACGCATGGCTGGTTCTGATTGTGTCAAACGATCCATGCGTTTAGTTGGAGATGTACAGCGCGCAGCCCAGATGCTCACAATGGGGAACGTGCTCATTAGCCGCCCGCTCCACAAAAGCCTCAATGACTTTCTTTTGTGTGTCTCTAGATGAGGGGAAAAGGCTTACTCTACAGGGACTGAGTTATCCTGATGAAAAAAAGGTGAGCGGTGGTTATAATATTCATCTAGACAAATGGTTGTGTGCCACCTCATTGTCTGCTCTCATTGAGTTCTCCTGCCATGGCCTACTATTAATCTATATGTGAGCGCTACACAAAGTATAGGTAATGGTTAACGCTTTTTAACCCAATGGTTCTGACAGTGATTCTGTATGTTGTTAAAAATTGGCGTAATATAATAGGGGTATGTAGATTGGAATCACAGAGCGAAATGTCTTGAAACAAGCAGCCAAGTTTCTGACACATTTTTCTACGCACATGCACATGTCTGTTTTATATATATATATATATATATATATAGCTAGATAGATACAATCATGCACATCTGTGTATTAACTGCCACTCCATTTGAAAACAGGTGATGGAGATTTACTGCTTATCAAAGAATTGGCTTTACTGACAAGATGTGCATATATATATACATATATATATTAGGGTTGGACGATGTTGACCAATTTGGCATCGTACGATGTCTAATGTGAAACATTGCGATGGACGCAATTTGCCGCCATAGATTAAGTGTTTTTTTTTTTTTCCGCAAGCTGGTTGCTGCGGCGGGACGGAGTAACGCGATGCCGGCTCAGGATCGTGATGTCTGTCAGCGATGGACGATGGCATTGTCTATCGACCCAACCCTTATATATTTATATATAAAACAAAGAGTGAAAAAGGGGTTCTGAATACGTTCTGTACCCACTGTTCAAATAATTATTCACTCAGTAAAAGATACAAGATTAATTTGGTTGAATTTGATAGTATTTAGTTGTGGATAAAGGTTGCAATCAGTTTCAGAATAATGGATAATGAGGATAATGTTAAATTATTAATTCAGGAAGTGTGTCCTGATGGGAGTCTTCCAATGTATGCTGATGCCCATTATCTAAATAGTTGATAGGAACTGTGTGGAAATTGAAGAACAGTTAACAAGAAACTTAAATGAAAGAACCTATTTGATGTCTATCTATTTGATATGCTTTACAATAAGAAATTGAACTGTAACAGATTATTAAAATATTAGAATTAAAGATGACGTTATAATATATATCTAATATCTGTCCCTAACAAATGAAACCAGTTCCTCAATTGTCTACTTATGTTTTGTAGGCCTTCCATTTTAAACACACTCCCATTTTGTTAACAAACTGTCTGTCACTCATTTTCAGCTTCTCTCATTGATGATACCCTCTGGAATCGGTGCCCATACGGCCTATACAAGCTAATAAAGCAGAGCTACTCTACATGTAGAAATGTCTTGACCCTGAGTAACTGAATGATTAATGAGAAGTTGAGCGTTGCTGTTTTGATGTGGAGATGTAATGAGAGGGGATGCGTTCACCTTGCCCTAGGCCTCGCTGGGAGGTAGATGGACCAGATGCATGTCCAATCCGATACCTCAGTCAATGTTTGGCTTTCTTTAAAGATGAATGCTCTACGAGACTGGATTGAAAACACACACCTCCCACTCCTCTCCGGGAGTCAACATTTGATCATACAGCAAATATCAGCTTGTGCAGAATTCATTTTAAAACTGAATGCTAACAGGTTTGGAAATATACTTATAATATTAGTAATGTTTTGAAATGTTTTGGAGTTCGCGCTGATTGATATCCCCATTGGTCTTGCACGATCTGTGTAGGGCAGGGTGAAATGTGTTTGTATGTGGTCACTGTTAAGTGTTGTTTTCTATCTGAGCTCAGTTCAATCCCTGGATGGATGACCTCGCTTTACCCACATGTCTGTCAAATGTGCAGACACAACACAGACACAACACGCTATGTTTGAGTGTGTGTGCGTGTGCTTGTGAGCATGCATTAAGGGCTTTCATTTTGACCTAGTTTGACTTGCCACTTGTGTTAGCTTCAAACCTACTGACCCCCGTCACCCAGAGTAAATCTGCCACTGTCACTGTCTGCATCAGTCAAGGCCGTGTTTCAGTGCACATACACACAAAACGCTCGCTCAGCTTCAATCCCCTGACCACAGTTCAGCCACGAACGCCAGACAAAACAGCAGCGTCATCCACACCGTGTGAGGAAAAGTAAATACTGATAATACAGTGTTTTTTGATGGAGCCAAGATCAATGAGAAAAAAGCAGAATGAACAGCATATGTAGTCATTTATTAAAGGAATGCTTCACACAAACAAATTAAAATTTGCTGCATATTCAGCCAGCCTCAGGCCATCCAAGGTGTAGATGATTTAGTTTCTTCATCAGCACAGATAAGGAGAAATTTAGCGTTTCACCACTTCTTCACAGAGAATCATCTGCAGTGAATGGGAGTCCAAACTGCTTATAAAAACATCATGATAATCCACAAGTAATGCAAGAATTTCAGTGTTTTTAATAAATTCAGCATGACGTTTTTAAACCATTGCCAAATTAAGAGTCCTTTTTCCATTGTATTGCTTTCTGCAGTAAATCCAGAGAGAAATATGCACAGATCAAGCACTATTTACAACCGACAACAGTCTAAGACATTTCTAAACAAAAATGCTGGTGGATTTTGATGCTAGAGGACAAAAGGGGATGCATTTTTTTCACCGAAGGAAGCATTGTTAAGGATAGAGGACTGGTGTTTTGGTAGGACATTATGGTTTAAAGCCTTGATGAATTCATTACAAGCACAGCTTTTTACTACACAAGACAGTAACTGATGGACTGGAGGCTTACTTGTGGATTATTGTGAGGTTTTGTTTTTATCAGCTTTTTGGACTTTCATTCTGACGGCACCCATTCATTGCTGAGGAGCCACTGGTGATCACTTGATGTACTGTAATGCTACATTTCTCTAAATCTGTTCTGATGAAGAAACAAACTTAGCTACATCGTGGATGACCCAAGGGTAAGTACATTTTCCTCAAATTGTCGTTGTGTTAACCATTCCTTCAATGTTCTTAATCTATCTGGTTACATTTCACAGTTGCTTGTTTCTTCACTGGCTTCACATTTCCATCTTCCCATCTTCCATCTTAATTTTCCTACTCACCTAATTAAATTATCACTTCTGTTTACATTAACAAGTACTTTGCTTCTCTGACACCCAGCCAATGGCACGGTTAATGTGATTTACCTAAGCAGAACACGCTGCTGGAATAACATCCTGGAATAGCATGCGTATCAGACAGTCAGATTCCAGCTTTGGCTTTAAAGGGGCTTCAACAGCATTCTTTCCAACTCTACATTGTCCTCCTTTACATTCCATGTAATATCAATGAAATAATTACTAACACACCTACCTACTAAATCCATCCATCCATCCTTACCTACCTCCTTCCCTTACCTCACAATTTATTTAGGTGTTTACTACATATACCATTCATTACATAATCTAGATTATTTGACCTAAAGCAATATGTTTTAATTATAAATAAGTGGTAAGGTTGCTGCTTATCCGTTTCTACTGAATTTTTATTTTATTTTTATTTTACTTTGCAACAAGGTGCTTCCAAGAGCCTTACATATTTGGGACACTGAGCCAATTGTAATTCCATTTTTTACAGGTACAAATTTAACACCCCTTGGTTTAGCAATGGGATAAGTTTAGGGCTGTGGATAAGGACATTGTTACAAGATTTAGGATGTTCATCTGAGATTATTTCCTATGTGGGTAAATTATGCTGTGCCCATTGGGCGTAGTGCCACTTTTATAGATCACTGATGCATAAAATTGTCACTGTGTTTTACACAGATGTGCAGTAAATAAAAAGTGTGACAGAAGAAATTAACGATTATTTCATCACATTTGGCGTTTGCGTGATTCTTTTGTATGTCTAGAGGCAAGACATGACATTTGTATGCAGTGTCCTACATGTGCCCTGTATGATTAAGTTCACAGACAATCATGTTTCTTACATAAATGCACAGAAAGTTTTCTATAAACTTCCTTGTTCTCTATTTTTTTTGTTTCCTCTTGTGTTTTCTGTCTGGTTGGTTATGGTCATTAATCTTCCTCTAATTTCTGAAAGTTTACTGTAGTCGTGGGAGCAACTCTGCTCCTGTTTTTTTTATTTTTTTTTAGAAGCCATTTCACCCAATTGCATCATAACTTTAGATAAGGGTCATTTCTCTGGCTCCCGGTATTCCCTGTGTCGCTGATGACTTTAGCCATTCATTAAAGTGACTTGACCTTCATCCATTAATAATCTGTGTGTCTCTCCGAAGCCCCGGCGTTGAACTCCTCCTGCTCGGGTCATTTTGGCGCAGACGTTATGTGTACAAATATGTAAATTAGTCTACCTGGAAGGTGTTATGAAATGAAAACACTTTCTTCATGTTTACTCCTAATATTTTTGCAATGCGTTTCCCATCTGTGTGTTACTGCAAAGTGAAAGAAGTAGGGATATTACAGTAAATGTGGTTTTAAAACTCCAATATTACTTCATAATCTGGTTACTTATTATTATTTCTGCAATGAAGGCTACAGTGAGTTTTGACATGCTGTTAAAACAAACCAGAGCACATCTCCTGTGATCATTTGCTGGAGGCCAGACCATACCCTCAGAGCATGTTTATTCAATAACTGGAGATCATCCTGGAAAACCATATTAGTACTGATAAACAATTAAACCTAAAGTCATTTGTAGAAGAAAAGTGGCTATATATATCTATATATATACAGTGTATAAGAGAGAGAGACAGAGACATAGAGAGAAAGAGATATTTTTTTAGACAGAGAAGTTCTGTCAAGTAAGAGAAGTTTCAGAGAAGTTATCTCAAGTAAGTCATGTTTTGTAATGCCTATTCGGCTATTTACTTGTTGTTAAGCAAAATTTGTGAATAATGCATTTGAGTCATTTGCACATGTAATTTAGTAAATTTCTTTAACTGATTGTCAGTCATAAATCACACCCAAGTGTATAGGGTAAAATAAACATCCGGATGGATGGATAGATAGATAGATACATGGATGGACGGACAGAAGACGGACAGCGGTCGGATGGATGGATGGATGAATTATGTTTAAATACAGTATGGTATATGGCCTTCAGAGTACGAGTAAAACTTTAAATGTAAATAAAACTACCAAATAGGAGAAAAGAAACTTCACCGTCTTCACCGGCCTAATCCATAACACCACAGTTCTGACACTTTTCAAAGGGTTACTTTGTAACATATATGTTATACATTCAGTGCTGTTGTGTAAGACGTGATGTAGCTAGGCCGACTTCTATATGATCATTTGTGATATCTGATACTCAGCTGAGCAAGAGGATTCAGAGCACTCAAACCCACCGTCTGGAAAATGTTTCATGAAGCTTAAATTCCAAGACCCCGCAGAAACACACTTGGCCCATGTATATGACCCAGTAAAGGAGGATTTCTGAGCATGGCTGAAGTACTGCCTTTTGGAGAGGTGATTTTTGGCTGACATCTCTTGAAATTGCCTCCTCATGTCTTTCTTATCTAATTCAAAAGTCCTTTCCAAGAGATTTTCTTGCAAAAAGCAGCCAACCAGATTTCCTTGCCAAATTGCATGCTCCATGCTTTTTAAGTCGGGGCAAAATGTCATGCACTTATTTTTTTTGGATCCCTTCTGTAGTTTTATTGACTGGCTCTTATGTTATCAGAGCCGCACAGCCTGTCTGCAACCCTCCGGAGGCATCAGGCGTTTGGGCAGAGACTCTCAGGTACAATGCCGGTTGGCCCAGACAGTTCAATCAAATAATTATGGAGCTTTGCCCACTCTTAGCATGAGCTAATGAATGGAAATGACTGATTTGTATGCGGCCTGTACGCATGGCTTAAGTAGTACTGACCTGATAAGTACTAAAGCTCTCGCCCCGCGGTGATGAACTTCTTTCACACTGGGTGAAGATGGAAGCATTGTTTGAATGAATGTGCTCCGAGACCGCTCTGCTTTTACAGGAATTTTAAACAGTACCGCTGAAAGGTGCACATCAATAATACTTACTGCTGATTTAACGGCTGGAAACATGTCGAAGCTCTGCTGCGGGGATTTGAAGTGTACGCTGCGTCGTATTTAACTTTTGAAGTGTATGCATTGCCCTAAATTACATTCAAAGAGGTCAGCGAGTTTTCTTGGAAGTGCTCCATAATCATTACCATAGTACACAGAGCTCAGATGACCTTTTAAAACCATGGATAGTTTGTCCTCGTTTGTCAGAAGGAAACCAAATAACGGTTCCCTCTTGAAGCCATCTCAAACCTAGAGTGCGATTGGATGACCTATGACCTTTTGAAATGTTACAATCACCCAGCAGACCGAATCAGAGACTAAAAAAGAAAAAGCGGTCTTCTGGGATCCGGATATCTGATGTGCCGCTGCAATCAGGGCTGGTTGCAGTCAAAGCCACAAGTGCTGCGTTGACCCTACTCACAGAACTAATGCAGTGCAGACCAGCGCCGCTATTTTTAGAAATAAGGACACATAGTAGTCAACGTATTACTGGCCCCTGCGTACATCTGCTGCGGAGGGCAGACTTCTAGAGCAGTGATGTTCCCTCTGTGAAATATCTAGGATTTGAATAATTCAGTAATTCAATTTATAAGACGCTTTATACAGTACATGTTCACTTCAAAAGAATTAAATGATAAAGAATGAAATATTGACTGACAAGGTTAGCTGCTTGTGAAATTAGTACTCTAAGAAGACAAAGGTGTGAACTTTGTATTATGTTGTTTATGTAAAAATATTTAATTCACAAATATTACATTTTGAAAGCTGCACTGCAGCATATGATCCTTAAAAATGAGTTAATTTATAATTATATGCATGTGCTTTTTATACAATCTTCAACTATGTTTATGTCATTTTTATTATATTGACTTAATAGTTTATCCGCTGTAGTATGTACAAATTGTAGCTCAGTCTATAAGTAATATTAAATATTGGGGCATAATATACCTAATTAAATGTATTACCATCAGCTTTTTCACTGTTGGCAGTTTAACTTGTTTATTAGAATTTGTATTTCTATGCAAAAAAACAAAAGAAAACACACACATAGTGACATTCAATTAAATTGTATTAAATATAATTATTGACTATTTATTCATGGTTTGCTTGTTTGTATTATTATTATCAAAAGCTTGTTTGTCCAGAACTTAATATAAAAGAAAAAAAAAATGGGGGAGGGAGTCATGCTCCAGCAGAGCAACTACCATTGAATTGAAATGAATGGGAATGCTGATGGATAACTTTTTCCAGGCGTCTTTAAGTAATACTACTAATGAATATTGCATTGATTTTTTTTTTTATTATTATTTATTGATATTTTTTTTTTTTATGGAAAACAGCTTTGCTTATTTCAAATCAGTTTTAGCTGTGTTGACACATTCTAAATGGTGCTTCATAGAGATGTGCTAAAAAGCAGTATATTTGTACCTTATTTACCCCAAATGATGCATATTAATGTCTTAAAGATACACAATATTACTATTGCTATGGTAAAAGTATATTAGTAGCAAAAGTGTACATATTAGTAGGTAAGCTACCACCTCAGTGACAGTTTCATACTTTTTTTGTGTGAGTGTGTGGTTTTGCGAGCACACTGCTAGTTTTTAAGTGAGGAAGCTTGTATTCCCTCCTTCTTTAAAGACAGCACATATATTTGTGTGCGTCTGAACGTGTCTGTGCATGTCTGTGGGTATTTATGCAAGTGCATGTGTGTTTGTGGTTTACTGGTTTGCACCATAGATGGACAGTTAGATAAGCCCCTCATGTTGACACTAGGGTTGAGCATCTCAAACACACACAGTTAGTCAGATAAGTCCCTCATGTCAGCAGGAAGCTACAGAGAGAACACTCTGACGCACTGACATAATGGCAGTTGGGGGTGCACTGTCTCACTCTCAAACAGAGATAATCTAACTGAAAACAGACGTGTATGGGTCAGGGCCAGGAATACTTACCATAATGAATAATAATCAGTCTCGAGCTGCGTGTTAAGCGGCTGTAAATAAAGTTTTAAATTTGATCAGATTCTTTCATAATAGGCTGTTTGTGTTTGCAAGGATTATGCAGGGCATAATGGGGTGTGTGTGACACATACAATGTGTGATATAGTACACTGTGAACCAGCTAGACTTTCCCAGCCAAGTTGAGGGCGTCATATCATAAGGAATCATTTTTCTTCGATCTTTTCAGATAAGGGTTTATTGTACTGTGAAGTAATTTTGTAGCATTCAGAGCTCAATATGCTCACCCCAATAGTGTTTTATTGAAACCAAGCTGTAAAAATGGATCTTTACAACTTTCTGACACCATGTAGCACCTACAGCTCTGCATTTGGTTCGATCCCAACATCACTAAAGAGTGGATGAGGAATATGTGTAACAAGATCCCTGATCTTTTCGGCGTGATTTTTACACTTTAAGCAGCACAGAATGATTTGTGAATGTTGCAGAGTAATTAGGACTTTACAGAACAGCTAACATTGAAGGTAGGAGGAGATAAAATCAGTATATTTGACTTGAAAGCAAACATGCACCTTGCAAAGATATGGAAAAGACAGTAGCACTTACTAACTGAACTGTATTTTTCAATATCAAGTCACATTAATTCAAAATATGCTGTAGTGATTCCAGTTACAAGCTGCTTTTACTAATGCATTTTTTAATATTAACTAAATATAAAGTTTATTCCGAAATATGAATGCATTCTCTCTTATTGGTGTGCCTAATCTGCTGGAAACATTTCTGTTAATATTTTTCATCATGTTCAAATTTTGGATGACATAAATTGCATAAGTTGTAGTCTGTAAATTTACCAAAACTGAGAAATGTTATAAAAAGTTGAATAGTTTGCATTGCTTTTATATTATTGTTTGGTCAGTTCAAATTACTACCATATATAATATATGTCATGAAGTAAATATTTAGCTGCTTATATCTCACCTCACATTTATTGACAGTTTAAACCGAACTGCTGCTTTGCATTGGAATTGACATTTGGCTTCTGTAAAGCCCGCCTACTTTTTTGATTGGGCATCTCAATCATTTTGACATTCAGCACTTTTAAAGCTTTGAGACTGGCTGGTTTAAAATGTAACTTTTACAACTAGTAACAAACAGAGTGGAGCGTAATAGAGTAATGCATATATAATGACAAGACACCAATATTTTGTACATGTACAGTGGAGGTCAAAAGTTTACACCCCCCTTGCAGAATCTGCAAAATGTTATTCTACCAAAATAAAAGGGATCATACAAGATGCATGTTATTGCTTAGTAGGACTGACCTGAATAAGATTTCACATAAAGTGATTTTTTTTTTTACATATAGTTTTTTTTAACAATGTGCCTGTTCAAAAGTTTGCACCTCCTTGATTCTTAATACTGTGTTTTGACCTTAAGGATCCACAGCTTGAAATGCTCACTGATTCTCCAGAAGAAAAAAAAAACATGCTTTAAGAGTTGAAAACGTTTGAACAGAATAAAGAGTGCATTTTTATTATTTTGTCTGTGTGTATATATATAAACACACACACAGTACAAAAGTCTGCAATTAGTATTTGGGTTTTTTTTTCCCAGAAGACAAAGTAAGTTACATTTACCCTGAACTTCTAATTTAGAAAGTTTTCACTCAGATTCTTCAAGGGGGGTGGAAACTTTGTGTCAACTGAAATAAGATATTAGTTTAATGTATTTAGTTACATTGTTTGTAGTTTGTAGTATGTGTAACTACTTTTTAAAGATTGACTTGCCTTGGTGACTTTCTTTATATTAGAAAAGCTTTCAGTTTTCTCAACAAAAAGAAAAGAAAAAGGGGGAAAAAAAGAGAGATAACTTTGGAAAAGGCATGAAGAGCAAATCAGCGATGAAAAAGTAATGGGCTTCAGAGGTGCCACAAAGATTTCCACAACTTTTGTGCAATGTTTAACTGCTGTCAGACAGTTTGTGAAGTGTATAGGATTTTTCTTGCCTTTTCTTTATTCTCAATAACCTCTGTTACCCCTACTGTCTCACATCTGGAGAACATTTCCCTGCCTCACCATGGCCCTGTTAAACACAATCTGTAATCCTTTTTTTTTTTTTTCTTCCTCCCTTTCTCTCTCTCTCTCTCTCTCTCTCTCTCTCTCTTGCTGTCTCTATCCCTTCAACTTCCTCCTCTGTTTCAGTGACAGGCATATGTTAGGGTGGAGTGTCCGTGTGCTTCGCAGACGTGCTGGACACTTTTTCAAGGCATGAAATGGCACCTTTTCAAATGTGCCAGGAAACCGTTTCATCCTTCTTGCAGGCCTTTAGTCTATTTTTTAGTCAGGCTTTTTTGAAAGCTTGCTAAGTCAGCTCTCTGTGTTCTGAATATGTTTGTCCAAAACAGATCATGCATCTGGAAATCTTTTAATCGTGCTTGTGTACACACTTTGAGCCTGTCACGGCTAACCCTTAAAGGGACAGGACACCCAAAAAAAAAACACTCGACTTGTTTCCATGCACTGAAATTCAACGGTAAAAAAACTAATTACAGAACTATTTTGAGCTTTTCTCCCACCCATGTCTATAACAAACGTATTGTACATTTAGAAAAAATCGTTTCATTTAAATGCCAAAAATGTTAAAATCAGTAACAAATCCCTAACATTTTACTTTGTATTTGACTTTATTTTTTCTTAAGTACTTCTTTTTATTTGATACAAGTACTTTAAAAATGTAGCAAATCCTTAACCATAAATAAAATGTTTTCAAATGAAATAAAACCTGTATACTAGCATTATTTTACCTCCTGGACACATGCTTTTATTGTATATTTTTGTTAGACTTGGCGTTAGTGCTTGTCTGTGACCTGGAAAAGTTGTGCCGTTTTCCTCTGGTACTGTTTTACATGACTGTTTTACATTAGAGTCTAAATGATACAGCTGTTAGGACTATCACAGGTTTAATCAACGCAAAAGAGGTTTTCTTAGGCTTTCAAACACGAAGCTTGCGTGACTACACTTGCTATTTAACAACATCAACCCTGACACACACACACACAGGGTTTGTTTCAGTTAATAGCTTCCCAACACGTCACGATCTGAAGATTATTCTCGCTAACAGAACACTTTGCAGCTGCACTTGCAGAGCTGCACATAAGCCACTGAAGCACATGTACACATACTCCTCTGAGTAGCTGTCAGTTACAGGATGAAGGATTTAAGTTAGACTTTTGTTGTAAAGAATAATTCAACATGCACAGGTTTGTTTCAACTCATTGAAACCTCATGTTGGGGAAGCGAAACCTGGCCATGAAGCTGTAATGTACACAGAGAAGAAGATTTTTCAGAAAATGCATAAACCATTGTTTGAAGTGTTATAGTCTGATATGAACTATACAGTATGATGAAGTTATTATATATGTGGGAGGTTTAAATATTTTAACACCAAAAAAACAATACAAAAAATAAATGCTGTGTTCATAGAAAGAACATTAAGTTTTTTACAATACATTTTTTGGAGAATAATATGCCAAAATTAGGTTGCATTCAATTCAAAGAATTTAAGACAACACACTTTTTCTGACATGTACATATTGAGAAATATTAAAAAAATAAGGAAGCATATACCACATACCATTTTCAGTGTGGTTTAAATTATTAAAACTGACAAATGGGCAAAACCTAGGATATTGGCAAATTTGAACTAATTAGTGTTTAGTGTGAAAGTACAGTAATTAGTCTTTTAATATATGATATATAGATTTTTGTTGTGAATGTGCAGTAAAATTGTTACAGTGAATAACATTTTAGAGGGTGTCTTCTGCAAGATGTATGATATTTTTTTGCTCAGAAAAACTAAACTAAAATTGCAAACAAATCAAACGATTTTAAGTGACATTGCTCATGTTTTATGCTTAAACACTTTCTCGTCTTTGTGTGTGTGTGTGAGATTCAAAATTAATTTGTACAAAAAAAAATTATTTTAATTTTTGAATGTAAAGACATAAAGAGATAATTGCAGGTTGGGCCATTTATATGGATACACCTTACAATGGGAATGGTTGGTGATGTTATTAACTTCCTGTTTGTGGCACATTAGTATATGTGAGGGGGGACACTTTTCAAAATGGGTGGTGACCATGGTGGCCATTTTATTAAGGTGTATCCATATAAATGGCCAACTCTGTAAAATAATAATGGAAAACGAGTTAAATCATACAAATAATAAAGCAATACTAAAAATAAAAAATTAAGTTACATTACATTTAAACAAATCTGCTTCATTATGTAGGACACACTCAACACCCCGAAAGAATCATACCCAAAATTTACATTCCACACTGTGTGCATGGCATACTATAGTGAGTATGGACTATTCATTACACACACAGCGTTTATGACAGTTTGTGTGCTGCTATTCTGTACATTACACACAGGGTGGAGTGATTGAATTCAGCTTAAAGAGAAACATATGCAGGCTGACAGCACAGCTAAAGCATTCAAGCGTTCTCCATACAGCTACTGAGCTCAACTCACTGTTACACTATACTGAGATATCCTATTCAAGCATCACGCCAATCAGACGCTGTCAGGGATATTATGAAGCGAGCGTGTGTGAGCCCTTAGCGCTTCAATCAGATATGCAGACTTGATATCTTCACTCTGGTTATTGTTTCACAATAGCTCACCAGAGTCGGGTAGGTTCATCGCTCTCAGTGAATTGGTTTCATGCATATCAGCTCACACAAACATTACAGTTTATGCAAACAAGGGTCCACCTGCAGGCCACAGCGGAGACTGAGTCACAGACAGGAGAAGAGAATTTGTTCTGTTTAGTCAGTCATTCTGTGCTTCTGGTTTCTCCAAAGACTGAATCAACACGGTTGGTTTATTGAGAGCAGCCCGGTCTGATTGATCCTGATATCTGGAACTGTCCTGAATGTAGCTTATATAAGTAAATACGGACATTCCCTCAAAAATAAACATTTTTGGCATTATTAACCCCCCCCACTCGATCTAAATCGGTTTCGATTCATTCTTTTTCTGCACATAAAAAGAAGATATTTTGAATGCTGACTGTGGCCATTGACATATTGCCCATACTATGGAAGTCAATGACTTCTCATTTTTGGGTGAACTGTTCCTTCTAGGGGGGCACAAACATGGCAGAAATTCATAATTCATCATTTTTTATTTGTATTGTTTTTTTTTTACTACTGTCAAAGGATTAATCATCAAATATTTTTTTTCTTGATATTATATATTTGTATGTACTGTGTATATTTATTAAGTATATATAAATACAAACACATGCATGTATATATTTAATGAAAATATGTTATGTTTATATATTAAATATATTTAGATATAATATCAAATATAAGAAAATAAATATATAAATGCATTTACATGTAAATACTTTCAAAATATATACTGTACGTGTGTTTTCATATAAACATAATAAATAAACACAGCATAAACACATATACTATGTAAATAAAGACTTTTATTTTGGATGTGATTAATCATTTGACAGCACTAAAATAAATACTTTTATTCAGCAAACGTACAATAAATTGACCAAAAGCAACATTAAAACTGCTGTTCTTTGGCTCGTTATTTAATTTTTTAAAGAAATGAATGTTTTTATGTAGCAAAGATCAATGAAATTGTGCCATTAAAGACATATATAATGTTACAAGCTGTATCCATTTCAGAACAACTGTTTTCTTTTAATATAAATTTTTATTTTTTAATATTTCAATATTTTTTATATTTTTTTAACAAAAAAAGCACTTCTTGTTTTCAACATTGATAATATTAAATTTAATAAATTTAATATAAGTTTTTTGAGCAGCAAATCAGTACTTTACAATGATCTCTGAAGGACAGTGAGCGTGGAGCAATGATGCTGAATATTCAGCTTTGAAATCACATACAAAGTAATCACATTTTGAAATATATTCAAATAGAAAAGCTAATTAATTCGTAATCATATTTTCAGAATATTACTGTTTTTTGGCAAATACAGTATTGGTAGATTTATTTAAAAAAAATGTCCTAACAAAATTAAATGAACAAGTTACAACTCAAAAAAACAACAAATTCTTTTAAAGGTAGTGCGCAATGAATGGGAAAGCACTTCAGAATATTTTTACATTTGACATAACCTATACTTATGTATTGTCCACAATCAGACCTGAGACTAAACCAAAGAGTTCCAGGTCTTTTTTACACTAACCACCTTGAGAATCTCACATAATTTAAAATTTTATTAGAAAAGGACATTCCAGGGCATTAAAGTGCATATTGCAGGTTAAAAAAAACCCAAATAAATATATATCCTTGTATGAAAATGCCATATGAACCGTTAATGCAGGATTTGGAAATGTTTTACAAGACACGAAGGCA
>JAUMHP010000074.1:5309649-5328095 GCA_032361065.1 Enteromius trimaculatus | reverse complement strand
TATAAACATAATAAATAAACACAGCATAAACACATATATTATGTAAATAAAAACTTTTATTTTGGATGTGATTAATCTTTTGACAGCACTTCTTTTTTGTTTGTTTGTTTTTCTTTCAGTGAAATATGTAATCATTATTTAATCAAGATACATTTTCTTGATAAGCAAAATGTTGTGTAAAATGTGTCCAAATTAAGGGAATTTATGCTTAAAACAATGACAAATATATTTTGTGCATCACAATAATTTAAAACTTCAATATTTCTATATTAGAGAGAGCGTTACTCTGGTTCTGGAGGTAGCACTTTTAGCGCAGCTTAGCATAGATTACTGAATCTGATTAGTCTGTTAGCATCTCTCGCTCAAAAATGACCAAAGAGTTTGGATATTTTTCTTATTTAAAAAATGACTCTCTTGTATGCACTAAGACAAATGTAAAAAAATCAAAAGTAATATGATTGCACCTGCTGCAGCCATGGTACGGCAGCGAAGTTCCTTGATTATTACGCCGGAATGAGAATATAGTTCCTAGCCATATCGGCCTAAAAATTTTCATTCAGTCTAAGTACACAATGTAAATACAAAAGAGTCATGATTTCAATACAAACAATATCTAAACTCTTTGGTCATGTTTGAGCGAGAGATGCTAACGGACTAATCAGATTCAATGATCTATGCTAAGCTGCGCTAAAAAGTGCTAGCTCCAGAACCAGAGATTGGCAGATTGGATTCTTAAACCGTAAAACTCAACTGTTTTACTCTTGGGAAGTTGGAAAATTAGCCTATTTTCAAAAGAAAGTGGAGTGTTCCTTCAAAATATGATTACAAATCTATTTATTTCTTTATATTCTACACTATTCTGTTCTGTTCTGTTCTCCCTGTGGAAAACAAGTTTTGTGAATGTTCATGAAGACGGACCTAAAAATTAAAATACATTTATTAACGTGCTTCAAGTTTTATGATTCCACTCAATTGCTTTGTAGGGTTTAAACAAGTACATCATTATTCACTGGAAATATTCTGTGAGCTGTTCACTTGGGAACTGCTGTAAACGGATCACTGATTCAGTGAGTCACATCAGTGAATGAATTGTTCTTCTGAGCCCGTATGACTGAATAATTAATTTCTGAATTAGGCTGAAAGATTAATTTATGATTCATTCACAACTCAAGAGTTCAAGTCGAACTCAGCAGCTCACTGCAGGGGAAGATTATCAATGAATAAGATTTACATTTTAGTTTGTTCCTCATAAAATGATAATAACATATGGACTACTTTCATATTTAGTTTTTATTCAATAAAATGATATTATAAATAATCGTCTTCATAATTATTTTTAGATGAACATCCCTCACTTGACTCTCAATTTATCTCTCAGAGTAAGCCAGATCTCGCTCTCTCCTTCACAAACACACTGTGTCTCCTTTTCTTTCAATGGCTCTTTTGTGTTTTCTTGCTCGACAGTAAGTGAGCACTGATACCCAGTGGGACAGTTAAGAGTGAGTGAGGAGTTAATGAACTTTCCCTTTCAGGGCCGTGATCAGCACTGAGGGAAACCTCTCTCTCTCGTTCTAACTCTCTCACACAGGGAAAGCCCTCCCAAATCAAGGGCAGACTGCAGCGAGAACAACCCCCTTAATCACAAAACTCATTAATCTACACAGACACAACACCAGATCTCCCTTAACTCCAGAGCCAAGGCCTGAGGACGCTCGATATGAGAGAAAGCCAATGGAATGTAACATAAAAAGAGGAGAAGGTGTGGAGATAACAGGGAGAATATTAGAACCATTTTGTTTGCTTTTTCTCACTTTGATCTTTTTCTTCTCATTCCTTTTATGTTTTAATGTAATCATGCTTCTTTGATCGTTAGGCCTAGATGCCTAAACAGTGCATAAAGTAGCCGTGAACAGTTTTTCTCAGGCCCCTTTTACACTAGTGCGTTTTCGCTTTAAAACGCATATCTATTGCTACGGTTACGCATACCTTTTATGATAATCCAGCATTTTCAAGGCCAAAAATTGAGACTTTTGAAAATGCCGCTTTTAAAGATTGACTGCAAAAATGACCTGTAGCTTTACAAAGCGCAGAAAAAAAAATGTTTGTATTGAATATCTGATTTAATAATAATAATGACCATAAATGATAAATTGAGTGGACATCGCAACTTGACCATTCTGAAATCCATTTTACATCATATTTACATTATTGTTCACAGGTTTGTGGTCAGTAGCCTAGTTGTTAGTTTGTTTTCAAACACTTTTATACAGCAAGAATGTGTGTACATGGCTTATTTCTGTTTTTAAAGTTGATGATAGCAAAAACAAAAAAGGAAAATCGGCGTGTTGCAATATTTCCTGAAGGCTAATGTGACACTGGAGACTAATTCAGCTTTGCATCACAGAAATATATGTTAAAAAATATTCACATTTAAAATCTGTCAGGGAGTCTCAGCCATCAGGATCATCACATCCTTCGCATGTTCCCAATCACCAGCCTTCTGATCCTCTGCACATGTCACCTGCAATCAAGCTCCCCTTCAAATGCACACTTCTCACTTGCGCTCACCGTCCCGTCTACCATTCACAACCAGACTAATCTCTTTATGCTTTCTCTCTCTTCAGAAGTATTGCTGTGCTGTGTTAGATCTCTCTCTGACTAATTCCTCCATCTCTCTCCGGTGTGTGTCATGCCAATATCATAAACTGTAATAGTATTTCACAAAATTGCTGATTCTGCTGTATGTTTGATCAAATAAATGTAGGATTGGCGAGTATAAGAATCAGTAGGAACAAACTAAAAACTTGCTGAGCGTAAAATTTTAAAAGCTTGTGTATATCATTTTTTTATCCAGACTCCATAATATAGCTTTAAACTACCTACAGAATTGACATGCTGTCAGATTTGTAGTCTATATTGCAAAAGATTGTTTTGGTTTACAGTGATTTTTTCAAATGCAGTACACATGGTGAAAATAGGCACAGAGCTGAAACTGTAGTCACTTCTACTTTGCTACATTCATGCCGTGTTGCTGCAGTCTGCTTGGGCGGGAAGTGTGAGCGTGCAGTAACCTGTTAATATGTGTGCTGAAATAAATATGCATTGCTATCACATGTGGTGTGTGAAACAGACCTTCGAGTGATTGAAGTATTTCAGAGGGGGTCTTTTCATTTGGTAAATGTAAATAAATGCCAGCAATGAAACCATCTCTCACTCAAGTGTCTTAAAATTTTGCCAGGTAGCTCATTATAATGATGTAAATGGTACGATACATTGCCTTAAGTGATATGAAGAGCTCGGGCTTCTTTAGGACCTCAGGAGAAGATATCCTCCTCTTGACATCTGACCTTTGAGGTGAGTTTACCAGCAGCTGATTCAGAATGGCAATGTGTCAATTAAGGTTCAAGGACAGATATTTTCATCAACTAGATTCATGATCGCTGCATCTCAAGGGCTTTACTCTGGAAAAGTCACGCATTTACTATTATGCAAAAAGGCCCTTTAATTCTCGCATCCATGCAGCAGGGGAGACTGGAGTTAGCTGTCACTCTTTCTGCCTGAGTCTATATAGATACTGTACCTTTAAGTCTTTACCGTGAATTAGCTATTGAACATTTTCATGGTTATTATCAATAAAATTGTTAATTGAACATGCATTGACTTTTTGTGACAAGACATCTCATAAACAAGAACACAATGTTGTTACAATGAAATGTACCATTATATTAAGGAGTGTTTAGCCAAATTGAATAAGTAAAACATCTATTTAACAAAAAAAAGCAAAAAAAAAAACACCTGTACACAAACATAAGTGATTCACACATGCACATTATTAAACAATTGTTAATTTAAACAAATTTGAAAATGTCAAGTTAAACCCAGTCTCCCATAATTACAAACTTTATTTATTTATTATTATTATTATTACTGTTTGTGTGCAGATTAAAATTTCAAAAGTCTAAATTCACTTTTACCCAAATCAAGGCCTTGAAACGGTTTTAAATCAAAGCAAAGTCTGAAGTGTGTTTCATGGTTTTAAGTGTTACATGCCCTGAAAAATAATGGATGCATTCCTCAAAACATGGGAATGCATGATCTGAAAAATGTATCAGTGCATGAAAACTCTTTTCCTGTTTTCGCTTTGTTTTCTTTAAATTTTATAAATCTATAAATATTCTATAAATATTCTTTAATTGGTCTTAAATAAGTCTTAAAAAAGTCTTAAATGGCCTTTATGGAGCCTGCAGAATCCCTGTAATAACTTGGAAGACTTGTTATCATCTTTGATAACAACAAAATGAAAACACAGCTTTTCTTTCTCTGAAGCCAACTCTCTCACGTGTTATTTCCATGTGGAACTGCAGGTGCTTTGTCCAGAGCAAAGTGCTGCATGTGCAATAATGTGTTATGAACTGAATCAGTCAGATGAAAGAAGCCCTAGCACTGTCCGATCTGGACGATCCAAGTACAAGGCAGGAGTTTCCTATTGTTGCGAGTGATAAATGCTGCGTATGATCCCTCCCAGTGTACATTTGGTATGTTTCCCATTTGCCTCATAAACAACATTTTTGAGTGACCTTCAACGTGCCGAGCCAGCATAAAATATGCATTTAAAAGAAATTGCTGAAATAAATATAGGGGCCTAGGTGGAGATTGCTTCTTTTGTACTGAGTTAGGCATGTACATGCATCACTGTCTACACACGTGTGCCCGAGCCCGCTGCCCTTTCATTTGCAGCCAAATTAAGTGTGTTCAGCACATAAATAAATGCAACATGCACGCTGCATGACAGTCGCAGCTGCTTATTACACTGCAGCTTTGTCACATTGTTATCCGCACTTCCTGTAAAAAAAAACAAAAAAACAGCACAGCGTCTCGAGTTGGCGTGAAATTATTACAGCCACCTGAATCCCGTCCTCACCTCCGTCAGCGCTGTGTCTGATGTTTGTCCACGGGCGAGACATCAGTCACAACACTGAGACCTGTCCTTGGCTATTATTGAGCGCTTCAAAATCGGCACCTTCGCTTAATAGGCTTTGGGAATTGTGCTCGGCCACCCGATGTAGATGGCTGTTTATATTTGAGAAATGTAATAAAGTCTGCAATTTTATTGGACGGTGATCCCTTTTGGGCTGAAATTGAGTTTTCTGGACTTGGCCCCTCACGCCCTCTTTTTCTCACAGTGATTTCATTTTGTGGATGTGATATGTTTTGCGCTAATGAAATGCATGTTAGGAGATGTCTCCTGTTGGCCCTGAGAGAGGGAGATGACTGCGATTGAGTGACAGGACTGGTTTTAGCTGAATATATGGGTATTATGTGCCATCCGCTGTCCTCTGTCTGCAGACTGGCTAGACTCACTGCATACTAAAATGTATTTGACATTAGAAGTCATGGGAAAATCACTGCTGCTTAACAATAATAGATTAGACATGGTTATAATAATAAACATAATCTTACATAATCCAGACTTTTTTTTTTTCTTTGTCTGATTTGATGTTTTTGTTCTTATTTGATTTGTGTTGAGTTTTTTGTTTGTTTTGGTGTTGTTTTTGGAGTTTTGTGTTTGGTTTTACGTCAGTGTTTTGTCGCAGTTTCGCTTTGGTTTTTGTTTGTTTAGTTTTTTGCTCTTCACTGTTTTATTTTGCTTTGTTCTGTTGTTTTGGTTCTTCTTCAGTGTGACGTCTCGTGTGTAAAATCAGCCAATGAATTGGTTGGGACGTCATAGGCGGGTAGGGGAGCGCGCTCTGCTACTTCCCCTCGCCAGGGCGGCGCAACGCTTTTCCTCACCTCATCCGAGGATGAAGAGATGAGAGCGCTGGGGAGACCGTGGTCACTTTATCGCCCCAGTATGAGGAGCTCTTGATGGCGTTGACTCGCGCTGCAGCTCATCTAAATATAGAGCTGCAGCAGAGAAAACGAAACCGTGCTGCAGTAAATGAGAAAATTAACATTTCTGCAGACGCGGCCAAAAAATAAATAAATAAATGCCTTCAAGAAGGAGTCTGCCGTTTTTGTCCCGATCTCCACACAAGTTTCCAGGGCGCAGCGGTCTCCAGCGAGTGCTGCTTTCAGTTCTTTCCACTCAGAAACCTAGCGGAGCTGAGAGGCTCACCACCTCCTCGGGAGGTTTCTAGAGTAGCTAGATCGGCCGTCCCCTGCCGGTCCTCCGCTTCAGGGCACCGTGTTAGCAGCTCTTAGTATATCAAGTCCTCGGGCTGGTTTGTCATAATAGATCTAAAAGACGAGTACTTCACATACCGATCCTTCTTATAGGAAGTCCTAGGTTTGCTTTTAAAGGAAAAGCGTACCAATATTGGTCTTCCCTTTGGCCTTGCACTCTCACCCCGCATGTTTACGAAGTATGTGGATGCTGCGCTGGCTCCGTTGTGACTCCAGGGCATCTGCATGCTAAATTATATTGACGACTGGCTGATTTTAGCACAGTCGCCGAGCAAAGTGAGGAGACATCAAGATGTCATACTCGCTCATATGAAACGACTGGGGTTGAGAAGAAGAGTGAGGTTTTCTCCAGCACAGAGAACCACTTTTCTTGGTGTAGTGTGGATTTGACCACAATGCAGGCTCGCACGATACCTGCTTGGATCGAGTCGATCCTCACAGCAGTCACGAGAGTAAGAGAAGGTCGGTCACACACTGTCAAGCAGTTTTTATTGACTGCTGGGTCTGATGGCAGCTGCGTCCAACGTCATACCTAATGGCCTGCTGTACATGAGGCCCCTACAGTGGTGGCTCAGGAACGAAGGTGTTTTCCTGTCCCCTGTAATCCCCTGTCACGCCGAGCCATAAGTGCCTTAGAAATGTGGAGGAAACCATCTCATGTGGCACATCAACTGCCTGGAGAACCTGGCCTTGTTTTGAGCATTCAAACACTTTCTCACAGACGTAAGAGATCAACAACGTGTTGGTGCGCACCGACAACACATCAGTCGTCTCTTGCACCAACCACCAAGGGCTGATTATGGTTCTCGGACCTAAGGGCCCTCCTATATGACTCTACGTGGGAGATTCCAATCAGGAGCACCTCCTCTCAAAGGCAGGGGGCACCATCGTGCACCCTCGTTCGGAGTCGTAGAAACAGTGAGTGTGGCCCCTTGGGGTGCACAACTCATAGCCACTAGGTCTCTCAACCAAGGTTGTCGAGACCATCCTCCAATCCAGAGCTCCATCTATGAGGAAACTATATGCCCTGAAATGGAAATTGTTCACTTCATGGTGACCCACTCTACCCTAAAAGTTTACATGGCGGCAACATCAGCTTACCACACCTCAACGTCTCAAGGTTATGCATGTAACCCTAGTTCCTCGAAGGAACGAGACGCCGCACCTCGTAGCCACAGTTCCAGCATCCCTGCCGGCGTTCACTTCATGACAGGAGCTAAAGCCGGCATTCCACATGCTTTTATGCTTCCTGGCCAGTGACGTCACCTGCATATGACGCCCCAACAATTCAATTGCTAATTTTACACACGATTCTGAGCCGTCACGTTGGAGGCGTTCCCATAGTGCCCTGTTGATGCGGCGTCTTGTTAACCTTGAGACGTTTTCTGGGTTTGCTTTTGTGTGTTTTCCTTTGCTTTTATGTTCCTAGTTTTGTTTTGTGTTGTTGTTTTTCTTAATACTTTGCTTTGATTTTTTGCCCCCTCAAAACAATACGATATTGAAATATTAAGCATTAATCTACCATGAAAAGCTTGAAGGAGACTGCCACAGCATTGCCTCCATCAGGTGAGTGACAGCCTCTGTAAAGTGGGTTGAAATGACACACAGCTGTTAATGTCAGCCAGAGTTTGTCAGATAAAGAATTAATAATGCCATCAGTGGGTTTATTTGTGTGCAGAAATATTTCATTGCTCTTTAATGAGGCTGCATGTCACAAGTGTAAACTTAATTGATACGTGTTTAGGAATTTAAAACTCCCACACCAAAGAGCTTTTATGGATCACATTCTCTCACGAAAGTTAATTACCAATATACTTTTATAATGTAACTGTGGGAATATACAGCCTGTCTGAGAGAGACCCGGTGATAAAAGACCCGGTAAAACGTTCCTTCCTGATAATGTTTTCTGGCAGTTGGTTTTAATTTGTCATTATGACTGGTATGACTGGGAAAACAGCGTAGCGATGCATTTGCGTTAAGTCACTGAATAAACGTGCTGTGATTCTAATGTCAGCATGTAACAAAGATGGGGCAAAGTTTTAAATGCTGCTGAAGAGACAGGTGTTCCATGTTTGCTTGTTTAAGTCATTTCATATTTGTGCAGTGGCAGATTTTGATGAGCTCCAGAACTTTTTTTTCCCTAGGGTAAACATATGTGTCTGTGCATAAGCATATAATGTATATGTGTACGCTTGTTGCACTGATATGGGCATCTGTGTCCAATCACGGACGTTAACATTTTACTTTCATGCTAGCATTTCCTATAATGACAATAAGTCACTAAAGGTTAAAAAAAAATCTATTTGTGATGCATTTTTTGACACTTAGTTGTCTTTGACACATAATTGTCCAAATCTAAATTTTGCAATCATCAAAATAGCACAATCGATGTCTACACCTGTGGATTAGGCTCTGTACAGCTCTAATGATTACAGTATAAACAGCCTCTGTCAGAGCCAAACTCACATACTGCATGTAGATGCATTTAGAAAGCTCTCCAAACAGTTGCGTTTTTCCATTACATTACAGTCGGCACAGGTTCAGAGCCTCCAAATTATTTGATTTTCATATCCGCTGGTTTTAAAGCATAGGTTTAGAGCTGTTGTTGAGAAAGAAGGCTATACATCCTCCTTTTCTTGTAAGGTATATAAAAAGCATCTCTGTGGACTCGTACATGCACACAAAGGCTCATTCAGTTGTAGAAAATTACATATCAAACACCTTGGATTATGTGAATGGAGGTTATTTCTGTGGCCCGTTACAACTGAGAGCAAATGAGAAAGAGAATAATAGAGGTGCATTAGACAAGCAGGGCCGAGGAAGGAGGGTAGGTGTGAAAGAGGGCACTCTGAAGAGGGCTATGGGTGGACGTACAGACACACAGAAAGATAAGAGATAGATAACAAGGGATGTATGTGAAGAAGAGAAAGCCAGCCTGGGTTTGGCTGATCTCTTGATCTTGTCAGCTGGGTGATGCTACAGACAAGCAGCATATCCCAGCATCCTCTCTAAATCCCTCCTCCCCTCTCTGCTGTCAGCAGGCCATATCCGCTCCTCTTACGGGCCTAACTGGGCTTTAGCGCTGGCATGGGAAGCTCACACCAACTGATTGCTGCGAATTAGGGAGTTCTTCTCTAACACCCCTCACCGCTGCAGTCTCGGTGACAGCTGCGATGACATTCGCCCACTGACATCCCACTGTCAGCCATCAACCAGCCCTGAAACTCAATGTTAACACAGTGTTCGAATGTAACCGAGGAAGCGGCCAGCTGTTGTGTGTTTGCATTTGGGTATGGGATGTTGGGTATGTACTGTAAAGTGAACGTATGCGCGAGTTCTCCAAGTGGTGCTCATTAGCAAGCACCAAGCCAATTTCGGCTGCTCCTCACCTGGTTCAGGCTGTCAAAAGAGGATTATCAAATATTCACTGGCTTATGTAGATCTAGGGGGAGAGAGAGAGGGGAGCGATCGAGGAGACGCATCAGAAAACCCGTCTGCCTGGAGCTGCACCCAAACATCAAGGGAGACTGGGTAATGACCTGAACTCTGCTGTACCTCCCTCTGCCACTTTCTTTTACTCTGTTCCTCGTCGCTCGGATGTACCCGCCAGGAACTTCTCCTCATTTGAGCAAAGACACATGAGCAGACATAAGCGCATGGCAGTTTAGGGATAATCCTGCATTTTCTGGTCATCATGACTAAGCAGTGAACCATATTTTTCAAATGAAAGAGTGCTATAATCCTTTTTCCCCAAAAAGAATCAAAAAAAGAATCTGGATTTAGCATTCCTTCAGCTCTCGCTCTCTTTCTCTCTACTCTCACTATATCTTTCTTTTCCCTTCCACTTCCCTTTTCCATGATGAGATGGAAACTTTAAGTGGAGTACACATGCCCCAGATCATAACTGGCACAGGTGCAGGGAAACATACTCAAGTGTATGTGTGTATTCACTTACTGTAAGCATGTGCGTGTGTACTGTAATTGAAATACCTCTGAGGGCCTCTGGTATGCTTTCTAATAGTGGCACAATTAACATGAAAGTGACTCTCAAATTCCAGAACCAGCTATCCAATCTGTTCAAAAATCTAAACCTTTTCCAGAGACAGAGGCCCTTAACAAACACATGTTTTTCCATCTCCCTTGCTCTCCCTTTATTGTCTCCTCCGTTTCACCAGCTCTCCAGTCTAGTTCAATATGCCCATCTAAGTTGTGAATGGCCTGTGAATTGAAGATCCATTTTTGTCATCACACCTGTATGGAGCGTGCGAGTGTGTGTTTGTGTGTGCGTGTGAACGCTGTCTAATGACCCTCGCTCCACTGCGCAGGCAGAGATGGAACCGTGATGTCATTTGTTTTGATGTCATAAATCGATGGGATTGAGTCTCCCAGGAGCTTCAGCTGTTCTCTCAGCTTGACGGCAAATTACATCACACTCTCATCACTCACCCGCAGATTTGTGTTTTTCAGCCACAGCTCTTTCAAAGTGATCTAGTCTCAGAATAGGACTGAAAATATCCCACTGTATCAATCTATATCAGGTCCAATGCATCTCCCACTGCATCAGCGTCTGACATGATCTGTGAGACACTTCAAGCAGTTGGTGTGAGAAACCTATAGATAGTGTTCGAATGGGTACTTTTTCATATTAATGTTGTATGTAGTGTGTATGTAATGAAGTGTTTTATGTTCTTTTAAACTAGCTGTTTTCTGTAAGTTTTCTCTGCCTCGAATATTGTTTACACCATCTTCAATTCTGTACTAGCCAAGGCTGTTTTTTGTGCTGGTGTAATGGTCAACCAGTACACCAGCACCCTTCGATGGTCAGCCAGTACTACTGCATCTTATGATGCTCAAACAATACACCAGCACCCTGTGATGATTAACCAGCACCAGCAAGTCCTAATTTTGCTAAGTTAGATGTGTTCCTAGGTCAACATATTTTGATATCAACAAAGATGCTCATCCAGGAACACATTGAACTTGGTACTATCAGGTTCTGCAGCACCCTTCGATGGTCAACCACCAGTACACCACTATCCTATGATGCTCAACCAGTACACCATCATCCCGTAATGGTCAACCCATTTAACAGAATTCTGTGATGGTCAACCAGTACACTAACATCTTGTAATGGTCAATCAGTTCATCATCAACCTGTGATGGTCAACCCATACAACAGCATCCCGTAATGATTAACCAGCACCATTTGATGGTCAACCAGTACACTAACATCTCATAATGGTCAACCCATACACCACCATCCTGTGATAATTAACTATTATATCAGCATCCTCTGATGTTCCACCAGTACATTAGCATCCTATGATAATAAACCACTGCACCAGCATCCTGTCATGGTCAACACCAGCATCCTGTGATGAAGAATCAGTACACCTACACACCATAGTCGTTCTTGTGATTGTTGGTCAGTAAACCACAATTCTATACTGAACAACCAGCATAACAACATCCTATATAATCAATCAGTACATAAGGATTCAACGCTTTGTTAACACCCCAGATCCTGTGCTGGTGAACCAGAACACTGTCATTTCGATCTAATAACATTTACAGTTGGGTATCTGCATGCAGAACACAATAGATGTTGGTTACTGGCAAGGCTGATCTTTTCAGCAATATAGTAAAATAGTTTTTTGGGTTTTTTTTATTCTGTGGGTTAAAAGGCCTTTCCAAACCAGTCACCAGGGGATCCATTGCCTAAGACCTGCGGTAAATACATTCTCAACAATCAGTATTCAGAATTGATGGCCTGCACATCCCATATCCTGTAGTGTTTGTTTTCAGCCCAGGGTTTGTTTGGATCCCCAAGAGCGATGCCAATTTATTCTGAGTTGTAAAAGATTTAGACTTAGACATTTCAGCAGTCTGGAAGTGTATCTTCCTGTGCACCTATGTGTTTGTTCTGTCTGTTTCACACTCACAAACCACACTTACTCGCAGACACACACACACAAACACAGGGACAATTACCTTGAAATGTGTAAGCCTGTATAATAATTAAGCAAGGCCTTTTAAATGTGCATCGACTAAATCCAAACATGTTTATTCTTTTGTCTCCCCGGCTGTGTGTTGTCTATATTTTAGTTGACATCTGTTGCATGCCATAGCCATAAGAAAAACAAATACATTATATTCATAATTTCAGTGCCCTGTGTTTGCAATGTTTATGATTTTTGACCTTCAAAGCCTGTTGTGTTCCATTTGGTTACCATCAAGGTCCTATTATTATTTTTTGAAAACAGTCTGGTTGGATTATGGTCTATATTGAGATTGATACCTACAGGGCAGAGACAGTTCTGTCCAGAGCTTTAGCCCTAACTACTCAGGAACAGTTGTCCTTTTGTATAAGCTTTGATAAGGAATCCTATTTCATTGGGTCTGAATGTTTTTGCCTACTGGTTAAGGACAGCTGACGGGAACAAGCATTTATACATAAACACAATTTGACTGTCCCCTAACAAAGGTCAAATTTCAGTTCAATGCCTGAGAAGTTCATGCAGTCATTTATTTGGTTTTTTTACCGGCCCGATCTCACGGGAATTCATACACTTTATGAGGTGGCTAATATGAGCAAATTCGAATGACCTTACTTATACAAATAAAAATTGTAAATATTTTACAAGTAGCCAATTTGAATGACCTACACTTAACCTTGCGCTTAAACCTATCCATCACTGGGGTTTAGACAAATTGTACAAAATCGTACAAATGAGGTCGTACAAATTAGCCAGCTCATAAAATACATACAAATTTATTATGACATATTTATTATTTATTATGTCCCTATGTGAAGCTACATTCGCTGTTTAACATCTAAAGCATACAAAAAAAAATATTCAGTTTGTTTTTACAGCCACATCAAACATTCAAACTAAGTTTATGCATCTGTACTAACTCATGAATATTTAATGAGCTAAGCACTATTTCGTTTGTGATTGGTGGTTTGATACTCTCGCTGTAACATTTTAACACTGCATAGATTTACACTGTATTACTTTGCCACCACAAATGGTGTTAGAGCTGCAGAAGTGTTGCTAGCAGTGCTCTGAATCAGGTTTACGTAACCCAGACAAGTGTGAAAGTTTGCTTAACCCAGGGTTAAAAGTGTTCTTAATCAGAGGTATAAAAAGACAATAGGTGCACTGCAAAAAGCCCTTAAGAGACTTGAAAACGAATGCTCATAAGGAAAGGTCAATAATAATCAACCTATGGGAATGGAAAGTAATGCGAATCAGCTAGCTAATTTCCAACAACCACCTCAATAACAGTATTGATTGAGTCACAGCTACAGGTTTAGAATGACGAATCCAAGCGGAGGACAGGAAGAGCAAAAAGAAAGAAAGATGACCTCTCTGACTTGATCTGACTGATTCCATCTGTTCAGCATATTGTGGTTGAGTTTAAGGTCAGGAAAGGCCAAAGTGAAGCAACCTCTGAGAAGAGAGAAAGGCAGATAGCAAGAGAGAGGGTACGTTCCTTCCTTTAATGACAGTATTGCAATTTATTCCCACCCAGTGTAAGAGAGTGCATTCCGCCTGTGCAGTTAGATGAAACTCCACTCAAATCTTATTGCTGCACTGAAAGGAGATATTGTTTTCCTCTAGGCACCTGTGACCCGGCTCGCATGACCGGCTTACACGTGTGAGAAGTGCTAAGTCAAAAAAGTGCTCAGACCTGCATCGTGCAGTTTGATTCAATCTGCTCAGCAGCAGAAACCCCTTCATCCAGATTTATCAGCAAAGAGGACTGGATGAACAGCTATAGCAGACTGCGCTGTAATGTTCTTATTAGACAGCTCACTTTCAGTATAGGTACCTTGGTATGTCTCTCTCTGCATGACCTTATCTTTCGGAGTTTAATAGTCGTGCAAATGGCTGCCTGCCAGGATTCTATGAGATCCAATTCACTGGCCACACAACCTAGGTGGTCTAAGTTGCAATGCCTGTGCTCCATGAGAGATAACCACAAACACACACAGGCATTGTACGGAATAGTCAGCGAGTATCAGAAATGTCCCTGAGGGTTCTTTTTGTTTGGAAAGATGGAGAGAGAGAGCAAGAGAGAGAGGAATAGACATGTGACCTGCTGTTGCTTGTTGTCCCCAATGAATAGTCATTTATCACACGGCATGCTGTCTAGTGTGTAAGGAATCTGTGTCCCTAATTACATTAAACTCACTTTGCCTCCAAGGGTGAAAAAGTTTGGATGTGGCTAAATATGATGCATTACAGCGGGATGCTATTGAAATTCTCATCAAGTTCTCGCTTATCAAAACTACTCCACCCTGTTGGCAGTTCGAGACGCCTCTGAATTAGTTAAAACATACTTAGTATTAATATGATGTATTATGGCTGGGCTAAGACGGAGTATACAGCCTTTTTTTGTGCAGAAAATCTGCAGAAAGACTTTTGATGCAGTAGATTGAAAGTACTAAACTATTATTGATGAGTTGAATCAAATTAGCAACAATATTTAATAAACAGACACACAATATGGAGAACGTTTAGAACTGCATATAACAAGCATTGTTGTTTTACAGAAATCTGTGAGTGGATCAATGACATCACATTCGTTTTGTCGATTAATCTGCAATCAATTAATGTATTCCAAAATGCATTCAAATTCAGTTTATATTCAGAATTACTTGAGTTCTTGAATATTTATGATGGGTATGTGTTATATTTCTTAATGTAAATAAGGCTTTACTGATTATAACTAGTTTTGTATAGAGAGAACCCCTGACACTTTTGTGTAGTAAATAAGGCTTTTAAAATGACATTATTATTATACTATTATTATTATTATTATTATTATATAATACTATACTATACTATAATAAAATTAAATAAAAATAAAAACAAATCATTAAAATATTTTAGTTCAGGTTGTAAAAAGTCATGTGGTGCGACTCGCCAAAAAAGTAAAAGTGCAATAAAATGTTTATGTAGAATATGAAAAAAATGCATATTATACTGATATGTAGTCAGTGTGTAAAATATTTTATATTATGATAATATACATTAAATAAATAAAAATATGATTTTTTTACCTGATTACACCATATGACACTAAACATTTTTTCTTGAAAATGGTATAAAATTCTAAACCATGTAAACCCAAAATATATTCAAAGCATATTTCTAAGAATTATGCATATGCATTTTAAACTATAAACCCCCTTTTGTTTTTTTAAAGACACTTTTATATGTCATTGACTCGGGCACAGATTCTGTTTGGGTCTGGTTATTGCAGTCTTGTATGCAAGCATTGGCTTTATAACAATTCTCAGCTGAGTTCATAATATATCGTTGGTGTCAAGTTGAAATGCTACACATTTTATATCCATTGCTGCATTCTGATGAGAACGAAACCCCACATGGCTCATCAGAATCATGGGAAATATAGATCCAGTATATAGCAGTTGTTCCTAAACATCATCATCATAGTGCTGGTAATTATTGAACAGATACCGTGTGGGATGTTTCACGCTTTATGAATAATGGAGATTAAAATGAGATTGGATATGTCTTTATGGCTCTCATGAATCAGCCAGTATCCAGCTGTTTGTGGTGTAATCTCAAATGTTTAATTCATCAGGAAATAGATTCTAGGGTGAGATATTACTCATTATCTTTGATAGAGTGACATTTCACTGGTTGTCACATTTAACGGCCCTCGTTTCTGATTTTAGATGTATGCAAGGGATCTCCTCGCGGTCTGCTGTCACGCATCCGGCGATAAAACAGGACCTCATTACTTAATTAAAGCTGAGGCCATTAATTAATTAAGTAATGGCTTTCTGGGTGTTAATGGCGATGCCTTCGTATTCCCTGCTGTTAGCCTCTAATGGTTCTGTGTGGGAACTTGCATGAATATGGTGACCTGACTTTAGGAGACAAAGTCTTCTTTACGCCCCCCCTCCACCCTCAAGTTCTCGTCTGACTGACTCTCCCAGACTGCAGGTAATGATTAAAGTCATCATGGCCCCATTTTCATTGCTTGTTCAGAGGGATGTCACAGCCCGAGCCAAAATGCATTTCCAGCACGTCTAGAGCTCATAAACCTGTTGGCGTAGCACTCGGGGCGTCTGTACGTTTTGTTTAAATTGGATGAAAAATAAAGTATTGACTGTGATATTGATCGGTCTGGCGTTGCTGTAGGTTATAGTGCTCTATATGTACGCCGCTGTATACAGCTGTAAATGAGCTTTGTTGCACTGGGCGTCCTCTCCACCATCCTCAGCACATTACAATGAGTACACAGGGCAGAGGTCGCATTCACCGCAGCTCCGCTGTGTGCACGGTAGGTGCTCCGAGAGCTCGCTTTAACAACCCAGACTCCATTAGATGCTGACATTTCAGTGCACTGCTCCTTCACATTTTTCATTTTTGTCTATCTCTCTTGCTTCTTTGTTGAACTGCGTCCTTGGAGTATGTGTCCGCAAAGTGTTGCGTTTGCATATTACAATTAAAAGGTACATGAAGGTTAAACTTTGTTTTCATTTTAATTTATTACAGTTAAGGGTGAGCTCACCTTAGAATTAAAATCATTTATTTACCCTTATGTTGCTCCAAACCCAAATGAATAGCTTTTTTTTTTTCTTTGGAACTCAGGAGGAGAAATTTCGAAGACTATATTGGTTGCTCTTTTCTGTGCAGTTACAATGAGTGAGAATTGATCCTTACTTGCAAATATTATGTAAATATTGATTTACATTCGTTGGAAAGCCTATTTGCTTTTATGAATTTTAATGAATTTTGTTCTATGTAGGAAAGATGCAAGTTTGAATTTATATTGAGGTGATTAAACGACAACCAGGGTTTCACCTTAAATTTCTACCTGGTCTAGTGGCATAAATGTACAGTACCTTGGTGCATCGTCATATCTATGGGTTTTAATAGATGGTAGATTTGTTCGGTATCTAAAATCTGTGTAAAAAGAAGTTGAAATGGCATGGTGACATTAACAAATCTGTTTTGTAATGAGTATTGCATTTGGGTAGGTTTAGGGTGTAGGGCATATTTCCAACATGATAGAGCAATAACGTTTAGCAACAGTCCACAGATATTTTTATTTATATCAATGTAATAAAATGTGCCAGGCTTATTGTATTGAACCACTCAGTGGACATTTCTCTTTGAAAGTACGACTAAACATGCACATAAAAAAAGGTGTTGCACAAAAAGTGCACAGAGGTACGTATTTTTATGAGACCAGGTTGTTAGATTTACAATTTCTTAGCTTGCTGTTGTTGTTCACAGAAGTAAGCCCTATTGATACAACATGCAATTGTTTAGATTCCTCTGTTACACTGGAAATGCAAACAGCAAGGACTTCAACTTCTATTTATAACTACATAGCCTAAAAATAATTAAAAAAAAAAGTTTTATATAAGCGCAAACGGCTGGTTTTGCTGCAGTAGTGAATGCTTCTTATGTTGTCAGCAGTATTCTGTTAAGCACACCTCTCAGTGTCTTCTTCATGAGTGTGACCTTGCGTGCATCTGCGAGCGATTCTCTGTAAACGGTTTACTCTCTCCATACAGGGGGTCTTCATTCTCTAACGCTCTGATGACATCTGACACATCAGTGATAGGATTTGGGCCCCGTATGCTGGATTAGCCCCATTTGGTTAGCATGGCATTATTCCATTATGAGTCCTGAGAGCCCACCAGCTGATGCTGTGTCTGTCCCACTGCCTGAGTGCAGAAATCCAGAAGAAAATGCATGAATGGCACCTAGACGGTCAGCCGTGCTCTTCACACGTCCTACAACAACCTTGCTGATTCTGTTGGTGTTAACTCTGGAAAATAATTACTATCCACTTCACCTGTTTTATTAGATTTGAATCTTCCTGATAAAATATGGTTATGTGTCACTGTGTCTGTATGGGTGAAAGTGATAAATTATTATGCCGTCATGCATGCTAAGCCAAGCGAACTATTGCATATTCCTGTTTTAAAGAAACTGCTAATCGTAATATTATACATTTACGCATAATTTATCCCATGCTTTTTGTGTTGCACACATGAATGACAACTGGGTTATTGATAGCATTGTCTTTTGCTGGGTGGACCAAAAAAACAAACAAACAAACAAAAACAAAAATGTAATGTAATTGCTTAATTTTTTAATAAGAATCTTTTTTTTATATAGAAAATTTTATAATTAAAAAATTGTATAATTAAATTACAGTTACTTATGAAAATTTTGTCACACACTCCTAGGCCCCATAAAATATAT
>JAUMHP010000074.1:5280925-5299070 GCA_032361065.1 Enteromius trimaculatus | reverse complement strand
ATATTAATAATGTTTTATTTCAGCTATTTTTTTATGTAGTGTTTGTAAGTACAGAATGAACAAAGGAGTTTTAAGTATCTCAACTTGTATTACAATAAAAAGTGATGAAATCAAACAGCGCAAAAGAGGGTCCGGGCCGCCTCGACTCGCCTGCAGCAAATATGCAGTAGCAGATTTGGGATCTGGCTTTGTTCTGCTGGCTTCTTTGTCTGGCTTGCTCTGCGTGTTGTCTGAGGGCTAGTGCTGCTTTAAAACAGAAGTCCTACTGGGCTCCAATTAAGACCAGCAGAAGAATTAATGAACAAGTCCTCCAAGTCAGCCTCAGCTCTCAACTGCTCTATTTATCAGACTGCTCAGGGGGACACATGGTCTCAATTCAAACCCACAATTTCTGTCTTCGTTAAATTAAATATGTGTAATTTATGTTTTTATAAACATAGATGACCTTGCCATCAGCTATAGAAGTTCTAGTCATTTGAATCCTTCTCATTCTTACCCCTCCTCACGTTGTGCTCTTCTTCATTGTATTGCATTTCATTTCCCAGCATGCCCATAAGCCATGTTCAGGTTTCTCCCCCGACTATAAAATCAGATGGTTGGAGGGCAACTGGGAGAAGAGGGATGTTCCGCAGAAATGCATGCTGTTCAAAATATCGTTCAGAGAAAAAAACGTCAATAGGTGAAACAGACTTTGGCATTCTTTCACTTTTCCCCCTCCCGGAAAATAGAGCAGTGATTTAAAGATATTTTATTTTTTCATCACATCAATTGTTTCAAATATCAGATTTCTGTTTTCTAGCATGACATTCACTAATGTTTTCAGACTGTTTCCTTGGGGGAAAACCTTGAAGATAGAGATAAAAATGAAAGTAAATGAAGATTTATGTACGTGATGATACTACATTTTTTCCTTTGCAAACAAAACAAAACATTGCTTTTAGATCCTCTGTGTTTGCTTGAAATTAATCTTGGGACCACAATTATTATCATGAATAATCAAGTTGTTTCCAACTTCTTGAAGCTCCAGCTGCAAACACTGGGATGAGAAGTGCGTATTATCTTGCATGTGCAGTGTTGTGGTCTGAATTCATTTATACCTGTCCTCCTGTGTGCAAGCAAACATTATTTAAAGTCACTAACTCACGCCCTTTACCTTTCAGGTTTCAGCATCTAGCCAAATTTTCCATCAATTTACATACGCATATCGTTGCGTAAACAGAAGCAAGCGGTCCAGAGCACTCCTCCCAGAGACGGAATAACGTAGACAGCCTGATGAAGACAGATCCTATCGTTAACTTTGCACTCACAGAGGGCCCCGTGGGGAACCATGTAAATGCTACTAGCCTTTTCTCTTAATGTAGGTGTCTCTGTTATAGATTGTTTGCCATTTTGAAAAATATGCAACTGTGTCTTTTGCCATTTTTTTTTACATCTTTGCATGAGGTACTGTACCACCAATGCAATATATACTCAGTCACATATGCTGATACTAACTACCTGAGACTTTTGCCTTGTATAAATACATTTAAATATATATGTTTGTGTCATATTCATTTAGTTTTTTGTGATTAATCATTTGATGTACACAACTAAGCTAATGCTGTCACCAGGTAGTTCGTATTAGCATTTATTATATTGTTGTTAATGTTAGTTAAAAAAATGCAGTTGTTTAGTTGTTAATTTACTTCACAGTTCATAAAAAATGTGATTTTATTAATGCATTATTAAATTCTGAAATTAACATTAAAAATAATAAATGCTGTAAATATTGTTCAATCTTAGTTCATGTTAACAAATTCAGTTAAATAACGTTAATAATGACCCAATTAATTCTATTAAGATTTTTTTTCTTTTCAGTGTAGCATCAGCCGTATGTTATTTTGCATAATTTACTTTTTCTCAGTGCTATAGATTTTTTTCCTACGTTTGTGAAGTGTTTTGAAACGTTTTTGCAATTTTTACAAATGTACATTGATACGTTTGGCACCATATAGGGATCAGTGTTTTTGAACAAATCCATTAAATAAATGAACAATCCTTTTGATTAAAAAGCAATGGCTCGTTATTGACAAATCAGTTGAGAGAATGATGAAACTGGTTCATAAAGACAGTTTCTTGTATCAGTAATGTAATCTGTGTTTTTGAATGAATGAATTTGTTAATGAGTTAATGATTCAGTGACTCATTCAAAAATAGTCACTTGTTTTGTTACTTAATGAATCAGGGTGATTGAACTAATTAGTTGAGTGAATGATTCAGTGACAAATTCATAAATAAAATCGCTAATTTGAGTAATGAATTACATTTTTTATTTATTAGTCGAGTGAATTATTCAATGACTCATTCATTAACAGTCACTTACATTTATTGAATAAATCTGCAATTTTGGAACAAATCAAGTGATTTTTCAATATTTAGTTTTGGTGAATGACTCATTAAGACTGCAGTCAGAATAGCACATACATACAATTGTACAATATATTGCAGAAATGAATTTAGTTAGTCACTTGTTTTGTTCATGATTGAAACAGTGTTTGAATGATTGAGTTGAGTAAATGTCTCAGTAATTCACTCATGAAGACAATAATTCGTTGCCAAAATCTGGCATAACAAAATAACCTGCCGAAATAGTTACTGAGATTCACACACAAACACATAGGCATATTTAACCATAATATTATTGTTTTTTAATATTGTGATATGGTTGCAGTCCCTACAGTATCCCATGTACCAGTAACCCAAACCCTACCTAGTTATACCAGAAACCACACCAATCACTGCTGTTTGTGTCAAGCTGTCAGATTTCCTGGCAGTAAAGGAGGAGAAACACAAAGAAAAAAGAAACCATCTCTCGCCTTGTGCAAAAAGAAAGCCAGTGTTTTTGTTTGTTTGTTGTTTTGTGTTCAATCAATACAACCGCTTTTTCTTTACAAGGCTGTCAACACTCCGTCAACAGCGGACACCTAATATTCTGATTTCATTACCTCCCCCTGTGCTGGCCCTCCAAAGATGGACTGCTCGATATTGGCAAACAAAGCTCACAATGCTCCTCATTCATATTGGGACACTGGTTGGGTTGGGTAGTGGGCTGCTCTATAGCTCAAAAAAAAAAAAACCTGGGTGCTCGTTTTATAAGCCCTGAGTCGAGGAGAGAGAGAGAGAGAGAAAGATGAGGTAATGCAGGGGGAGCAAAGCAGCTGATAAAGAGCTTCTCTCTCCTCCTCTGCGCTCTCCCTTTTTCACCCTCACCCTCTGTCTTTCTTTCGCTCTCCTCTATCTCCAGGGCACAGACACAGGTATAAAAGAATCACAAATTGTTTTTGGCCCAGGCCCAAGTAAGCCAATCACTGTCTAACCGGAGTGATCTCATTCCTATTAAGACCATTTGTTCCGTTCTAAATCCAATATCTGTACTGTCAGTAATAATGCAATTTCAGAAGGAAGCAGGCGAAAGGAACGAGGACAGGATAACTGGGAATGTACCCGTGGTGCTTTGACCAATGTAAGCCTGGAAGCAATGCATTGTGGGCTGTATTCAAATTTATATGTGAATGATGGAACAGATATGACTAGAATAGGCGCCCTGAGAAATCGCACTTGTCTCTAATGGCCTTTGGTTCTGACAAAAGCCAAAATAGCCAATCTGAATGCTAACCAATCAGAGAGCACCTTCTGCCTGTCAGTCATTTTGCATATTTGGATTTGTCTTTAGAAAGTGGTATTTTGGAACACTATAAAATGATTGAGGTAGTTTAAAGGGATACTCCAACCCAAAATGAAAATTTTGTCAATAATCGCTTACCTCCATGTCGTTCCAAACCAGTAAAAGCTTAGTTTATCTTCAGAAGACTATCTGAGATATTTTAGATGAAAACCAGGAGGTTTGTGACTGTCCCGTTTACTGCCAAGTAAAGGCATACTTTTCTGTCAAGGTATAGTAAAGTATGAAAACAGAACAGTTCATCTTCCATCAGTGGTTCAATCTGAATTTTATGAAGTTACGAGAATATTTTTGCATGCGAATAAAATAAAAATAGTGACTTTATTCAGCAATTTGTTTTCTCTGTGTCTTTCTGCAACTCCGTAGTACCATTTTGGAGAAAATCCAACTACTGTAAATGCACTACTTCTGCCAGGCCAGAAGGAAGTGCTGGTTTTGTTCGAATCAAAGCACAAATGCGCATAGAAAGCTCATTGTGGTTGACAGAAGAGCGTACATGCATGTAGATTGTGCTCAGTGGATATTCTTCAAAATGCTGCTACGGTGACGCAAAGAGACAGATTATTGAATAAAGTCATTATTTTTAGTTTCTTTGCTTACAAAAATTTTCTTGTTGCTTCATAAAATTCAGATTTAACCACTGATGGAAGATGGACTGTTCTGACGATGTTTTTCATCGTCCGTGGGTTTTGAATACATGAATGGTTTTGAGTATCCCTTTAAGTAACTTAGTAAATAGCTCCCCCCCCACCCCCCACTTAAACCTCTTGCAAAACGTATCTGTTAGCATTCCCTTTCACTTGAAAGAATTTACTCCGCAAACCCTTTGCTAGCACCTATTCTGAGCTGATGTCAAGGGCAGCATCAGGACAAAATATTACAGCATTATTACAGGTAAAGTCTATTTTACACTCATAAGAGCTCTTGAAAAAAATCTGTGCACTAGTAAAGCATCTGCTATTATACCAGTGAAAAATTTTGCTTTCAAAAACCAAAATAAATAATCAAAATATGCCTATACATGCCTACACTCAAGTGGCCATTAATGGAGAGAAAAAAATGTGGATGTGTAGTAACGATTGGCTCAACAATGATCTGAAATTCCTTTTTTCATAGCATGCAAAAAAATGGATGCTAATGCTATTGGTTTTCCCTACTTGTTTTAAAGTCTTCTTAAGTTGCAAAGTCAGATGGAATTTAGTAAAACAGATGAATATGTATACAGTTCAAATCAGTGCACAGACTAGATTAAAACGTTATTTGTATAGAAAAAATAGTTATTAACTGTTATATTCAGTTAAGTAGGATTAACTATCCTAACTGAACTCACACCCAAAGTATGAGTATTTTATTCTATCAGTCACTCACTGTCATCTATAGCAATCCCCTGTTGATGCATCAACATTTTGCTTTAATGTATTTTCATATTCTTGACATTTCTTCAACTTATATTGCTGTCTGTGCACAGCTGTACCTGCAGGTTTCTCCCATGGTGCCGTGTTAATTGTGAGTAGCTGGCTCATATCTACGCAAGTGATCAATAGTGATTTCCCAGAGTACCTAGTAAATCATGAGAAAAGTCAAACAAACATGTGTGTAAACAAACTCAGCAGTACTCAACTCAGCACATGTGATTCGGCTTGTCTATCTCTGAGGACCCGTTGAGAAATAATGCTTTTGTTGGGAGAAATTTTGCAGATACGCCTCCGGACGTGTTTATGAACTAGGAAGTTCAACATTTTGATTATCCGCCTGTTTTCAGAACATGCAGTCCTTTTGTAATTTGATCAAAAAAAAAAAATGCATTCCCTCAGCATTTGTACTGTTTAGAAATGATTGGTAGCTTATCGTGTTAGTATGAAGTGATGCTGGCTCTTGTCTTGGGAGTACTCAACCCACGCTAGCCTTGAGCGTCTCTTTAATGCTGTTGCTGTGGCTCAGTGACTCACTTTTCCCTAAAAATTGGAGTTTAACAAGTTTTCGTCTGAAGCTTGTTGGTTGTTGACAAAAAGTCACATCACTCCGACATGTGTCTGCATCGGGTGGTGACCAGTCAATTAAAATGAACCTGGTGTTAAACACCAAAGTTTTCAATAGCAAGAAAAAATAGCTACTCCATGTAATTACGTCTGTAATTAATTTCTGTAATTACATTTATACTGTAATGGACCCATCCCTTACACCCTAACCCACCCAAACCTGTCACTAACCTTTTAAAGCTAAAGCTTTTTACATTGAAAGACACTTCTGTAATAAATTATATGAATTAAATAACAATTCTATTAAACCTCAATACAATATTTATATATTTCAACTTTATAAAGACCTACTATAATATTTATTATAATCACAATTTGAGTTTTGTGCTTCAAACATAATAAAGTTGCATGCCTTAAGGTTTAAAAAATATTAAATGTTAGACTTTTTCCTCTTTTTACTTTTTTTTTTTCAGTAAATATTGTAAGTTGATATCATATTTTGAGTACACAAGTACAAGTGCTTTTCTGGGTAAATAACAGGTTTAGTCTGGGTTTTACATTATCTGGTCATGCTTTCTTTTAATGTCCAATTCTCAGTATTAACAAATCATTAACTGTGACTCTTGCCTCAAACTCGTATCGTAGTTGTTATGTTTTGGTATTGGGTAGTATCTGGGATGTTGAATATTGTAATGCAGAAAATGTGCGTCATAAGCACCAATATACAGCCGATATGTTTATAAAAAGCATGCTGATAAACAACTGGTTAATAGTAAGTAAGGTCCCCATACTAAAGTGTTACCGTTTTATGTAATTTCTGTTGATATTACTTTGCAAAAAAACAGTGAATCCTTTATTCACAGTTACATTACACCCTTCCCACATCCATTTCTGGCATCCTTTCATGAATACCATGCACATGTAACTAGATTTATCTTTTTAGCTCATTTCATACGTTTAAGCACTGAAGATAATTGCATCTTTTAAAGCAAGTCAGTCCCATTGGATGAAAACTGCTATTTTTGAAATTGGAAAGAAAAGACATTTGCCCACTTGGCTCCTCAACTGGCTTCTGAAAGGGCTGAATAGATCTAGTCTAGAGAACAGTGATGTTTAGAATGGTAATAAGCTGAATGATTTGCACACAATGAATCATAGGTGGCGTAAATGGCCCGGCTGGTTCACTGAATATATTGTCATAGCAGAGCGAGGACTGCTGCTTCATAAAAGCCATTGATGCTGGCTAAAGTCTTTATAATCATCTTATACGAAACGAGGCTTGGCTGGACAAGGGTCATCTCGAATGAATTAGAAGGCCAGGCTTGATTTATCTGCTGCCATGGACAGCCACTCTCATGTGTGTTTGGCTGCTAATTAGCGCCGGCCCTCCTCTGGAGTGTCACCTCAGCAGGCCCACACAAATGGACAGTGCTTCATCTTGCCCAGAAAAGAAGGGCTTGCCACAAAGAGGGTCTTAAATTACGGCTGTCACTTTAAACACGGGGTCGCCCAGGGCCCGCTGCATGCTGGGAAACCCTGAGGAGGCCTCTCTTTGTCTGAGGGGGAAGGCTGGTCACAACAAACAGCAGTTCCTTCACGCTGGCTGCTTTGAATTCCCCTCACTCGACCTCCCGTACGGACCCGGCTTGAGCCGCAGCACGCTTAGGAGTAATTCAGACTCCCTCCGAGTGTAACGCCATGCTGTAATCCATAAATGCATGACTGTCCAAAATGAAAGAGACGGTGACGCTGTAAAGAATAAGGTAGAAAGGAAGCGAGGGATGCAGGAAGGAAGAGATAAATAAAATGGCAGACATCACTTGTGGGCCGACTAAGAGCAAGAGGTGAAGTTCAAGACTTCAAGTTTTTACATTTCAATGAGACTTATAGTGTGCTACCTGACATTGTGGTGGTCGGCGTCCTCTACTACGCACCTGCTGGTGGGCATTAGGTGAGAAAGGAGTTTTAAATCTTCTCTCACCTTTTCTCACATCTTTTGAAGCTGTATTCATGGTGATGAATCTCAGAAGGAGCTTCCCTACCTCGCAACCCCGGCTCCAGATAATGTATTGTCTCTGTAATTGGTCTTGAAGCTCCCAGGAACTTGCTCTCTCACTTTTAACAAAGATAAAGACTCTATTGCAGCCAGTGAGGTTTTGAATCATTAAGATTCTCCTTTAATCTTCTGTCTATGTGCTGAATGTTTTAGGTGTATGAAGGAGGTGTGCTTCGTTGTGAGAGAATATACTCCTTGTGGTAGTGCTCACAGTTCATCTCGAGTTCACTGTCAGACCTGTTTCTCTCATCATGTCTCTTCTCCAGAGGGTTCTCGTCTTGCGGAGGAGTTTTAACTTCAGATTCTCGTCCTTTAAAATCAATATTGAAGAATCATTAATCACTGGGATTTTGAATAATACACACTGGCTTCGTCTTGTGTTAGTTAGTTTTGGAAAATGCCCTGCTTTGTGATCTCCCACGTTCATCACCAACACCAAAGTTGAGCAAGCAACTTGGCTACAGTATGTAGAAAGCTAGAGTTAACAGACTTGTGAAGTTAATTTGGGGTGTTTCATAAACCCATTCAGACTGTTTTGCTGATTAAATGAAAGAAACTGACCCAAAAGAGTAAGTAGTCCAGATCAAAATGTTCTCACTCGAAAAACTGAAGCATGGTCAAGTATCTTTGGCAGGGATATCAAATCCTGCTCCTGGAGGGCAGACGACTTGTAGAGTTTCCCTCCAGCTTGGCCTAGTGAGTATGAGCTGCTGGTCCAGGTGTGTTTTACTTCTTTAAAGTTTACATCTTCAAATTACTCTATTTCACCTGCTCATACTAATTCGACTTCTTCCTCTTTAAATTCTTTTTCTAACTTCATTAACTTCTACTACTTTGTCTTGGGCTTCTTCAACATCTTCTTTGACCCCCTTATTTTAATTATTTTATTTCTTTGACTTTGCCAACTTCTTCCTCAACTTCCACGGCTTCCTTGACTTCTTCAACACCTTATCTTCTTTTTCAACTTCCAATTCTTCAGCCTTATTGAAGGTTGATCAACAGGTGTGTTGAAGTACTCCAACACACCTGTTCCCCTGCAGTGTACAGTAAATACCATGTTCAGCACATTAGCGCTGCTATACCTGCCCTCATCGCTGGCAGATGTCTGAGTGGAATGCAGATAATGAGGAGAAAATGTGGGACTGTCGAGTGGGTGATAACGCTCTTGGGAGGGGGACACGGTTAGGGAAACCAGAGACGGTCCCGGAGACGGACAGCCGATGATGTGAGACCTGCACCCTAGCAGAGTTTGCAGCATGTGGGATTTTGTTCACACTGAGTGACATAAGGGCACATCTGCCTGATCGAGACGCAGCTCTAGAGGAATTAATTGACTTTCTACACCTGATAAGTGAGCAGTTCACACATCCCAGTTATTTCTACAGTCACTCTCATTCAGAAAACTTCTCTTACAGTAATAAAACAGTAAACAGTAATAATTACTCCTGTGAACTAGGGCCGGGTGATACAGTATGGTGTTATTTATTGTTATACCACCCCTTGTGAAAAGTACACCTTAGCATACTTAAAAAAATAAATATTATTTTTTTTTATATTTAAGTGTGAACTGAATGTACTGTTTTCATGCCTTTGAAAAATGCATTTAACTGAAGTTTTAGTGTGTTTTGACTTAATTAAGAGTTAAGTACATGCAATTTCATAATTAGTTTGGTTATCTTTGAAATATGGTTAAAGTGTACTGCCAAATGTACTGAAAAGTTTTAATTTGACCTCAAGTACCATTTTTCAAAAGTGTACTCCTTTCAGCACATAAAGTGGCCTTTATTTCATTAAAATTATATATATTTTCAGATACAGATATTGTATTTGTATCAGCAAATGCATTTGTGTATGTATAAATGTATTTATTGATTTATTTAATAAGATATTAAGTGTAAGTAAATATTTAATACCAACTGCTTTTTCACAGGGGACAGAGATATGCTGTTAATTGCAATCATGATAATGATAGATTAATTAAGAATACAGAGCTCAATTACAATAAGTAGTTTTGAATAACAAAATGTGTAATCAACATTTGCTTGCAAATATAATTCTAAATAACAAGTCTTCTTGTTTTTTAAATTACAAATAAAAATACAATGTGAACAAATGACAAAGTATTCTTTATTTGTAAAGTATTGGATTTACTGGATTACCCAAAAATAGGCATTACCACATTGCTATTAAAACACCAACATTCTCTTCAATGAATTTCCAGCACAGTTAACTATTTCATGATATTTACAGTTACAGTGATATAAGATTGTGGTCTTTCCACCCACTCCTGCTGTGACCAAATAAGGGAACAAATTTAGCTACGTATCATTTTTTTTTCTGCAGCCACTGTTGCTTTATGCCCAAAATAAGAGCCGGGAATGTGTGCAGTAAAAGAAAGCCAGAAGCGCTTCCTCATTCATGTATTTTATTTTCTGCTGGGACGTTCAGAGTTGGTGTGTTTCACAGCTCACTGTTGCCCCCTATAGAGACTAGAGCGACATTTCCTCCTTAGACTCTCTCCGTCCTGCCAAAGGATCCAGTTCCTTCTCAGTAATCTCTCTGACATCTTGGCTGGAGATGATTAATTGGCATTGAGCACATTAGTGGGGGTCTAAATTACCCCCTCCACTCATTAACGGTGAGGCCGTTCATTTTTCAGTGCGTTTTTAGACAAGTGTGGAATCTGTGTGACACAGGCAGACCTGGGCGAATGCTCTTCTGAGGTCTCACTGGGCCCTTCATCAGCCACTCCATCCACTCTTTCTCATCAAGCAACGCCACAGAGCATAAATGGGATTGTGATGGTGTCCCGAGCACGTCTCAGATCTCTCCGTCTGCCCACTGGAGAAAAGACAGGGACTTACCGGACCCGAAAGGTTGCAGCATTAGCATACGTCCGCAAAGCGTGACAGCTTATTATACAACTGTTTCCTTAGATGGATGAATTTCAGGAGCTATATCTAAGCACTCAGCTAATTGTTAATGGACATCCTGAGATGACTGAAATTAACTCTTGCACTGAACTGTGTCATTAGAGTCACTGCGTAGTGTCTGCTTTCATACCCTTTGAATCATTTCCACATTTTGCTGAGCACAAAAATATATAAATAAACTCAGGTTCTTTAACTCTGAACTCTCTACATTTGTGTCAGTTTTGTAAAGTAGCTAAGTAAAAGTAGCAGTGATATGAATGTAACATTATTTAGTAGCAAAACAATTGTTCAGTTGTTTTTTAGTCACTTTTTCATCACTTTTCTATGCAACGGGTTCTCAGTTGTTTTCAGTTGTTCGGGCTTAACGTAATGGCTTACATGCATATATAAAATTGTTATATAATTTTTTACTTTTATTGGAGCACTGAACCCCACCCCTACCCTTAACCTACCCACCTCTGAACAATATAAGACACACACAGGCAAATGCAGTTACAGTTATTTATTGCACAAACTAATCCAAAATAAGCAGTATAAATACATTACAAACAAGTCGTGTCACATTCCAAGTCTTCTGAAGCCATACAAAGTTTTTATGGAAAGAAGAGAGTAAAACACAAGGTTTTAATCACTAAAAATGATCCCGCTCCGTTAACGCGAAAACACTCTCATCCCGTATCATGAAGCAATCGGTCACAAGATACACAAGAGCCGATAGTATTTCACAACAGCATGACGCAATCGATCACGAGACACACAAGAGCCAATGGCATTTCACAACCTACGTTGACTTAAGGATTCTTGTAGCTGCATTTTTTTAAAATCTGCAGCAGCGCAGGAAGTATATACAGAAGACGCAGACTGTCAGCAACCATGGCTATTCCTATTTATGATGGTAGTTGTATCTGCCTGCTATATCTTGTTTTATATTGACAGATGGTAGGTTTAGGAGCAGGGGTTGGGTTACGTGCTCATAAATGTGTATATAATATCTTTTTAAACAAAACTGTTTTGACTGTTTACATTGAAAAATCACACCCCTATGCAATAACGCCATTGTTTTTACCCAATACATCTTTTTGGAGCCTTGCAAGGGCCTCAAATTTAGGCCCGAGCATGGCCCTGGCCTGAGACACTCAGGCTCAAGTCTGGCCTGTGTCCAACAGTTTATCAGAATTACCAGCCCAAGCCCGACTCTAGCCCGTTTTTTTCCCCTTCTACCAAAATGTCTTATACTGCCGTTTCAGCTATTAAAATAGTTCAGTTTTGAGTGTAATGGCAGAATGATTATATTTTGTTCCGTTTTTTTATAAGCTAACTTAAAAATTTTTGTTCGTTAAATATAAGTTTGTGTTTTTTAAAGCACCATAAAGTATGACTGATTAATTTAGCCTTCTCAAATCATCACGACTTGCCTTAAAAAAATCAATAGGCATGCTAAAACAGTTCAAACATATAACAATGTTTAAACGCTAAACGCTAAAAGAATGATTGTGCGACATGATGGATTGTGCAGAGAGTGACGCTATATAGCGCGTTCTGCAGCACATAGCACTTGGATTTTATAGCCTTCTCCCTAATTTTCTCTGATAAAGGTAGGAGTAATACATCATTCAGAACTGTAAAGGGTCTTCTTTTATTTGTGTGCACTGACAGTAAACCTGATTTTATAAAATAAGGAAAACAAGCGCGTTCTGCCTTCTCGTCTTGAGCGCTTCACAAAAATGAACCGAAACAAAAAGACATGATAAATATATCTATTTCAATATATCTATATATATCTAATATTAAATTTAAAAAAAATCGAAAAAGAAAACCTCATTCATTAAATTAAATAATCGATAAAGATGACTTCTCTTTAAAGGCGCGTCTATGAGGAGATGGAGAATCAGAAAATTCATCTTTGCGACACAGACTCAGAAAACACATGTTTATGAATAATAATTCAAATGTCATCCTATTGTTTTCTCCCGACACATTCATGATAATAACTTTTGCTGGGGCATTGCGGCAGGATTATTGCGTGCATCTGAACACAGAACTCTTCAGCTCTTGCTCTGTGGCGGGACAATAAACACTGTGGAGTCGCTTTTAGTATTTTTAGTCTTGTGTTCTATTCACCGGCGCCACATGGCAATCTTTTAATCACTAATTTATGGATGTCTAAAATATAAAAATAAGGAGAAGCCTAAAACAGGCACGAGACCCGCCCCGTGTCTGAACTATGACATCAAAATTGGCCCGAAGCCTGGCCCGGGCCTAAATGGTGGGCTCTACATCTTTTAATTATGATGATAAAATCAACAAATTATCATGTTGACACTAACGGTTTCCTATTTAAAACATAGGAGGACGCTTCACTTGAAAAATGACTAAAAAGGGGCACCTTGAGCTTCAAAAAGCGACACAAAAGGGTCTTGACCAAGCGTCAAAATTTGACGAGTTAAAGTGATACTGTGTTGGTTTACAAACCCTTACCTACCAAGCAGCAATGTATGTAGCAAAACAAAATGTTGCATCACTCTTTGCAATATTACATTGTATTGCGCAAAGCCAAACAAGCTACGGAAATCAAACCCAACTCTTTCTCTGATTTGTTCGTTTGGATGTTTTTCATGAATTTTACCAATTCAAAAAAAATGGTTTATGTCTCTGTAGTATTTTACATTATCCATTTAAAAGAAAACAGTTAGTTAAGTGCAGCTATTCATCGTTGTGTTTTCTAGCTTTTCTAACTTGTAACTGTAAACCTAAAAAAAAAAACACTAGTCAAATGTAATTTTGTTATCCTAATTGAGATGCATGAATTAATTCATAAACCCTTCTGTGTAGATGTATAGTAGCTTATATAGCCACCTTTAAAAAAAAAAAAAACTGAAAAGGAAAAAAAAATGACTACATTTGTAGAAAGTCAGTTATAGTTTGAAAAGTAAGTGTAGTTGGATGATTGAGCGACATTGTTTTGGAAGGATGGACAGTTACAGATAAAAAAAAAAAAAAAAAAAAAAAGCGGGATTAAAGTTTTAAAGAATCCTAAAAAGAATCCTTAAAGAATCCTAAATTCTTAAAGGACTAGTACACCTAAAAAGACTGACATTGAAGATATGGATATTCACACACATCTTGTTATTAAAGCCATTTTTTGATTAGCGGTAGCTTAGATGTGCATAAATATACTGTGCAATATATTGCCCACCTCTAATGGAAGAAGGAAAAATATTTGTTGAATTGTGGAAAGTCATTATTATTGTATTCTTTGCAAAAGTACTCTCATAGTTTCATAACATTACCACTTAACCACTGATGTTACATGGACTATTTTATAACCTGGTCTCATAAAAATATGTACCTCTGTGCACTTTTTGTGTAGCACCGTTTTTCTGCCGAGTTCAGACTGCACGATTTTACGCCCGATTTTGCCTCGCCAACAGATTTTGACAAATGCCTGAAATCACAGTGAGAAAAGACGCGATCTGAGAACATCCGATCAAGTCGCCGACACCTGTAAGATATTTGGCATGCTACTGTAAATATCTGGACCTGTCTGTGATTCAAAAAGCATTAGCTTTCAAATACCTAAGCATATTGATATTGTTTTGTAGTCATAACATGATATTCTTCACTTTAGTAATCAAAACTCTGTAAATTTGTGTGAAAGGAATAAAAAGTGTCAGAGTTTTACTGCCTCTAGTGTTCATTTTTTTTTTTTAAATACTTGTTGGTAAGTATTTTGTGTCTTGCTAAAAAGTGCACCAAAGTACATTCTGCCATGAGACCAGGTAGCTATTTTAACAATGTCCTTTTTGGGCCTTGAATATGCCAGTTGCATTGCTGTCTGTGCAGGGTCAGAATCCTCTCAGATTTTTTCAATAATATCTTAATTTGTGTTCTAAAGGTCTTGTGGGTTTGAAATGACATGTGTAAAATTCTTGGGTGAATCGTCTCTTTAACATAGAGAACCATTTTAAAACGATTCTTCAAGATGATATGTTTCTAGAACTTTTAAAGACCCATCTTTTGTAGATCTTTTTTGCCGCAGCACTTATTCGTATATTCAGTGCTTGAAATCCATTTGTTACCTCACACAAACAGCATATTACCATGCCAATCAGTGAAAGCAGTCTTCTGTACCACACTTATTTATCTTCAACAGGCGTTCATTCCCCTTTGCTGGTCCCCCTCCACTGGCTTTCTCTGGCACTTAATTTCTATTAATGGCTTTGCATTCTCAGGTTTAAATAAAATTGAATGTTAGACGGGCTGCATTCGCTGCACATGAGGAAATATGCATTGGCCATTATCGCCCATAATGTGTTGGCTCACAAGTAATTCCATTGTGTTCACTGTATGTTTGAGTGAATCATTTGAATGGGGAGATTTATCAGTCTGTCTGCATATTTCAGGTCTGCTCTGCATCCTACGCTGTTGAGTTTACAACCTTACAACCGGTTCAGACAAGCTTATTTTGTCTCATGTTGTGACCAAAGGCACACTGATATAGTCTGGTACATAAGTTTATCTCGTTTCTCCTTGCCTAAAGGACTTCTTAAGCAGACAATGGTACAGTTTTACTTGTTTTCCCCTATGTCATGTATTGTTTTTGGAGTGTGTGAACTTGTTTGTGCACTCCAGAGAGTTCTGGGACTGCCCAAAATAGAAGTGGGTCAACTTCATACTAACACAGTATTTTAGGAGTGCTTCCCCTGGTGCTGTGCAATGGCTTGACTGTAATGTTTGACTGATTGCTGTCTGCAGCACTGAGACTCGACACAACAATACAGCTATTCACTTTTGCTGACAGCAGGTTTTTTAACCCTCTCTGTTTCCCCAGTGCTTCCTTTCTCTGTTTCTCCCTCAACACACAGGCGTATTCACATACATAGGCCATTTGTGTTCATATATTGATCTGCACACACTGCACCACGCAGGTTGAACAATTTGAACATTTTCACTTTAACCTCTTCCTTATGTTTTGTCAAAATATACCTGATAAATATACCTTTTTAATCATTCTAATATCTTACCTGTTTATTATAAATTTGAAATCTAAAGTAAATCGAATTTAGCTTGAAGGTGTAGTTCACAAAAATAAATAAATAAAAGTTAAGTGAGTGAATTATTTTACAACTGAAAGACGGGGATGGCTATTAATATCTAAATTATGAAGAAAAATGAAAAACATGCTAAGATTACATTGATAAACCAACTTTATAAAATATTTAAAAAATGACTCCTTTAAAATCTTTAAAAAAAAAAAAAAAAAAGAAAAGAATAAATACTTGTGGATAACATAATATTAAAGTAATGAAAGACCATTCAATGTAATTAAGGAGAGTTTAATTTCACTACAGAAAATATGAATTTAAACTATGCATTTTAATTTAATTGTAAGTAATGTGAAATTAAGTTTCCAAAAATATTAGTCAATTAACACTTTAGTATATTATTTATGTAACAAGTACTTTCTTAAAAATAAGGTTTTCCCAAAGACATCTCTTTAAATATATATCCTCTAATTTTCCTTTAGAGAAAAACATTCCTTTCAAACTAATCAACTGTACTTTAATTGGCTAAGATACAAAAGTCTTAAATTCAAAGTAAATAAATGTAATATCTTTTAAAATTAAAAGTCTAAATTAAAATATATCAATATGAATAAATGAAAATCAAAATATCATCCTTTCGTATATCAAAGAGTTTTATTTAGCAACTCTGCTACATAAATTCTTAAGCTAGATGGTCCTATATTATATTTATTCAAGATCTTTATTAGAAACATCTGTGATACTGAGATGCAAGTTATTGAGAAGTCTATTGATTTTCTTGCAATATGAAAGAGCATACAGTTTTCCTCTGCTTGTATGGTTTTTGTGTCATTTAATTGATTTTCAGAAAGATAGGTCATTAGATGAATTTATTCCGCATTCAATATTTTTTAGTATGTGGGGAGGGGGAAAAAATCCCTGACATTCTCTTTGAGAAAGCTCAAGTCAAGTGCCACACGAAAACACACTCACAGATGAATACTCTCAATCACCATCAAGAGAGATATTGCTTATCCTGTGTATTATATTTACTGTACAGTTTCCAGCCCTGCTCAGATCACTCACTGGTGTAATATAATGTTTGCAGGGATAGGCAAAATTTGTATGCATTTCATTTTTTTTTTTTTTCAGTCCCAGGTGTGCTAAAAATAAGTCAAGCACATTGTGTCAACTCTGAGGCGATTTCGGAGAATGATGTTTTGAGTGCAACCAACTCTGTGAGATCTCAGGCTGAATTTCATTGGAGGCGGTGAAGCGTGTAGAAGGATGTTTGAACTGTCTCTCCGTAGCCTTTGCATAAGGATTAAATTCACCTCCCCAAATGTATTAATCATATCAGATATGAAATTTACTGTCGTAGAGGCGGGTGTTTGTTTGACGGCAGTAATTCGAGGTCGGTGAGAGAAGGATGGAGTCTAGTAAAGGTCGTTGTTTCTCATATGAGATTGTGGGACGTTTGGACTTTGCATTTGGAGAAGCCCTCTCAAGAGATCCGGCTCTGTTTTCACACCGCGGCTAATCTCTGTCATTCAATATGAGGCCGTATTCTCTCAGAATGAGTTGCCCATGCTCCCGTCACAAAAGCAGCTCATGCAGGCAGATTTCAGTGAGGGTGTCACATTAAAACTTGATAAGGAACATGGTTGGATGGGTCTTATGAGACAAAACCGAATAGGGGCCCTCACTACTCTGGTAAAGCTGCTCTGACACTATTTATCCGGCTATGCTTGATGGCACTTATTTGTCCGCCGAGACATGATACGAGGAGGTAAGAAGGTCACGGTTACATCAATGCTTTCACTGTACTTTTACCCTTCCCATGTTGATGTTAGAGAACTATGCTCCCAGTCCTCCCATAGGAATCTCAATATTTCATTTGGCTCCGAGACAACACTGAGATTAAATGTAGAGCAAGTGGTGACACAAAAGCAGATTTTGAAAAAATGCCTTTTTTCGGTCCACACAATAAAAGTCAGCGGTAGCCAGTGGTGGACTTTCGCTATATGGACAAATAGTTGAAACACAGAACAGATCGTATTTTGTGTTCCACAGAAGAATGAGAGTGAGAAGACAGAATTTTACTCTCCCTGTAAGTCTTCACTGTCTTTTCTAAATGAGATCTCAATCATCAGAGTTTCATAAGAGATCTTAAAAAGTGTCACATCTGAGATCTGTGATCACATCTGTTCAGAAGTCTGCAATCAAAAGTGAATTGCAATGTTAAAGTAAAGACCAACTTGTTTGAAATCCAGACCAGGAAAGGTCTGGGTCTGAGTTAGTCCATGACAAGATCAAGATCAGGAAAATATGCATTTTGTTTTTTATAAATAAAGATTCGTTCTTGGCATTTACTGTATAGTTCCATGAAGGACTTTCAGCATTCTTGGAACCTTTCCATTCAACAAAAACCA
>JAUMHP010000074.1:5265530-5277615 GCA_032361065.1 Enteromius trimaculatus | reverse complement strand
CGTTCTCCCGGCCCGCTCCCTGGACAGCACGCCAAACCCGCTATCAATATTATATGAGGAAGCGTGAACACTTGAAAACAATTCTAGATTCCTGTTCATCTGTTTCGTATTAACATTGTTTTAGTGCCACTTATTGGAAATTTCACTTTGAAATTGTTGCCAAACATCCAGGAAGCTGCACAGTCATTCTGCAGAAATGTTGCCAAAGAAATGTTTTTCTAATGAGCCTAAACTGATTCATCACACTCATTATGCAAAATGGTATTGGTCACACTATATTTTAAGCTCCAGTTCTCGCTATTAACAATCCATTAGCTACGCTTTTTTTGCCTCAGTAATCTCAGTTTGCTGCGTATTAATAGTTTAAGGTAGTTTTTTTAGTTTTGGTATTAAATTAGGGATGCAAAATGTGGTCTTGCAGAATATGTGCTTTGTAAGTATTAATTAACAGCCTCTATGTTATAAATAGGCATGCTCATAAACAACTTTAACAGTGATAACTAGTCCCTATTTATAGTCCCTATACTAGTTTTCCAGTTGCTTAATTGTCCGAAAATGAATAATTTTTGACATTTTTGTTTTTACTGTCATGTACAGTAAGCTTATACTCACTGATGAATTTTATTTGCTTAAATTGTGCATAGCAAGTGCATATCTGTAAAATGGTGTTGCGGATTTGTGTAAGTTGGATGGTTGATTCTGTGTGGCATTTATTGCTTTTTTCCAAGTAGTGAGTTGATAATTCCGGCTTTCCGAGCTGAATGGAACGCAGCATCAGTTATCTGTTTAGTTCTGGTGGACTTACTGCGTATTTTTTGCCAGGTTGTGTTGACTCACCAAGTTGCATGCAGGGTCTTAGTATTTTATTAACTGGCTGAGTTGGGGAATGCATGGACTTCTGCATTGACCCGTGGATAAGTTCCAAAGCACGACGTCAGCCCTCTGTCAGGGACACGCATGAAACCTCAAGAGAGAAGTGACCGATGTAATCACATTGAATTTGCTGCCCTGCATCGTACAGGCTAGCAAAACAAAAATCAATCCGTCTTGGCAAGAGACAAAAAAGAGGAAAGAAGGAAAGAGAGAGAGACCAAGACAGAAAGCATAAATCTATTCAGCGGTGGGAAATATTGCACGGCATAAGACACAATTGAAGATAAATAAGGCGCAGGGCATGACTTTAAAATAGTGCATTAAAGGAACTCCTCGGGGGAATTGAAATCACTGCCTGTGAACCCAATCCTAAAACTAAATTACAGAGGGGGTAGGCATGATTTCATGGTTCACTACCTAATTTTCCAACACTTTTTTTCTCTCTCTCTCTCCTATTCGGTTTCTTTTTCTCTTTCTTTTTGTCCCTCCGGGACAAATAGGCTTAAAGAGTAAGCACAGCATATGTTAGCTTAGTTTTCTTACAGTAGCTTTCAGTTAAGTCAATACTGTAACTACTGTTAGCATTAGAATATTTCAATATTCTAAAGAAACATACTGTAACTAGCATAATTCAACTTTTTTCTTTCAATAAACATGAATTGTGATCTCTCTAATTGATTAAGGTTTAAAGTTGGACCATAAAAGCCTGAGATCACATTGAAAATCTGTATCTACAATGTTATTCAAACCTGAAGTGTTGTTTCTTTTTAACTTAAAAGGAATTTTTGATTATTCAATTTAAATTCATATTCTATAAACAATATGACCTTTGCAGAACTCTGTTTCAGTTTTTAATTCAATGAGTTTATTCAATATATATATATATATATATATATATATTAGGCTTTTTAAATAGTTTTCAAGGTAGTCTAATTAATAGCATTTTTCAATGTAATAAAAAAATGTGTTAAATTACTATTTCATGTAATTTTTAATTTTTTCAAGTATTTCATGAAAGTTCTAGACTTTTACATGTTTTAAATGTACAAGAAAAGACAGGCACATGTCCTGTCTGTCCTCCGGGCAGAGAAAGACAAACAAAGCAGGGAGGGGGCGGATAGTCGTGCCCTGGATGTGGGCATCCTGTTGAACAGCAGTAATGCAATGTGTTTCTCCCCTCAGCAGGGGTCAAAGAAAAATAGGAGGGAGTGTGTCTGTCCACAACCATCAATCTTTAACCCCGAGCACCTCCCACGGCCCAGCGCTGGTCTCTCTCATCCCTCACCCACATCTCCCCAAACACCTCACAATCACTGGAGCGTAGCTACTGAATGCATTTCAACTCAATAACACCCTCAGTGTAAACACACACACTTACAGACACACTGAATCTCAATAGCAGCTTGTGGCAGGTCAGGTTTTTTTCAAAAATTACAGTGTATCAAAGGTATAAAGAGAAAACAGTGATACTCAAGCCTTTGGAATTGGTTAAAGATGGATGAAAGATTGTAACACTGTAGATTGTCAGATGTTATGATTTGATTGCATCTGTGTGGTTGGGAGGGCAATCATAACAATAGTTCAAAGGAATTGTGATGTTTAGCTCTTTTTAAATATATATATTAACCAATTATAGATTGTTTTGGTCAGCTAACTGATTTATACTCATTTATACTTTTTCTATTTTCTTTAGATGGACAGAGATGTTATATCTATGTGTTAAGTCTTGTCTGAAATGATGTACAGCCTGATAAACAGTAGGTACGAAAAGTATTCAGACACACTTAAATTGTTCACTCTTAGTTATATTGCAGCATTTTGCTAATTTTTTTTTTTTTTTTTTTCCTCAGTAATGTACACACAGCACCCCATATTGAAAGAGAAACACAGAATTGTTGACAAAAAAAATGAAACAAAATTAAATATCACATGGTCATAAGTATTCAGACCCTTTTCCACACCTGGATATGGGGATCATCTGCCATTACCCCTTGCAGATCCTCTCCAGTTCTGTCAGGTTGGATGGTAAAGGTTGGTGGACAGCCATTTTTAGGGCTCTCCAGAGATGCTCAATTGGGTTTAAGTCAGGGCTCTGGCTGGGTCATTCAGTACTCAGTTGTTATGAAGCCACTCCTTCGTTATTTTAGTTGTGTGCTTAGGGTCATTATCTTGTTGGAAGGAAAACCCTTTTTCAGCCCAGTTTGAGTTCCTGAGCACTCTGGAGAAGGTTTTCTCTACACATACCACTTAGAATTATGGCTAAAAAGTTCTTTCTTGGTCTCATCAGACCAGAGAATCTTATTTCTCACCATCTTGGAGTCCTTCAGGTGTTTTTTGAGGTGGGCTTTCATGTGTCTTGCACTGAGGAGAGACTTCCGTCGGGTCACTCTGCCATTAAGCCCAACGTCAATGAGCTAAATGCGACAGGGCTGTGCTTTTAAGACTCAGCTCAATGAAATCCTTCATTCAAACCTGATTGTGTCCACCTGACAGCATGTTCATTTGATGGAACATGAATTCAAAACTTCTCACAATGCCTTTCTAATGACTTTCTCCGAGTTCCCCTCAGTAGATGAGTGGAGGAGAGATGAGAGACGGCCCGGTTCAGTCCCTGACTCCTGCAGAGTGAACGTCACTGAGTATTTGTGAGTGTGTGTGTGTTGTTAACCCTCAGACGGGTTAACCCCTTAGTCGAGTAATCACGCTGGGCTAATCCGCTCCCAGACGGACTAGCCTTTGCATCACCCTGCATACAGAAGTAGCTGCTCCACACAGCCGCGTGAGAGGGAGTGAATGCAGGAAATCGCCCTCCATCCCCTGTGATATCTGCTAGCCTGAGGCTGTGGGGATAAGATGATTGAGGTGACACTGGAAAGAGAGAGAGAGAAGCATGAGGAGGAGGGGGGATGATATGAAATGGAAAAGAGGAAGTCCAACCTACCGATAGATGGAGAATGAGCGAACGATAGGGCAGGACGGTGGGAAAAAAAGCCATATATTGGTGAGGGAGAGTGTGAGAGAGGGACAGGAAGGGAGAGATGAGAAGGAAAAGAGATTGGAGGCTTAGACTGCTAGACTGGTCTGCGAATGATAAGGGAATTGAAAAAAGTGATTGACATCTAATCCATCAGGTCTAAATTCACATATTCAAACACAATAGAGCCCAAGCGGAGGATTTAGATCATCAGCGGGCGACTGGATGATTATCAAATGTCATATGTGTCAGTCATGACTACAATTTTTAATCCAATTAATTTCCAAGCGTGGCAATGTAATTGTGACCAACAGGAGGTCTCATGTTTAAACGTAAAATTAAAGGCATGTTGAGTTTGTTTCACTGCATTTGTGGATGGAAACAAAGCACGTTTATGTTTCTATGCTAATGCCGCTATTTTGAAACTGACATATAATTAAATTCCAAAATGATTACGCATACCAAAAAAAAAGTACACATTCACATCTGGTTATTTCAAATCATAATGTTTCTCGCTCATAATTAATATTTTATTTGCATTCACACAACCTGAATACCTCCCTACATCTGTCACTTTGTCATGTCGTGTGTGCGTGCGGTCTTTGAATATGCTTCTTGAGTATTTAAATCATCCTCACCACATGCAGTCTGCATTCATAACTACACCAGCCACCTGGGATCCCTTGAAATTCACAAACACAAATATTTCCCTTCTTTTTTCTTTGTACAACAACTTCATTGGGTGAATATTTGGTTCAGCTGTGTCAGGAATCATTAAAATTGATGTTTAATGTGTCTGTACTGACATCCCTGCTGACAAGACCATGGTCACTGATTTGTTTAGATAGAAAACCCCTGCAGAGTTCTTAATAGCAGTATAGTATAATATAGTATAGTATATTTTGGTAACACTTTAGAATAGGTAACACTTGTTAACTATTAACTCCGACTTTTCTCTCAATAAATTCTTAATTTCCTGCTTATTAATAGTTATTAAGGTAGTTGTTATGCTTAGGTATTGGGTAGGATAAGGGATGTAGAATAAGGTCATGTATAATAAGGCATTATATGTGCTTAATTAGCACTAATAAATGGCTAATATCAATATGCATACTATTAAGCAACTAATAGGTGTAACCTATTGATTACAGATAACATGTAATCAGTTATTTCCCAGCACTGGATATAAAAATAGTCCCCACCAGGGTTCAGAATAGTATTCATTCATTCATTCATTCATTCATACATTCATACATTTCCTTTCAAATTCTCTTCAGACATTGTACTTAATATTACTTAGTAAGTTAGAGCACACATCTTCTTGTGAAACCAATGTGATTATTTTTTTAATATATATTATTTCATTGTAGCCAGTAGAAATTATACCATCCCATGCAATGAAATTATAGCTTATCATGTCTGTCTATTATGCAGATTGAGGCTCATTGTTGTGGCAGAACACTGTTTTCAAAGTAATTTTTAAAAACACTTTATTATTCTCAGAAATGTGTTTGCAATGACCAAAATGCATTATAATAAATAAAGTATGCCATAGCTGGTAAAGGTCTGGGAAAGATAAAGTTGTGCACGTAATGGACTTGCAAGGCTCACACACACACAAAAAAAACATTTTATGTGCTGCTTAGATAACAATGCTTTTGGGAAAGAGATTGAGCGCTATTAACAAGTGACTAATGTTTTGCTCAGTGCTCCGGTAAAGTCATTTCAAATAGCAGTTCAGTTTGTTGTTAGCAGTGCAGATGGTATTCACCTTTTAATATGCGGCTGAATTAAATCATTTTTTATAAAAACCTCATGAGCCGGTATTTAGCAGCACATGACGGATGAACTCAGCCACTGAACTGCGCCTCGGCTTCGCTTATGCATCTTAAACAGCCAGTCTCCTCAAGTTCACTTTGATTTTCACACCTTCATTCACCTGTTTGTTAACTGAGAGTTTGGTGAAATTGTCTGAAAGCTGGTACAGAGAAGCAGGAAACCTCATTGAACAGGGTGAAATCAGCCCTGCCTGAAGCCCCTGAAGAAAATGGGTCATTTCACACACACATTCTCCCCGTCTGAAGAATCCTATCAGGATTGCTTATTTCTGAAGAGTCATGACAAGCAAATCCCCGGAGGCCAATAGACTTGAGAGATTCGGTGTTTGTGATGGACTGCCAGCAGTGGACAGCAAACCAACTTTAATATTTTCCACTATTGCTCTTCTTCGTGGTGAAGGAAATGAGGTGTTTTAAATGTATATTTTCGTACAATTGCTAGGTGGGATTTTCAAAAGAGCTTCCATGTGTGTGTGATTGGTACAATTGAAGATATTAGGCATGTATTTGAAGTGCGTCTGCATTTGAATGTGAAAATCCTAAGCGCTCACCTGTGAAGAATACATTTTAGACAAATCTTCTTTGTGATCATGCATACAGATTTAAAAAAAAGCGTGTGTGTTTGATGTGTTCGCCGCTTGCAAATCAGTCATGAGCAGATGTCTAAAAACATGTAATCACGCATACCTAAAATGATATTTTTGATTAATTAAGCACTTTCTTGCTGAGTGCACATCCGTGTTCTCACATGTTTCATTAGTTCCATAAGAAGGTGACATGGGAGACTGTGAGTGGCACCATGGCAACGCTGCTTGGCACCACAGGAAAGCTGGTATGGAATTATTTCCATGTGACTTGCCTTCAGTGGTGTTGGCAGATGCTGTTTTTCACACATCAAAAATGATAAGAGGTGCAGTACGAATATGTCAGGGACATAATTTTCAGTGTAATACAAAATATCGCAAGATTAAACTCATTGTTTTACAGATGTAATGCATTTTTATTGAGGGGGATGATGGTGTATCAAAGTCTGATCATTTAAGCATAAAAAATACTAATGAAAAATGGTAAACCACTTATTACATGTAATCTGGATTACATTATCATATTCCAAAAATGAAGTGTTTGTAATTAGATATTACTTTATAAAATACTTGTAATCAGACTACAGTTACTTTTGGACACAGAGCATTTGTTTACATAAATCGTTTAAAATCTTAGGTATTTTATCCACTACTGATTTTCATTTGAATTATTATTCTGTGGGATGTTCAACAATGTATTACTACCTTTGTCTTTCAAACACAATAAAATTCGCATTACTTCTTATTTGCATGTATTACAGGCATTCATCTTTTTTTTTTTTTTGCCTGCTGAACCTCTTTCAGCTAATACAGCATATTTACTTTAAGCACCTCCTGAGATTTTAAGGTAATAAGTTAACAATTTATTAACGCATTTGCATGTCAGTGGTTCTCTTATGTTGGTCGCAAGACATTAAGGTAAACAAATGAAAAATGTAATACTTTTAATAAGAGTTTAATTTTAATATTGATGATTGAATTAATAATCATATTTTCATTAAATGTACAAACCCCCTGCAGTTTGTGAAGTCTTGATGTAATGTTTAATGCACTTCATAGTTTTAATAAGAACAAGCAGGGTGTATTTTCTTTTTGTTGTATTTTTATAGCAATATGGTAAGATATTACTCTATTGAAATCAATGTGATGAACAAGTTATGTCGAAAGTAGTCTAAAGGTAACCAAAAGTTGAATGCCTAAAATGTGTAATGGAATTGAATGTTAACAGACATTTATTTAGTAATCTACTCAGCACTTATATTAAATTATGCAAAACCCCAAATTGTTTGGGTTTTGATTGATAGTTTTATGTTTTTTTCAAATGTATTATTTGCATTTTCACAAGGCATTTTGCCATTGGACTCTTTAATAAAGTGTATTTCAAAGTGTAACCAGCACAACTTTTTTGTGAGGGGGGACTGGTTCTTTTTGAAATCCTTTATAACAAGCAAGTCTTTTGAAATGTTTGGTTTTTTAAGCAGTAAGCAAAGTTGGCCCTTGTTTTGAAGCTTCAACCATTGCAGCTCTAAAAGCGGGAACATTAACTCATTCTCTACCTCTCTTTCTCAGTAGGAGGAGGTGCTTCAGTAGATGAAAGTTCCCCCAGTCGTACTTTGAATTAGAATCACTCTTTGAAGCGATTTATGTTTGTGTTTGTGATGGAAAGCACATCATCAAAATGCAAACACCAATTCAGATGAAATCCCAACAGACTAGCTGTCTGCCTTTGTCCTCCAAACTAGCTTGTTTTATCTATTTGTTGGTATAGGATATCAATGACTTTGAACATGCTAATGCATGTGAGAACACACTTATTGATTTCAGGGCAATTCACATTTGGACACCGGTTAACCTCCAGCATTGTTTCTCTTGTTGTGGTCCAAATCAGAGTACTAAAAGTTATTCAGAGAGGTTAATTTTTCCCTGAAATAGCAATGCATAAAACTGCACAAATGACAATTTGAGAAAACACTTTTATTAATATTATTATTATTATTATGTAATGTTGTTGTTGCTTTTGTTATGATTATGACAGCTGTAATTACTTTTTAAATATTCAACAGAACTAAAACATTTAGTTTTGTAGTAGCTGCTGCATAAAGAAAAGAGAAAAGTTAACCAATTAAACAAGCAAGGAAACTTTGACTTTTCAACCTTATTATAAATGTTTTTAAACCATTGAAGCCCGTTTCTGCCACTGAATAAAAATGTAAAAAAAAAAAAAAAAAGGTTATTGGTATTATTATTTATTTCACAATTTTTCAATTTTGTCTCAGAATTGTGAAAGTCGCATATTAAATATAAACTCGCAATTGCGAGTTATAAAGTCGGAATTGCGCCTTCTCAGTGTGATATAAAGTCACAATTTTGACTTGTTTTGAGTCTAATTTTGAGCAGAAAAAAATACTATGTTATCAGAACTGCGGGTTTATATCTCACAATTCTGAGAAAATAAGTCTAATTGCGAATTTTTATCATGCAATTCTGATAAAAAAAAAAGTCAGAATTGTGAGATAAAAGGTCGTAATAATCTTCTTTTTTTTCAGGGCAGGAACAGGTTTCCATATGTATTACATCAGGTAAAATACTAAAATAATAATAATTCTGTAACAAAAATATATGACTAAATAAAATAAATAATCATTCTGCAGTAAATGCTGGGCAAATAGCCAATTCTCACCAATCAGGAATACTGTTTAATGGTTGAATGTAAATAAAATAATTTCCAAAATACAAATTAAAATTAAATGAAAAGTGCTATAAGTCCTATATAATTTGTTGCTGATGTCAAAAACCTGGCGTCCAATCAAACTCTTCAATACTTTGGCACAAATTAATCTGTAACTTTATAAAAGACGGTTTAAATGGTAATGCTTTAAAATAAGATGTAATTTGTTTAACTTTAGTTAATGTATTAACTTTGTTAATGGTAATTAATAAAAAAAAAGACATTCATAATGTGTAACAGTTCAAAATGCTGAACTGTTCATAAACTACAGTAAGATTAATAAAAAGTCCATGCTAACTAATGTTGTTAGATTTCTTCACAAACCAGGAACAAAACCAAAGAGAAAGAAAATAACAGAACCCAAAATGACTGAACAAAAACAAAACAAGGAAATGAAACAAAACAGATCAGAAACAGCAGTAACAAAACAACAGGGGTACATTCTTCGTACCTCGCTAACTAAGTTAGCTGGATTTGATTGTTGACAATTCTGCGTGTTCTTGGATCGTTCGGTTCTTCGACGCTCATCCGGGACTTGCTGTCATAGCAACAGGTCAGTAAGTGTAAACATGCTCAGGAGCAGGGTTATGATTGGTTGAAATGGCGAGGTCACATCTGATTGGTTAAAGATCATGACTGACGCAGACGGACTCATGTGGGAAAATAAAAGAATCTTTAGTTTTTATTTTATCTTTATGTTTTTATTTTATTATTTTTTTTATTGCTAAATTCAAAAACACACAGATAGCACAATAAAACTAATTATCCACAAAACTAATTATCGCTGTTTATGTCTAATAATAATCACATTCTGTTCCCCGATTGCGTCTATATAATTGGAAGTAATTTTCTCAAATCTGTCGTCACTGCTGGCTCTGACATGAAAGATGACAAAAAGAAGACAAAAGAGACAAATAAGATCGGAGATATAATATATATATATATATATCAAGGAAAAAAACTTGTAAAATGGGCAGCACTAACCCATTTAATTTGTTCGCTACATTTTGCCAGCCCTCTTTCCTGGCTTTTGCAGCATTTGCTGTGTTTCCCGGAGTCTTCATTTATTTGTAATTCTCCACAACCCTCTAATAAAAGCTCTTTGCTCCGCTTTAGAAAAAAATTTGCCATTTGCCATTTCGTCAAACAATCAAAGGGGTTGTGATCAGTGTCAATCCAGCTATACTAATCATCAACAACAAGTGAATCGGAGAATTGGAATAGCGAACTCATAGTTAGCGCGATGATTTAATCTTAGATGTGTCATTTGATCTTGGATGTAGTAAGCGAGGTAAGAAGAACAGACCCCAGAACTGAACAAAAACAAAACAAGAAAATAGAACAAATCAAAACAGAAACAGCAGAACAAAATAAACAAAACAACAAAATGAGTTGATCAGGACAGTAACAAAACAACAGAACAGAACTGAAAAAAACAAAACAGATCAGAAACAACAGAACACAACAAACGACTGTTCGGTTTTTTTGTTTGTTTGTTTTTTTTCTGTTGTTTCTGCTTCGCTACACAGTAACAAATCAACAGAACTAAACTAAAAGTTGACAAGAACAAAAACTGAACAGAACTTAAACAAAACAACAGAACCCAACAAAACAAAAACATCAAAACAAAACAAATGGTGATTGATTGATTGACTGACTGACTGACTGACTGATTGATTGATTGATTGATTGATTGATTGATTGATTGGATACTGTGTTACGTCACAAGTTGCATGAAGTTAATCATGTAAAATCTGGGTCCTGAGTCAAAGTTGTTTCACAACCCAGCTTTAAATAGCTTGTTTTCACCTTACCTTATTTCCAAGCAGGTTTGTGGGTGCTTGTGTAACCTGACATTATTAGGAAATTGCAGTTGCCGTGAGCTGAGTAGCAGGGATCCGGCTCAGCCTCCCACAGTCTGCGTGTCCACTGTGATTACAGAGCGCTCCGTTATCAAACCATGTGCTCATAACAGCCCACTCATGGCTCACATTTCATAACAATGCTCTCAGGATGGATATGTGTGCCGTCTGGCCTCCTCAGTCCAGCATGACATCACCTACCCTCCCTCTGTCTCTCTCTCACTCACCCTCTCTCTCTTTCTGGGCTGGACATTCATAAATGCCCTTTTAGCCTGTGCTCTCTCTGCTCTTTCCCACGCTGGTCGCATAGTCAGGCCACTGCAGTGCACATCTGTCCACACACACACAAACACATGTGACTTTGACGCACTTCTGTGCTCTGTGTGTATCTCTTATCACTCTGTCTCCTTTGTGGTTTTGAGGCGCATCTTCCTGTGCAGGATGAGGGATATTTTAACCGCAGACCTTCCCCTCTGTCCTTCCCCTTTCCTCTCAGACTCACCCTGCTGCTACTAGCAATGCTGCACCATCTGACACACGGCGGGACATTTATACTATCAAGAGGACACCGTAATGTAACTGCCTGTTGTTTGTTTTCAACCTGCTAAGTCTTATAATGTAAACAGCTGTTTATATTTTTTTAGGTATTGCATCATCAGTGAAATTATATTTTTTTTTACTCTGTGTATACAGGCATTTGTGGTTTACGAGGACACAAATGTGTATAATGACATGGGTACTACAAAGTAAACATGGTTTATGAGGACACTTCCTGTGTCCCCGTAAAACAAAAGGCTTAAAAAACATACTAAACCGTGTTTTATCAAATTCAAAAAGTGCACATAGTTTCCTGTGTGTAGGATCAGTGTAGGGCAATACCACATACAGTTTGCACAGTATAAAAACCATTAAGCCTATGGAGAGTCCCCAAAAACTACAAATGCAAGTGTGTGTGAGTTTGTGAACATACTTGGCAATAAAGCTTAATCTGGTTTTGGCTATGATACATATGAATGTGTGCAAAATGAACAGGGCCTGCCCGTGGCATAGGTAGTATAGGCAAATGCTAAGGGCGCTGTACGTCCAGGGGGCGCCAGAAATGGAGGAAGAAAAAAAGTGTCACTTCCACATAAAACTAGTTGGTATTACGACTTCAGAAAGGAATATGCCCACATTAATTTAACTGCATAGCAAAGCCTTCTAAGTAGTAGTTGCATTAATAACAA
>JAUMHP010000074.1:5247945-5261680 GCA_032361065.1 Enteromius trimaculatus | reverse complement strand
ACTTCCGGTGGCTTCACTGCCTGACGGCAGTTTAGAACGCAATGAGCGATCCAGTCATTATATATAGATCAGTGGATGCAACACAGTTAAAAACAACAATGTTCAAATAAATAGTTCCAATTGTTAACATTAAATATTCATTCAAATATTAATATTCAATAATCATAAATTCTATCATATATTAATTGTAGACTGGTTACAGTTGAGAAGTTATTTCATGGTCGAGATTTATTTCATGGACTAAATAAATCCTACCCGACACCAATGCAAGGTTTCATGACAAAATTCAGTTACACTTTAATGCATTTTGCACAGAGCAGTACAGAGACACAAAAGACAGCTGCACTGTAAAGTCAGCAAGAATGTAGCGGTGCATGTATGTGAATGTGCTTTTCATTTCTTGGATTACAAAACAAAAAGAACAGTTCACTCATAAAATGCATTAAGAAGCAACCTAGCATCTTTGCACTATAATAGCCCTAGAATGTGCGGTCACAGGTATTAATTTATCAGCATGGATGTGGTATATCCAATCTGTTGTATACCATGATTTTTATGTCAGCTTGATTGCAGCTGTCCTTCCAGTCACTATAATCCTGTGGGTACTTATAAAAGTCAAAATATACAAAATACTTCCATTATGGCGGAAGCATATGAACCACTCTAAGTATTAACCCAAACATAAGCTAAAAAGATTTGTCTTCCAGACTGAGCCAAACTGAGCAAACAAGAGTTAGGTGATATTATGACGTCCAGGCTTTATATTAGCAGAACAGCAAATAATTCAATGCCATCAAGGATTGTTTTCAGCAGGACACTATTCTTAAGTCATTTCTGCCTTTTGGAAAACAGATCACAATTCACTTCCTCCCATCAAAAATGTCATACACGAGACCTCTTTTATTGTTTACATGTGAAATGGCATAAATTTTTGTTATACTGCAACAAACCTTAATTGAATTGTGCTTGTTTTTATTGTACTTTATCTTCCACTTAATATGCTCTAACAAGCTTTCAAATTCAATCAGGCCGTTGACTCAATTTAGCGCATGCTCTTGCCTGTCCATGCACATCTGCAAGCACAATAAGTCACAGCGCGGTGACGTATTAGTAGCCAGCACTCAGGGGCATTCGCGATTACTCTCCACCGCTGAATGCATCATTAGCGCTTAAGACGTTTTTTAGAGATGTACGTACGTAATAAATCAACATGCGTCCCGCGGCGTTTCCTGGGTAGTGCGTGATTGGGCCGAGATGTGGAGGTAAAGGCAATCAGGGTGGAAAATATCGAGAAAAGGAGCGTGCAGACAACTGCGTATCATTCTCACACCGCAGGGCTTTTGCCCGCTTTCGCCGAAAGCATTTGGTCTATTGCAGGCGCCTACGTTTGAGCCTCAAACACACGTTTGTACACACAAATACACACACTGCAGCTGAAGGCCCTCGTCTCGCGGACTGGCCTTGTGCCTGGTGAGAGCTTGTTAAGTGTAGGGCTGAATAGCTAAGGCGGCCCCCCTATCTGCCTTCAGCTGGCCCCTTACTGCACCAGGCTTTCTGTCCTCATCTGCAGGCTAGCCAGACACCCTATACACACCTCGCGCACACACACAGCTCTTTGAATGGCTCCTAACTCATGTGCACATTCACAGCCGTGTTTTCTTACACACGCAGAATTCACAATCAGATCGAAGGCAAAACACACAGAGCAACACACTGTCCTCACATACAATCGGACCTCTGTGATTAGGGCTGGGAACTCACAACTGGTTTTAAATAGAATCCAAAAAAATATGTACTAGAATTGAATGATTTTCATGGCATTTGGTTTGGGTAATGGTTGCTGAACATCTCTGTTCCTTTTTTACAACATGGAGAGAATGCCATAATAAAACACACAAACATTGTTTCTGCACTGTATTCTGTGACATAGTCATGATGACACTAAATCTACAGCATCGAGGCAAAGGAAATCATATTTGCAGCCTGAATTGAATGTGGGGAGAGAGAGAAAACTGAAAATACAGTAATATAACATCTTTCTATTGCGTTCAGTTGCATTCAGCTTGCTGGCTGTACGCAACAACATTTACAGTATATAGTCTGATTCACAAATACTTATGAATGAGAAAGTTATTTTTAATGAATCAGTGAGTCATGAATGCATCTTGAACTTCAAGAGTTATTGGTTTGGGAACTTAAAAACCACAAGCAGCCAATTGTGGGTGTTTTTGCCCTGTTTACCAGCATTGTGGTGACTGATGTGTCTTGGCGTTTAACAGGAAATGCTGTTGTTTTGTAGTAATGACTAATATGCTTGTTTTATATAATGAAAAACAGAGATCAGAAGAGATTTTTCTTTCTTTTGAGTAAAGAAAATTAAGAAATTTTGAGTATTTCCAAAAGTATAGGATAGGAAATCTATATTTATCAAGCTTCTATCTCTGCTTATCAAGTGTCTTATATGCTCAACAATACTGCATTCTGTTAATCTAAAATAAAACAGTATTATAGTATAGTGGGTCAAAGGGGTCTGCCATCTAATATGTTATCATAATTTGTTTGTAAAAGGACAAACAAAAAAAAAGGGGGGGGGGGGGGTAGGGCTAGGGGCCCCTGGCCATGTTAATCCGGCCCTGCCGAGTAAACTTCCCGAACTAAAAAACTCATACATATGAAGCTGTATATGTGACGAAAACGTTCAAAAGCATCAGTTTTCAAATCGTGCAGGATGTTAACAATATCGAAATTTATTTATCGAAAATGTACCTGTAAATCATACTTTTGTGCAAAAAGGTTCAAAAATTGTGGAAGTTTTACTGCCTCTAGTGTTCATTTCAACGTGAAACTGCAGCAATTCGTATGTACAGGTAGGTTTTTTCAGCTTTGCAGAAATGTATAAAGAGTGACGTATTTCCAATGAGCCTAGGTTGCATTTAGCAAATGATCCCTTGCATTTTGAGTTTGAGCTCTGAATAATGACTTGTCTTGAACAGAGTGGCCAATCAGAGGTGTTTAACTTAGAATCCATTCACCACTTATTCTCCACTCAGATTGCAAACTAAGATGAGTGTCAATTTTTAGTGATTGTAAAGTGATAGCAATGATTTTTTTTTATTATTATGAAGCGACAAGAACTTAACTTCAATTCAACTTCAACTCAACTTAATTCAACAATTCTTCTCCTTTGCATCACCTTAGCTATGGTATCCCATACATAAACAACATGTGTACATGGGTACATGTACGTTCAGATCAAGGCGTGAGCAATGTATCCACTTGCATATATACAGACAAATATTTTTTTGATGGTTCCACAGTCCATTTCCATTCTATTTATTTATATAGCACATTTCAGTACAATGAAGCATTGCTCAAAGTGGTGGAAAAAATCAACAGGGTTTAAAAGCACATTAACACACAAGAACTCACAATCAGGACAAGCTAAAAAGGACATTCAGTATACATTTTAGTGACTAGAAGTAACTTTGAAAGTACAACTTATTTTACTATCTCTAACCTTAAAACAGTTTGCTAATAATCTAATAAGAGTCAGTTGACATGTAATTGTAAAGTTAATTAACTGGATTTCTAAAGGTAACTATCAAAATAAAGTGCAAAAAAAGTCATCATGTACAAATTAACTGAGATGAGTGGGTTGCTACTGACCTTATCGCTATACACAATAGGACAGTTTTGTTGCAATAAATGGCACCGCAATAATTAAAAAGAGAAATAGGTTACCAAAAATGCTATTGTTTTGTTTAGTATGTTTTTTTTTAATTGGCTGGATACAAAGGTTAAGACCAATTATTTGTTTGGCGGTGGGGGTTGGAGCTTCCTTAGAAGTACTAAAGGAATCGCTAATGGAATGGTTAAGGCACCCCAATCGTTAAATTCCCTGCGAATCCCATTCCAAACTGTGAGGGATGCACATGTCTGATCAAGACCTTGGTGAAATCTCAGGGTTGTCTGCATTAGGAGAAGGTTCCTCAGACTGAGTGCATGTCATGGTCTAATGAGGAATGACGTTGGGTTTTTTTTCTTCGCCGTATTGGATTTTATACGCATAAATGTTTCAGGATCTGCTAAAGTTCATTCACATGGAAACTGTTTATTTATTCAGCGCAAATGAATCGTCTCTCTCTTTTCAACCACTGCTGTGTGCATGCGAGGGGGTTGTGTGTTGAACATTCACTTGAAGCTGTCTAATGATACCCCTGCCTGCGTATACTTTTTATTTTCAGTTCCTCAAATGCAGCATATCCTCTGCCAACTTGGACTAGTTCACCACCAATACATTTTCACGCGATAATAATGTAATCTCACTTAGGTCTTATGGTATCAGAATGCGTTGCATGCTTGAATCACTCAATATTTTATTGTGACCTTTGAATGCTCCTCTCAGCGTGTTATTGTCCCCACGACTCTCCTGCAGTCCATCTCCTTGTGTGTTTGTCTTTATGGCAGGCCGCTCTGTCTCATATTCCACCTAGTCTTATCTGTAGTGGTCCAGTGGCTTGTAAAATGGTGTGGGGAGAGTTTGTGGAGCTTTGTCTTGGGAGCAGGAGTGACGGATTGAGCTGAGAGGAAAGGGTATTGAGCGTTAAACCAGCCAGAGCAACTTGGCGTTTTTTGTACGCTGCTGCTGCATCTGTCAGGGGACGATGTGTGCACAAGTGATATATGATGTATTCATATGACCAGATTACATTACTCCCAATGGTTGTTCTTCAGAAGTCTACTGGTTTCACACTGATAACTTGTTATTGATCCACGAAGGTCACGCTTAACATACTGTACTGCACTAATACTTATACAGTATCATGAAAATTGGGAGCATGTTAAATCGGGCCAATCTGGTGACAGCGAGATCACAAAAGAGCATAATGGGATTAAATTTTATCCATGCGGACAATCAAGCACATTTTATCCCGCTTATACATGAATTGATTTCATGTTTCATAATCTTCAGTGAAACCTTGTGCTGTGGTGGATAATTAGATGTTCATTCAGATGTTCATGAGCACTGTACTAAAATACGCTGACAGATTTCTATACTACAGTGATATGGCAAACAGAAGGGGGTTTTAGAGCTGGGAGCTTGCTGTCTGAATTGAGTATGATGACAGAGAAAAACTGGAAAGACATTTTCTGCTTCCTAATCACTAGTAAGAGAAGCTCCACTTTAAGCGATCATGCAGCAAAGGAAAACACAAACACTCTGACTTTGATAATGCCTGGTCTTCGCTGCAGGGAAATCGGCTTTCATTCTTCAATGTTAACAAACTCTGGTATGGAACGCAGTGAACTCTGAAAAGCAAAGTGATACAAACAGAACAGAAGCAATGGGACTTTCCACTGTTTTTTTCACTCCACTCCACCATGAACAAGACATTTCAGTACTCATACCTGTATATAGCCTAAAATTGAACTTCTTCATTTAACTTTTTTATAAAAGCAGTATCACACTCACAATCATGTTGTCAGTCAGAATATCAGCAGGACTCTGATTACCTGCAGCCTCAGCTGGTCTAATATTCAAAACAACACTTTTGCATTTTCCTTACAGCTTGAATATCTAGGTCAGTCATAAAAACAAAGCGTAATCAGATAGGCCTCTTCTGCAGTTAGTGAGATGTCTTGCCTAAAAACATTGATTTGCTTTAAGCTGCAGTTGTTCTGAAACCCTCCACCTCCCCCAGCACCACCTGTCTACAGTAGATCTGCTATGGGATTTATGTATGCCGATTCATGCAGCAGCAGCATATATTACACGCTCACTGAAGCATGCCTGTGAATGTATTGGCAGTAGCACATCCATATTTGCTCTGCAGATCTGGTTTGCCAGACCAAATACATTAACATTGCAATATCTAGGATGCTAAAGCTATTCTGAGTTATCACGATTGAAATATAAGCATGCTACTATTAAACCAATTATTTGATTGGTCATTGTCCACAGCCTGGGTACTAAAACATACAGCAATACCACATAACCAGGTAAAGAATATAACCACTAGCAAAGCACTTTAATGTATAAATAGATGTTTATGTCATGTACACAATGCACACATTATGTGAGCCGTGGAACCTCTTACCCTCTGGGTGATTTCCACTTAACCCCAGCATGACCCATGATGAATTATTTAGTCCAGAGCGATTATGATAGGCCTCTCTGATGACAATACTGCTCTTTTAAACCTATGATAAGTGGCATGACTTATGACCACTTTGCAATCATGTTGATCCTGTATGAAAAGGTTATCTGGATGGATGTGCTTTCTAGATGAAAATGTTAATCGCCCCCCCAAGGGAGAGGAGGTGGTGCAGGGGCCACTGTGGGAGGTTTGACCAAGGCTTACCAACGCCCCTTAAACAGCTTAAAAGCAGAGCTTGCATATGGCGAAATAGACCACCGCTGGGTTAAAAACCTGACAGTGGTGCGGTGGGCGGGGTTGATGGGTGACTTTTGTTTGCTTAGCATGTGTGTGGATGTAATTAAAGTGATGTCAAGCGGTCACTGAGGAACTGAGGGCTAATGTTAAGTGTTGTGGAAGGCGTTCCCAAGGTGTTTTTCTCAGAAGCTGCCTCAGATGACCCAAAGTTTTATTTCTGCTGGGAAAAGTGATAAACTAGAATAGAATCACATTGTTTGGACTAATAAAATTACCTTTAAAAAGCTAATGGGATGTGGTATCTTTTCTGCTGGACGGCCCGTCGTCTCAGCTCTCAGTTGCAGGGCTTGGGTTGGCGTATTTGTTTGCTTAAGGAGGTTTAGGACAATAACCTCTCAGCCTCAATGTGAGCGTTTGCATGTGACGAGCGAACATGGCAAAAGGTAGGCCATTACCTCAGTCTGGTGTAATGCTAACCGTTTGAGCGCTTACACATGTATATGCACACGTGCACACACACACACACGCACAGACACACTGAGCAGAAGTGCCAGTGGAGCTCAGATTAGCTTAGAGCAGTAAAGTGCCTCTCTGCTCCTAATGGGCTATAAATCAGTGCAGTCGCAAGCCTGTTTACTGCAGCAGTGTCCTGCTCCTTCACTTTACAGCCCGTGATGGAAAAACCATTTAAATAAACACAGGACCCATTACATCTGAATCACTGCCACCTCAGCACAGGGAGTCGACATAAGCCAGCACATGCTGCCAAGTTTGTAACCGGTTACCCCTGGATTTTGTTATTCTAAGTGAATTTCTGCCTTAAACGTTGTTGTGATGGAGCAGTCAAGCATTAATATTAATCTTGTAAAAATAAGACAATCAGACACGGGAATGGCTCACATTTTCAGGAGATGTTGGGATCGCTGTTAGTTTTTATTAGTTTAACACCAAGATGATGTTAGGTGGAAATGCACGTCATGTTTTATGAATTCCTACATAACACATTCAAGGGATAGTTCAAGCTAAAAGATGATTCTGTCGTTGTTTACTCGCCTTCATAACGTTCCAAACCTAATTTCTTTTCCAAAAGGAGGCATTAGGAAGGATGTTCAAGCTTATACAAGGCCTGTGGGTGGTTATCAACGTTTGAAATCTCACATTTTTCAAATCTATCACATCATGTGAGGTCACATGACCCTAAAGAACCAATGGTGTTTGGTCTCCTTGATGTCATGAAAAACCTTTTATGTTGTTTTGTTTTTGTGTTTTTTATTATTATTAAATTTAGCTTGACCTCAAATAATTTCAATTAAAGCAACACTACTGAACATTTTAAAGTGCCCCTATTATGGGTTATAAAATAATCATATTTTGGTTTTGGTAGTCCAAAACAACAGATTGACATGCATGCAAGGTCAAAAAAACACTTTAATTTTCTTATATTATGCATTTATTTTGACTTCCAAACGGTTTGTTCAGCGATTCATTTTTCCAAACCCCCCCAGTGATCGGTTGATTTCATTCAAAGCAGTGTCTGTGAGCTTTTAACTCTCCAAAAGAGGCATCTAGTGGCAAATAATAATCAATTTGCATTTTCATTCAGACCAATGCAAAAAACACCAACAAGTGGGCGTCAGTATGATAATATTTCATTTTGACATCAACATGAAATGGCTTAATTGAGACTCGTTTTAAAAATGAATAATTTCGGTTATTTCAAGTTGACTCTTTCTTTTGAAAGAAAATAACTTCATACATGGTGTACTTTCAGATTTAAAACTTTGCAGGATGTTTTAATTCACTTAGAGCTGTTTTACACACTGCATGAAAGGGAAATGTCAAAAATCCATAACAGGGTCACTTAAACTTAATTTTTGGTGGCAAAGAAAATAAAATACATTAAAAATTAAATTATATTTTATCAATGTTTTAGCAAATATATGCTTCTTAAGTTCAGGCATTTCTTTTTTTACATATAAATACATATTGTAGCATTTTATTCTTACTCTCAGTGATCTTAGTGTTGTTAGTCAGATCTCCCTCTGATATGGTGATCACAGGGAGCCATGTGTACATCACAAACCAACAGATGCATAAAAATGTAAAAATATTCCCCCGCATGTTGCAATTTTGTTGACTGACAGCCCAGAATACAGTGTTTGCCTTTAAAGAGGTACAAGTTTCAAAATATAGGTCAAGACATAATTTGAATAAGATGAAAACATAAATACAAACACATACTCTAGACATAAATGTACATTACCATTCAGATGTATGGGTTCAGAAAGATTTTATTTAAATCAAATCAACTGTTTTCACCATTGCTAATAATAATAAATGTTTGTTGAACAGCAAATTAACATATTTGTATTATATATGATCATTACATTTATTATAAATATTAAAATATAGAAAACAGATATAAATTGCTTTTTTTTTTTTTTTTTTTAAATGCATCCTTGGTGGGTGTAATAGTGTTCAAAACTATACAAAACCTTATCGACCACAAACTTTTGAACAGTATTATATGTATTCAGTTTGAGTGTCTGTCATGTGTTCTTACCATAACCACAAAAAGATTGTGTTTGATGCAGCCTTACACATGAGACAAGGGGGGGAAAACTTCAATGTACATGTATAACATTTGTAAAGGCAGGAAAAAACAAAAAGAAATGCTATTCATGTTTTATTCTCTTGGCAAAACTGCACCAATACCACAAAGGACAGAGAGTAAAACTTCTAAACACTGCAGTCACTGTATATGTCCTGTGAGGTGAGCGTCTCCGTGTGCCAGCGCTCAGCTTGAATCTTTCTATTCTGAAAGACACTGAGATCAAAACACTCTGCATCTGCCTCCCTCTCTTTCTGTCTCTCTACCATTTTTCTTCTTTTGTCCGTTAGGAAACAGTTGTGATAATGGGAGAAACTGGGAAGAAAGGAGCGGGAACTTTGCCCAGGCATGTTCCACATCTTGCGCACGGCAGGAAAATGCTTTGACAATCCAACACTTTAAAATCTGAGCATCATTTGTATTAAATAAAAGGATGCATAATCCTAGCTCTGCATTAACGAGCAGCTTTACCAAACGAAATTCTTCAACAAACTTTCTCTGCCTTATGTTACATTTCATGCTGAATGTCTCTAATTGTTTTGCACTGCCAGTATGGAAATATTGAACGTTTCTTGGCAAAATGGTCCTTTCTAATATATGCTCTGTGAGTTTCCTCTCCTTGGCTGGTCTAATTAGCGCCAATGGAGGTGTTGTCAGCCCACCTCCATCTCTGCAGATTGCAGCAGCTGTTTTAATTCCAGCGAGAGCAATGCTAAATTTCATTAAGACCCAAAGCCTCCTCATTACATGCAGACAGGTGCAGGAAGTGCAGTGGATTCACACCGTTGTGAGTGACGCTTCTTCTGTGTTTCATGTAATGTTTCATTGATGTATCACATTTTTTCAGCTCTCTGTTTCATGAGAAGTTTCTGAAAATCGCACAGCTCGGGGACGGCGTTGGTTGAGCGAAAAAGGTCAAGCTAACGGTGATGACCAGCAGAATCATCCACACGGGGCCGATTCACACCCCAGTTTGTCAGGATGCTTTACGAGGGATGACAGATCCTTCAACTCAGTGGGGAGATGGACCCACGTTACGCTAGTCATGGATGTGCAGGTAATTAAGAGAGCGCTGGAGTCTTGTCATTGACATTACCCAGCACTGTAGCCTACATCCATTACTCATAGTAAAGCTCATTACAGAAGCACAGAACTCTGCTTCTTATCACTGCATTTCAACCTCTATGTATGGAAACGGAGCAAGATAATTAACTCAACAGACCATCTTTCAGCAGGAAATATGGATTGATATAAAAAGAAGCCAGTATGTGGAACTCCGACATTTAATGAGTCACGGTGGCAGTTATGTACATGAATGTATAGTTTTATTTCCACTGAGGACTTACCAAGAAAGACACTGGATGAAAAGGCCAAGAGCTGGAAAAAAGTCAATCTACTTTACTCTACTGACTTTACAAGTCATTTCAACTCCAACTTTCAACCTTTCAACTTTTTATTTTTTTGCTATAGTAAACTAAAATCAGGTTAAATCTCGTATAACTCAAAAAGTGATTGGTAAAATGAGTTACACAACTTAATGTTTATTTTATATACGATTGTATTATATTAATTTATGACAAAATTATATTAATAATTTTATAACGTAAAAGTAAAGTAAGTAAAATCAGTTGCAATTTCAATTTTAAGTAATTAGACTGACAAAAAAAAATCTGGCTCAATTTAAAATTGGTTAAATTTATTTTGAAAGGTTAAACAGCATACAAATTTATTATAATAATATAATTTCACAATAAAATACTATGTTCCCTGTCTGTCAGTCACTATGAGTTATGTTGTGAGGACAGACTGGGGTTCATACTCGAAAAGCCCTGATTCGCTCTGATAAAGAGAAAACGACAATGAAAATTGGCTAGTGGAATTTGCATGCTAAGCCACTCCCCGCTGAGCGGGTATAAATAGGGCAGCAAGTGTATCCACTCAACAGATTTTGCTTCGGGGCCAAGAGCTGTGTTGCATGCAGTTCAGCGCTGATTCAACAAAGAGAAAGGAAGCGGGAACTGTTCGGTGTGGCGAGACAACGCGTTCAGTGGAGTCCCTGTGCAATCCAGCGATTCTTCTGGGCGTTTCACAAAAGAGCATTTTCTGACACGGTTGGCAGTCGTCTTTTTAAAGATGCTGTTTCGACCGTGTCCTCTTGGCTGTGGTCACTATCTGTCCACTAATGACGCCGACGAGCTCTGTCTTCAGTGTCTGGGGATCCGGCATGCTGAAGACGCGTTTGTGGAGGGGTCATGTGCTCATTGCGATTCCATGCCAATGACAATCCTGCGATCTCGCCTCTCTCTCCTCCAGGGGAGTGCGAGTGAGTCAACGTCGACCTCCCGTGTCAAGTTCTCCACTTCCGGCGGTGACTCTGAGTCGGACTCAGAGATGATAGCCATGCTTGCCCGGGCAGCCGAGAGCGTCGGGCTGGAGGTGTCAAAGCCTCCCAGCCCTGAGCGCTCTCGGTGGATGACTGGTTTCAAGGGTCAGGCCGTGACTCTCAGTCACGTTCGGTCCCGGTGCCAATCTTCCCGGAGGTGCATGAGGAGGTGACGAAGTAGCGGAAGGCTCCTTTTACAGTCAGAAGCCACTCGTCTCCCTCCTCCGTCCTCACCACCCTCGACAAGGGAGCGGCCAAGGGTCAAGAGAGCATTCATTGGATTGAGTGTGCGGTCACGGTGCACTTGTACCCACGGGCGCCGCCACCTGGAGGAATCGCCCTCGCCTCCCGCCTGATCCCTGTTGCTCTCGCTGTCAAAGCCTACAGTGTGGCCGGGCAGGCCGCTTCCGCTCTTCATGCTATGGCTATCCTGCAAGTACACTAAGCCAAGGCGTTAAAAGAGTTAGACGATGGTGGATCCGACCCGGTGTCGATGCAGGAGCTGCGCTCGAAGACTGACCTCGCCCTCTGGGCGATGAAGGTCACAGCGCGGTCCCTCGGGAAGGCGATGTCCGCACTGTTGGCTCAAGAGCACTATTTGTGGCTGAGATGAAGGACACCAAGAAAGTTCGCTTTCTTAACACTCCGATCACCCAGGCTGGCCTCTTCGGCGACACTGTGGAGAATTTTGCGCAGCAGTTCTCCGCAGTTCAGAAGCAGATGGAGGCTATCCAGCACATTCAGCCCCGGCGTGATCTTCCAGCTGCCACCCACAGCCGCAGGGCCAGCCCTGTACTGCTTGTCGCCAAGGGCGCTCCTGGACTGCGTCTGTGGCCCCGCTGGGTGCTGAGACATTGTCAAGGCCGCAGTATAGGGCCCCCCGCAGAAGGGCAGCATGCCCCGTCTCCAGCTGTTGCTAAGCCCTCCAAGAAGACGGCTAAGCGCCCCTGAAATGGGTGGCCCGGAGAGGCAAGAGACTGTTTCTTGGGAGGTGGTGACCGCACCACTCCCTCCCCCAGAGTAGGGCCAGGTGGAGAATCTTTTGTTTCCTTTTGTTTTTGTTCCACCACAGGCCTCAGGGCACGCGGAGCATCTCTGGCACATATTTGTTTATCTGCGGGCTGGGTGAAACCAAATACCTTTGCAGAGTATTACAACCTCCGGGTTGTGCCAGTCTCTTTCTCTCTGTTGCAAAATAATTAGGTGGCACTTGCTGGTGTCCTGCTTGCTGCGCCATTCCCCCTCACACGGGGATGCGAGCGCTTGTATTCTTCCAGCAGTGTGTCCTTTTGTGGACCCTGGTTGAGCATCCTCCAAGCACCAGCGGCAGTCTGACTGTAGGCTCAGTTTCAGGTGTTTGCATTGCCCAGTTGGTCAGCCCCTGTACTGAGCTAGGTGGCCATGTGCTTTCCCCCTGCGGGCGGAACCTGACCCAGAGGCCTAATTTGTATGTGTACTGCCCCAGACCTGGGCCAGTCCATACTGGTATTTCCACACATTACCTCCCTTCAGGCAGGGTGTGGTCTCCGTAGCGCCCTTCCTCGGAAGGCTCGCTTACCCCTTTTTCCGCCAAACTGTAACAACAAAAAGGAGAATCTGAAGTAGTCCTCTTGAAGGTTGAAATCCCTTCTCTAGAGTCTATCTCTAGTTCAGGAATGAACAGTTTGGCTCTTCCAGTGGCAATGCACTCACCATATTGTCCCTGTGGGTATCATGGTAGGCAAATTTGCACTGGGGCGTTGGGAAGGTTACGACCTTGCATAGCAATTGTCGGTACGCTAGCGCCTGTCCAGAACTCTAGCGGTGCTCTTGGTTGTGACGGGGGTCTTGGTTGTGGCGCTTTCCATATGGACCCCAGTCTGTTCTCACAAAATAACTCGTAGTGACTGACAGACAGGGAATGTCTCGGTTACGTACTGTAACCCTCATTCCCTGATGGAGGGAACGGAGACGTTATGTCCCCTTTCCACAGCCTTGACCCATCGCTGGGGGCCCAGGGACCTGGCTCTCGGCTCCTCAGCAATATCTGTTGAGTGAATGCACCTGCTGCCCTATTTATACCCGCTCAGCGGGGAGTGGCTCAGCATGCAAATTCCACTAGCCAATTTTCATTGTCGTTTTCTCTTTATCAGAGCGAATCAGGGCTCCCAAGTATGAACCCCAGTCTGTCGTCACAACATAACGTCTCCGTTTCCCTCCATCAGAGAATGAGGGTTACAGTACGTAACCAAGGAGTGCCGGCTCGAAGGGTTGTGGGGCCCTAGGCGAGATTAAAAAATTGGGCCCACTGGTGTAAAAACAGAGAGAAGAAAGCACAAAAAAGACAATTTCAAGATATATATGCTG
>JAUMHP010000074.1:5230944-5247845 GCA_032361065.1 Enteromius trimaculatus | reverse complement strand
GAGTGGGTAGCACAAAACATCAAAACTTTGACAACAGTTATGGATATACAACTTATGAAACATATCAAGCTTAATATATGTACTCCATATATGAGCTGTCATTAGTCCTGTCCCATCTACACTGCAACCCAGTTATGATAGGGCTTAACTTAAAGTTATTAAATCAAACATTTATATTTGGATGTGTTAAAATAATAATTAAAAAAACCTGTTGCTTATTAATGATACCATTTGTATAAGAATACAATCTTTATGAGGTATATGATATGATATTATAAAAAATATATAATTATGATGACATTTTTCTAAAACATGAAAATCCTTAATATGCCAATATTATAATTTTATTTGAACTATAAACAGATTGGCTAGACAAGTCATTTCACCTCTAATTTTCAAATATTTCAGATCTGTTATGTTAAACTTAAAAAAAAAATGAATATGATTTTATATCATTTCAAGAATTATCATAAAATTAATCATATCAATATTTACAAGAATGAAGAGACTAAAGTCATATGAAGATCAAATAAGAAATATAACATCAAAGGGTCATAATCTCATATGATGATTTACTGAATCTCATATAACCTTATTAAAATGAATTTGACATTGAATTGAACTGAATTTAATTGAATTGAATTAAAATTATTGTAATGAAGTTAAACTTACGGAAAAATGTATATTGCTATGACTTATTGATCATATCAGTTTTTGCAGTGAGGCGAAGAAAGTCAGAGAGTTACATGATCTCCAAAAATGGAAAAAAAAGTTTAGCTAAGGTTATGGAGAGGAATGGGCAAGGTGCCCAATAAAAGCATAATTTATGCGGCTGCATTTGGTACAGTGAAGGCCTCCACATAAAGATGTCCTGTTCTGGGGTCGCCCATAAATTGGGGGTCTATGAATGGTTAGCTGTGCAGGAGTATCGGGGCCCTTTCTCTGTGGCTCCTCCAGAGGGGAGAGTCTGAAAGCTATTTCCCCCGTTAACTCAGCTGATTTGTGGGACGCTAATGGCCAATGTTGACGCAGACCTCTGTGCTCTTTTTTTCCACTCGTGGCGTCTCCTGGAGGGAATATCATGCCACTTTATCACATCGTTCCCACAGAGGCTGGAAACTCAAGGCCTATGTGCTGGATAAGGCCTGTCTTGCTCACATACACACTGGGTTAGATTAGACACGCTGTCATCACTCTGCCAGCACGAAGATGTAGTATATCCTCCAGATGAGGAGGACGTGGTCATCACAGGGAGCGCCATTGTCAGAGTCGTGTAGGTAAGACATCCCTGAACAATCACGGCAGAGGGAGTGTGTAGGATAATCTTTCCACTAAAGGTCTCTCTGAGGTAGGTTAACCCTTAAAGCATAAACAAAGAATTATTGACCTCACTGTATATATATGTATATAATCCAAAAAGAAAAATCCAGAAATCACATTGTATGATTTTTTGACAATTTATTTGGGAATTACTGTGTCAAATAGGTATTTGATCACTTTCTTATCAGCCAGATTGCTGACCCTCAAAGACCTGTTATTTTGCTTTTAAATAGTCCAGCTACACTCTCCTCATGATTCAAAATAAGTAGCACCTGTTTGAGGTTGTTAGCTGTCATAAAGACACCTGTGCACCCCACAAACAACCAAAGTCTAAGCAGCAACATGAGCAAAACCAAAGAGCTGTCAAAAGACCCAACAGACAAATTTGTAGACCTTCACAAAGCTGGAAAGGGTTACAGGGCAATTGCCAAGCAGCTTGGTAAAAAAAGAACAACTGTTGGAGCAATTGTCAGGAAAAGGAAGAGGCTAATGATGACTGTCGTTGTCTCTCGGACTGGGGCCCCACGGAAGAACTCTCCTCATGGGTTATCAATGATGCTGGGAATGGTGAACAATCAGCCCAGAACTATACGGGAGGAGCTGGTCAATGCTGTGAAGAGAGCTGGGACCATCATTTCCAAGGCTACTATCAGTAATACACTAAGACGTCATGCTTTAAAAACTTTTAGCGAGAAACCCCCAATAAAGTAGTGGTTCTGCAGGTGGTGACAACAGACCACTTTTCAGTTCCTATGTTTTCTGGCTGAGGTTTTGGTCACTTTTAAATGGTGGTGGTGCTTTCACTCTAGTGGTAGCATGAGACGGAGTCTACAATCCACACAAGTGGCTCAGGTAGTGCAGCTTATCCAGAATGGCACATCAAGAAGGTTTGTTGTGTCTGTCAGCGTAGTGTCCAGAGCATTGAGGCACTACCAGGAGACAGGCCAGTACAGCAGGAGACGTGAAGGAGGCCATAGGAGGGCAACAACCCAGCAGCAGGACCACTACCTCCACTTTTGTGCAAGGAGGAACAGGAGAAGCACTGCCAGGGCCCTGCAAAATGACCTCTAGCAGGCCACAAATGTGCATGTGTTTGCTCAAATGGTCAGAAACAGACTCCATGAGGGTGGTATGAGGGCCCGACATCCACAGGTGGGGGTTGTGCTTACAGCCCAACACTGAACACCAAGATTGGCAAAGTCGCCACTGGCGCCTTGTGCTCTTCACAGATGAAAGCAGGTTCACACTGAACACATGTGACAGAGCATTCTGCTGCCTACAACATCCTCCAGCATGATCGTTTTGGCAGTGGGTCAGTAATGGTGTGGGGTGGCATTTCTTTGGAGGGCCACACAGCCCTCCATGGGTTTACCAGTGGTAGCCTGACTGCCATTAGGTACCAAATGAGATCCTCAGACCCCTTGTGAAACCATATGCTGGTGCGGTTGGCAAGTGAAGAACAATGCCCATCGGGCTTGGGGGCAGTTCAACCTCTTGGCATCCCGAAGGTATTGCAAGTTTTTATGTACACAGTGAATGGATGCACGGCCTGTTTCAAGCATTGACAGGCTTGGGATGCCGCAGGGGTTCAGGACAGAGACTTGGGCTTTCCCTTGAGGAGGGACGTGAGAGGACTGGATAGCAAACTGTAGTTTTGAATGAAGTGTCGGTAGAAATTTGAGAATCCTAGAAACCGTTGGAGTTCCTTAACCATGGAAGGCGTGGGCCAGGTGGTTACTGGTTCGATCTTCCCCTCGTCCATACGAACTCTGGTTTGGTCAATGATGTAACCCAAGAACTAGACTGAAGATTGGTGATTTGAACATTTCTCTGCTTTGAGATAAAGATTGTGCTCTCTGAGACGGGTGAGGACCTCCGCGACGTGCCTACGATGTTCCTGCATGTTCTGTGAATAGATGAGAATGTCATTGATATAGATTACGATGGAGGAAGTCTCTGAATATCTCATGCATAAAGTTTTGGAAGATCGAGGGGACGTTAACAAGACCATGACCAAATATTCATAATGCCCAGTGGCCCTTCCATTCATCATCTTTCCTGATCCGGATCAAAGTGTAGGCACTGCGGAAGTTTGGAGAACATGTTGGCACCTCTGAGCATTTCCAGGGCGCCTGGGACGAGGGGAAGGGGATGCCAGAACAGCACCGCTGCATTGTTGAGTGATTGGGAGTCTATACATGGCCGCAAGCCTCCGTCCTTTTTGGCCACGAAGAAGACACTCGAAGCAGCAGGGGGACGTAGAGCAGCGGATGTAGCCTTGTCTCAGGGCCTCTATGTACTCCTCCATGGCCTTTCACTCCGGAAGCAAGAGAGGATAGATTTTGCCTTTGGGCACTGGCACACCTAGAATTAGATCAATGGCGCAGGGCAGTGGTGGTGGGAATGGCTGGAGAAGACTCCATTGAAAATTGTCAACGAACTCTTGAAATGGATAGGGAGAGGTCATGCTGTTATGACGGTTTTTAGGTCCGAGCTTCTGTTATGGAAGCGGACACAACACATGAGGTAAGTAGAATGTAAAGGTTTATTTCATAGCTGAGCAGGTAACAATGGGTTGAGACATTGATCAGGGTGAGTTATTACTCAGCTTGAACAGAATGTCGTAGATGAATGCAGAATAGTGATACAGTCTTTCTATTTACAGTTCCTATGGAGCGTTGGAGACACGCAGAGACAAGGGAGAAACGCTGGAGCAGGGAGACGACAACACACCACATATACTGGGAAATCCTGGAGAGACACTAGAACAAAGAGAGAGACTTTGGAGAGACACTAGAACGAAGCAGAACAAGGTAAGTACAGGGTAAGTATTTCCAATATCGAAGAGAGTGAATGTTGTGACCGGCTGGGTGCAGAGCCTAGCAAATCTGTGACATGCTTTGGGTCTGTAGACCACATCAGGTAGAAGTTTAAATACGTTTAAAATATTAATCAGTGTGAAAGTGCCTTGAATAAGCACCTCCAATTAGCTCTGGTCAGTGTGCCTGCAGCACAGTGGGACCCTCTGAATGTTTTATTACAGCCTGATGCATTGAGCAGCGTCAGAGTGTGTCATTACCAGCTCTCAGCAGTAACCACAAGCGAGAGCCGTGGAAGTCCACATCTGCTCAAGCGCACTCATCAAGACCACATCTGGGGAATGGCCAACGTTCACCTCATAGTGAATGCATCTTTGTTGTAAGTCAGACGGTCGTAGAAAGGCATTTCTGAGCTTAATGACCCATAATGTAGATTTACAGGGTCAAGAACCACTCTGGATTTGCCTGTGTTCGAAGTTTGACACAAGGCCTTGGCATCCCAGCATGCCACGCTGTTGAAGCCGAGCCCATTACATCTGACACAAAGTTGTTTTTTTGCCACACATTTTGACATTTTTCTTGGGAATGATAAAAAATGAATGATGACCTCAATAGTCTTTTACATCTGCGTGAAGATCAATACGGTGTGGGCGAGTAGGTTAGGGGGTCTCCAGAGGTTGTGGGGAGAGAAGGAGGGGGGCTTCTCCGCTTGTACATGAGCTGCCGGAATCTCTAAGTACTGTGTTTAATTGGAGGCCCGGGCCGGGGCTGGCAGACGGGTGCTGAGCAGGGCTGTCAGTGCCGAGTGGTACGGCAGGGCGGCAGCAACGCTGGAGCTCCTCTCCATAGAGAGCCCGGGAGTCCCATACATTATTGATTGCTCCTGAGATAAAAGAGGATGCTATGCCGTGCACCCTGCTTCTCTGGGAGGAAAATGAAAAAGGGAGACACAGGGAGGGAGAGAGAGAGAGAGAGAGAGAGAGAGAGAGATGCTGTGGCTTCCAGCACAGTGTCGAGGAAGAAAAACAAGACCTTGAGAGTTTGATTCTTTTCCTTTTACAATGTTAGACTATCAAAGTGCTTCTAATATTCATTATTCATAGGTAGGCTCATCACAAACGGGTATTCTTTCACAATGCTGCATCTTTTTAAACACTTCTTGTACATACCACAAAAGAATAGCAATTCCCGCAAGACGTTCTTAGGCATAATGAAAAATTACAAGTTTTGGGACATGAAAAGAGCAAAAAAAAAAGAAAATCAGGAACTGGTATCATGCAGCCAGTGAAATTAGTGATGTTGGTCTTGTCACTTATAGATATGGGCAGGTTGCATTTTTTGCATTTTTCTAGAAAACAGTTACTGTACCTTTTTGGACTTAGTTGTTCACAGCACTATGACTGCTTTATCTTTATTTTTTTATGCTGTGTAAATTTAAAATGACATTAGACTAGGTTTAAAAAAAATAATAATAATATTATACATTTGAAGTAATTTGATTCGGCAAACCGTTAAACCTTCTTTAGATGAAGCAGTAAGAAATTGCTTTAAGAAATGTATATCCTCCAATGCACACAATATTAGTACACTATAAATTATATTTTATTTAATAGCTAGGGAAAATAACCTGTTTACATATCTTATGACAAGTTCAAGGTACAAAAATAAATCATTTTGGTTACACTTTATTTTACAGTGTGTGTACTTACAGTGTGTACTTACAACCATAACATTTTGGTAGAATGTAATAAATTAATTTTTTGCATTAAGTCAAGTCACATTTATTCCAATAGCGCTCTATGCAACACTGATTGTTTTAAAGCAGCTCCACAATATTAAGAAAGTAGCATTTAATGAGGCAAGTTTCAAATATCAGACAAATCTAAATTTGCAAATGCTCTACACCAAGCGATAGTATAATTATTAAGATCAATTGCGTTTAATTATTACATCATAATAATATCTTAAATGTAATTTAGTTTGATAAATTAATCAACTTCAGTTTTAAAGCACAAGAAAATTGGGTCACATTTTATTTTAAGATCCTTGGCATCACTTTTGTCTCAGTAAACTACTAATTTCCGGACGTTTAGGTATTGGATAGGATTAGGGATGTAGAATATGGTTATGTGCTTTAGAAGCACTATAAACAGCCAGTATGTTAATAATAGGCATGCTAATAATCTAGTTATTAGCTAGAATTGGTCTCGACATTAAAGTGCTACCAAAAACTGTCATTATTCAGTTCAAGTTCTGTCAGTGAATAGCCTACTGCAAATCAATACTGCAAGTGTGTTTTAAACCCCAACACGCACAGTGCCAACTGTCACGCTTCGCTTTCCATCAAATTTTAATATTAATTCAGGTCAAATTGACCTTATAGCCTAACGACCAAGGCAAATGGCACAAAACGCCTTCCACCCTTCACCCAGAGGAGCGTGAGCGGCGATCGCTGAGACGGGTCATGCTCTCAGATACCACCGCGATGTGGAGGAGAGACAATAGTACCCCGCAGGACGCTGTGGCTATTCCCTGGGACCCAGGGGGCCTCAGCATCCGTGCAGCCCACGGAAGCAGCAGATGTCGGGGCTGTTGTGCTGCTGCTCTCCCCCCCCTCCGCTCCTGCCCTGGGGCTGTGTGCAGAGCGAGCTGCGGGTGTAGGACACTGGGACAGATGGCAGGGGTGCGGGCAGCGTCCGCCGTGCCAACACTGGATTCATAGGCATGTATGACATGTTTACCTCTGTGGATTGAAACCTATAAATGTGCCCTTTATTTGTGATGGGTTTTACTCCTCTGGACTGTTAATGTGGCGCTGCAAGTAATCAAATCATGTCTTAGGAGATTGTTTTTAGGAGTTGGAAGAGTTTAAGGAATGTTTGTTATATAGTAAAAAAAAATAAAAAAAATACAATTTTTCACATAGTGTGCATTCCTGAGGAAACGTGTATGCAAAATGTAAGGCGCCAGGCTGCTTGGCACTTTTAAATGTCTAAGTGTGTGTCTCGCGGACAAAACAAAGCCGGGAGCTGCTCTGTCATGAGCTGTCTGGGATGATAGCGCCATCTAGCGTTCAGGTGATTTCGGACTTTATCTCAACTCCTCGCAGCATCTCTCAAACACAAACCTCCATGTGTGAAATGTAGGCCACTGTGTCTGAAAAAAAGAGGAAACAATATGCTTATGTAAGCAGCGATGACAAGAAGGTGAAGGATTAGTGAATACAAACTCTTAAGACTGAAAGAAAGCAATATTATCTTAGCAATAAGCATGAGTCAGACTGTTTTCCTACGATTATTTATTTATGATGGTTAAAAAAAGGCAAAACCTTTTATAGTTTAAATAACACAAAGCAGACACAGAGGACAGAGATGCTAAAGCGTAGAATTATCTGCTAAATTCAATAGTGCTTTTTGACCTGTATACAGATATTCATCTGCCATTGACCTTTGACCTATGTGTTCTTTGACTTACTAACATACTACCAATAACTACAAAAATAACTTATTTGGGTTTTATTAGTGCAGTTTAACCTTAAAAATCACCCCATTTGTTGCCTATGATCATTATGATATGACATATGACATGAGGATTCTTTTGTGAGGCACCCCTTTACTAACTTATAAAGGGAGATATGTTTATGTACATTATAAGAAAATTGTATATATTGAGAAGAATTTTGGTAATAAAAAGACAATGTTTCCAGAATAATTAGTAATTAGCTTTTTATAGTCATTATACAAAAGCCTGAAAAATTGTTAAACTATTGCTTTGTATTAAGTTAAGTGTCTTATTGTCAGTCAACTATTACACTAATGTGAGAAAAAAAAAAAAAAATCAATTAAATTATGTATTATTATTTATTTGCATATGATTTACATAATAAATACCGTAGCATAGCATTTGAGTGCCACAGTTACAAGAGAAAGGCTACAGTGGAAAGGGGAAACTAGATATACAAAACATATGGCACAAATGCAAACTATTCCTAGTCCACTATTTCCTACTAATTACAATAAAAATCACAATTGGTCACAAAACAAATTGTTTTCCAACCAGACTTTAGAAAGCAGAATGAAGCTGTAATAAAGTAAAATTTGAAAATGTGTCGAAAAAAGAAATGGTTTATCCAGTAATTGAATTTTGCTGAAAATGTTTTTGCCCTCAAACCATTCAAGGCGTAGATTAGTTGTTTTGTTTATCAGAAAAGATTTAGAGATTTAACAATTTTGAAATTACATCACTTGTTCACTACTGGATCCTCAGCAGTGAATGAGAGTACAAATAGATGATTAAAAAAAAAACACATCACAATGATCCAAGTAATACACACCACTACAGTCCATCAATTAATGTTCTGTGGAGCAAATAACTGCATGTAATAAACAAATCCATCAAGAATTTTAAACTTCAAACAGTTGCTTCCTAAAATATGAGTCCTATATCTATAATAATATGATATCAATTAAATAAAGATGTCTTGTCTGAATCAGGATAAAAAATGTGCACAGATCAAGCATTGCTTACAGGCAAAATCAGTCCAACATCCTTCTAAATATGTCAGTGGGTTTTGTTGTATAAGGACAACAGAGGATGGACTGATGACTTGTTCTCTCTTTTTTGTGTCTGCGTTTGTTTGCTTGTTTTTTTTTACTGGAGGACACATTGTGGAGAATGAATATTTTTGACAAAAGCGACACTTTTTTTTTTTTTTTTTTTACATCTGAAACACCTTAATGTTGTATTTATTAGCTACAAAAATGCAGCTTTATACCTCACAGTATGTTAATGAATGGACTGGAGTGCAGTGGGTTTTGTGTGTTTTTATCAGCTGTTTCTGACAGCACCCATTCACTGCAGAGGAGTGGTAAATTTCTCCAACTCTGTTGAGAGGTTTTTTATTTCTATAATACTTTGACAGCCATAATCAGTGTATTTTAGAACATTTTTAGAAAAACAGTTTGCAGTACCCTAGACCTTGTGCTTAAAAAGAGCTGTTTCCACCATTTTTCTTTTTACTTCTCAAATATAATGGTTTTTCAGCTTCAGTTGCCTCATATAATAGCAAAATTTCCTCTGGTTGCGCACAGGACTGTTCACTAACTGTATCATGGCCACTTCGTATTCTGACATCCATTTCACATACTGCTTTTGCATATTGCATATTCGGACGCGGGGTTTACCTCAGCCCTAGTGAAATAGGCTAGGCTTAGGTTGAGATGACATGTATTATTCATCGCAACGCCCCATTGTTTGACCATTAAGATGATGTAACATCTCCATTTTGGCACGCGGGCGAACTGTCTGAGTCCCGCTACATCAGGAGACGCGTCTCTTGACTTTTTGAACTCCGTTGGCTTCTCCACACGACGCCAGCCGTGTAAGCGCGTCGTATATCACGGGTGAGAGGGAAACGATGGCATTGCCATTGATAGCGTTTATGCTTCGCCGCCTCACCGACATAATGAGCACATTATCTGCGCGCTCTAGGACTACCGCTCGCCCCCGCACTTTAAATATTCACGTCCTGTGTGTACGGGAAAAAAGGTATGAGACAGTTGGTGAAGAAAGACTGCAAAATGACTGCATCTTGTTTTTCTTCATCAATGCGTCTGTAACAAGTCCTACTTTACCGTATGCATTAGAGGAAATAAATAGATAGCTGTCATTCTGGAGCTTCAGCACCATGGATAGCTCTAATTGTTTTTCCAGTGTACAACAAGATTCTATCCAGCATGCTGCATAAAGCTGCTTCATTTATAACCCAAAACAATTTATCAAAACATTTATAATCCAAGACAAACAAGCAAAGCAATGCTTGGTGAAAAGTAAATGGCAAATTGGCATGTGATTGGTTCGAAGACATTGTTTTCATACTTTTACTGACATTTTGTCACAAATGAAAAGAACTATGAAATCTACATTGGAAATGTAAGCTTTTTCAAGTTCTAAATGCCTTTTTGAAACTACTTGTGTAACCATGGAAATAACACTTATTGATTGAAGAAGGAAGAGTATGTGTTAACATGAACATGCCCTGTCATGTGAGGACATGCACTTTTCTAAGCATTCCTAACCACAAAACATATCCCAAGGTTAGTCGTAATGAGCTGGCATATAACTACTTGAAGAGTTTGTGGAATTTCTACAAAAATGTAATTTCCATCATTCAGATCCTCATAATAAATGCACAACCTTGAACATGGCTCATGGTGTTGCAACATTGCTAACAAATGCTCTGAGAGCACTTAAAACTTTGAGGATTTTTTCTCTCTATATGGTTCTTCAAGTCGAGGGCATGGAGCAAAAAACGAATTCAGTTTTCTTAATTGTTGGCAGGTTTAGGCTTACATTTTCTAACATCGTACACATCTGCTGAACTTAACTAAGGTTCTAAAGAGGTCCAAAATCGGTCCGGTCTGACCTGGACATCTATTAAAACGTTTTAATCACATGCATATCAATAACAGTAACACATTATTTGTATATATAGAACAAGAGTTCTAATTTGGTACATTTTATTGTAAATATTACATTTGAGAAAAAACATCTTACATTTGTTTAACAGCTATTGTTAAAAAAAAAAAAAAAAGAATAGAATAGAATGTGCTTAATTCTAAATCTGTAGCAATGGCAATTTCTCTAATAATCGTGCATTAATGTTAATCTTTAAATTTTTCCCCCCAATATGTTTAGTCTCATTTTCTTGGTCAATGACCACCAGCTCTTTCATGCATGAAGTCAGCTGTGGAAGAACCTAACGTTACAGTACATAACTGTAAAACAGCCATAAATCAAACAAGTATACACAACAAAAATACTGGATTATGGTCTATGAAAATTGTTTATGGGTCAATTTTATATTGGCCTTACCCAGCTCTTCCTGAAGTTTCAGGTGTTCTGTCATCACTGCAGCAATGTCTGAGTATCTGAGGGAAGATAATTTTAAATATTAAAAAAGGCAAAGTTAAAGGTAAATGGCACACTTGAAATGTACTTAATACTTAAAATGTATTTATGTATTTATCTAAATCAAAATATAATGGAACAAGATTGTACATGCTCTACATTCATTCCATGTCAGTAAAAGATTTTCTGCCTTAATTGGTGTATTAGATATTATAACTACAACAATATTTTAAATGTCTCACTTGGACATTTAAAACCAGAACATATTCCTCACATATTTCTAGATGCTGGAGTTGGTATTTCAGGGCAACTTATAGTTCTTCTAACATTGTTTCTGTAATTAACAAGACAGGCAAAAAAACAAAAATGTAACTGTATACATTCAGATATACAATTCTTAAAACATTATCAGCTATGCCTCAACATATATTTCATAGATCTATAAAGATTCAGGCCTCCTGTGTTGTTGATGTTGACCTACAAAGGTTGTGTATCCGCTGTTGAAAAGAGTAAAACAAACAATGCAAATACATTATTTATTTATCATTCGACATTCGAGTCTGTGGGTGCGCTATAACAGCACGCTGCATGGGCGCTTTTACGGACCCAGTGTTTACAGCTATTATATTGTGTGTCATACCCGGAGCGTTGCGAGGTAGAGGACAGAAACAAAGCAGCTTGCAGGGTGATCCGGCCATGGTGAGACTTTGCCTAGCCCTTTTGACGAGATGTTGATCAGCAGGACGCCGGCGGCAGAGGGTCCATCACTACTCTGGGTCAGGGTCCCTGACTCCAGGAAAAGGGGAAGCATCTAGTAGCAGACTCCTGCTTTGACAGCCGGGGGCTGGGTAGTGGCGCCTGCTTTGGCTGCTATGGCGGCTTTCTGGGGCGGCCAGATGATGCAGATGCCGCGGATGCCTTCTGTGCCTCTATGAAGTGCTCAGCAAAGCCCTCGATGGAGGGTCCGAAAAGTCTGCTCTGCGAGATGTGCGTGTCGAGAAACGGGCCCCGGCCATTGGTTGGCACAGTACGGCGGCCGAACAATTGGTTTATCCAGAGAGCACTGCACTAACCAATGGTGATTAACAAAGGCTTCAGTTAGGAGGGAAAAAAATAGCATAGCGTCTTAGCAGATGCAGTACAAGTGAAGTGTCGACAGGAAACTATATGTTGCAGGAAAATGAGAGTAAACATACTGGGAATTTTTTCTTGAAAGACTCTAAAAATAGATACATACAGTGGGTACAGAAAGTATTCAGACCCCCTTAAATTTTTCACTTATTGTTATATTGCAGCCATTTGCTAAAATAATTTAAAAAGTTTTTTTCCTCATTAATTTACACACAGCACCCCATACTGACAGAAAAACACAGAATTGTTGAGATTTTTGCAAATTTATTAAAAAATGAAAACTGAAATATCACATGGTCCTAAGTATTTAGACCCTTTGCTGTGACATTCATATATTTAACTCAGGTGCTGTCCATTTCTTCTGATCATCCTTGAGATGGTTCTACACCTTCATTTGAGTCCAGCTGTGATTATACTGATTGGACTTGATTAGGAAAGCCACACACCTATATAAGACCTTACAGCTCACAGTGTATGTCAGAGCAAATGAGAATCATGAGGTTAAAGGAACTGCCTCAAGAGCTCAGAAACAAAATTTAAGTGGGTCTGAATACTTTCCGTACCCACTGTATGTGTTAACTGTGATCCTGTACTTTTGTTTTCTTGTTTTAAAAAATGCTTGTTTAACATTAATGAAAAACTGTTAGAGAAATTGCCATTGCCATTTTTTTTTTAAATAACATCTCTTAAATGTAAAACTTTTTTTTTTTTCAAAAATGTAATATTCACAATAAAATGTACCAAATTAGAACTCTTGCTCTTGCTTACTGGACCGATTGTGGAACTTTTTAGAACCTTAGTTAAGTTCAGCAGATGTGTACCATGTTAGAAAATAGGTGTGTGATTATTTTATGTGCAGGCTTAAGTACACAAGTAAATTATGCAGCACATTATTTTGTTTTGTATTTGTATTTTTGTAGATTATTTTTTGTATTTAATTATTAATTGTAATTAATCTTAATTATTTTACGTCGATTTTGCAATTTGTAAATAAAACGAACGAGAAGGTGCATATAGGCTACATGTGTACAAGCTGTGGAGATCAGCCGCGCATGCGCATTGCGCGCACTCCAGCAGACGCAAACTTTGGCTGATGAAGACACGAAAACAAGCAACAGGGATCGATTACTGAACATTCGGTAGTAGCCTAATTTATTTGACCTATTTTATATTAAAAAACAAGATACATGAGCACAGATGCATTGTTTTGTTGGGCAAACGCCTTATCATAACCCGACTATGAAAATGAATGTAATATGAGGGATGTCATTTAAATGAGTTTTAATAGCGACGTAGCTGCAATATCCTTTGCCTGTGGCATTTTAATGTACGATGCCATTGTGATTTATATAATTACGCAGACTCGTTAAATCCTCTTTATTGACTTTGCGTTTATTGACATGTTTATTGCTGTCGCCGATATTTCAGCATCTCTCCGCTTGATTTAATCGCAGTAAATGTAACGATTCCGTACAGCCCTATTTGCATAAACCTGTGCTTATAAGACACTGGGTTTGATCGTGTAGATACTCAATATATGTTTCTTATACATGCTGTTTTGAATTTTACGGAAGCAGAGCTGCTTCAATGATGGATGTTTACTGCAGATGCATTGTCATAAACAAGCAGTAGTGGGTTGAGTCATTCTCATCTGCACTTTGTCGTACTGTATATGGTTTTGTTTCTGATAAGCATATTGTAAACAAATTGTGGTATTCATCGATTGCGAATGCACACAGCAATTAAATTAGTGTGCAAAATATGGGCTACTGTAAGAGCTTCAAAGTCGACTTTTAGTCAATTTCCTATTCTTTTAAAGGTTTTATGAGACATCCACTTTATGGTAATAAATAATGACCTATTTTATGTTCGCTGATATAATTGTCTGATAATGATCTTGCGGTCTGCTGTTGTTGCTATGGCTACCTCCTCAGTCCAACATTTCTGGGTGACTCTTTACCGCTAAATATGAGCCCTGAGCAATCATTTAGCCTAATACACTTTTTATATATATATGGTTACATAAACGTGTGAAAATTAGTTTTTTTTTTTTCTTTTCATTTCTTTGCGGTTGTCCCACCAAAAAACTTGCGTCCTGGCTTGAACGATTACTCTAAAAAGGAACTAATTTATGAACTAATTTGCATTATTCTCTTTTTAAGCCTCTGTGTTCATTATTCTGATATTCAGTTTTAGCTAATGAAGCATTTACAGTGCCTCCCAAGTATTCAGAATATGAAGGGCTTGATTAAACTTAATTATAGAGCAAATAAACTCTTTGTTTAAACGGCATTTTAATCCATAACTAAGGGTGTAGGTTATAGTTTAGTGTACAATTAAATAGTAGGCTATCATCGGTGACCAAATCTATGGAAATATTACATGCAAACTATCATATATGAACTCAGTTATTTACAATATGATGCTCTGGAGAGTGTAGATGACAGGCAGTGGAGTGTTTATGTCTCTGAGAGTGATTCATCAGTGGGTGGTTTTTCACTTTGAAGACAACAGTATAGTAGACATGGATGCAGCTGACATTCAAAAAACAGTAAAACCTGCAATTATTAAAACTGGGTGAGTTTTAGGTTAAATGGGTAATAACAAGATGGATGTTTAATAAACTTTAGCTGCTGTGGAATAAAATTAAATAAGGCTGTGGTGGAAAAAAAATGCACTATTGTAGCTTAAAATTAATTTAAGACTCTAAGCTGGAATACAAAATAGATATATAATAATGGGCTTAGATGAATTGCTGTAAACTGTTGTATAACTAAATTATGACTGTTGAAGCTGAGAAGCTTAAGAACTGCTTTCTTCAGTATTTTAGGATGTCTTTTAATGATATGTGATTATAATTGCAGGTCTGAGAGATGGCCTCTTGCTCTGAGTTTTGTGGGTCCGGTCACACCGGCGACTCCAGCTGCCATGTCTTTGGAGTGCGCTCCTATTTACACCACTTCTACGAGGAGTGCACAGCCTCAATGAGGGAGCAGCAGGAGGACTTTCAGGGCCAGAGATCACTTCTGCGGTGGAGCTCAAGCTTTTGGAAGGTATCATAGTGGATCAGATGCTCCTAAAGTTTACAAAAGTTTTTTGGCAGAGATGACTTAGAGCAGAGGTGTCCAAACCTGCCCTTGTAGACCCAATATCCTGTTGAGTATTGCTTCAACACACTTGCCAGTTTCTAATAAGCCTGAAGATAGTTGGTTCAGGTTTGTTTAATTAGAGTTGGAACTAATCTCTGCAACAGGTTTGGACAAACTTGCCTTATAAGAGAGTGGGGAACGTTGTTCCTGGAGGGTCAGTGTCTTGCAGAGTTTACCTCCAACCTTAATCAGATACTCCTAAACAGGCTAATCAAGGTCTTCAGGATACAGGTTGGTTATTTTTTTTTAGGGTTGGAGCTAAATTCTGCAGGAAAGTGGCCAACATTCTCCATCACTGCCATAGAGTAACCATTCTGGTTTAAAAAAAAAAAAACAAACAAAAAAAACTTTCAGTGAAAAGTACTTTTTGTCCTAGCGTGAATATTTTTAAGAATTTTAAGAATCTAAAAAAAAAACATTTTCCATTCTTGAAAAATACAGGTTCAAGAAATAAGTTTTCATCAAGAGTGCCATAGAAGAACCATTTTTGGTTCTCAAAAGAACCTTACAGTGAACAGTTCTTAAAAGAAAGTTTTTTTTTTTTATTAGTGTAAAGAACAGTTTGATTGTCTGAATTGTTTTTCTACCATAAATACCTTTTTGCGCAAAAGGTTGTAAAATTTGTTGATGTAAAATTTTGTTTATGGAGCCAATGCCAATGTGGAACCCTTATTTTTAATATTTAAATTGTGTTGTGCAGCTGTGATATAAGTTGTTTTATGATTTGTATGTTGAACTCAAAACCAAATTCGGTTTATTTTCCACTTTGGAAAAATTATTAGGATGTTAGGTTGATCACGGCAGATCCTGGCTGATGCCCGTCACTGACTAACATTGTAATCTTTTCCGTGAGTCCATCATGGAATTTTCGACGATTTAGTGATACTAAAACGGAAATATGCATTTAGAGTCATTCAGAGTCATTTAGAGTCATTCAGTCATTACACTGAATTCTGTGAGATCAGGTTGTAGGTAAATATCATGTTCCATGAAGATATTTTGTACATTTTCTACCGTAATTATATTAAAACTTAATTTTTTATATTAATATGCATTGCTATGAACTTTATTTGGACAACTTTAAAAACTTTTTAAACTGCCAAATATTGTTCTATATCCTAACAAACCATACAGCAATAGAAGGCTTATTTATTCAGCTTTTGTTCATTTAAAAAAAATGATGATTGGTTTTGTGGTCAGGGGTCATATACAGTGGGTATGGAAAGTATTCGGAACCTCTGAAATTTTTCACACTTTGTTATATTGCAGCCATTTGCTAAAATCATTTTATTCTTTTTTTCCTAATTTTTTCTTCCTTTTTTTGTACACAAAGCAAACCATATTGACAGAAAAACAGAATTGTTGACATTTTTGCAGATTTTATTTAAAAAAGAAAAATTTAAATATCACATTGCCCTAAGTATTCAGACCCTTTGCTGTGACACTCAGGTGCTGTCCATTTCTTCTGATCATCCTTGAGATGATTCTACACCTTTATTTCAGTCCAGCTGTGTTTGATTATACTGATTGGACTTGATTAGGAAAGCCACACACCTGTCTATATAAGACCTTA
>JAUMHP010000074.1:5187885-5204314 GCA_032361065.1 Enteromius trimaculatus | reverse complement strand
TTTAAAAATAGGCTTAATAATAAAACATACAAATTATATATATATATATATATATATATATATATATAATTTTATTAGAAATAAAACAAGAGTTAGTAAGGGATAATATTAAAACAGCTTGCCATATCAGTCACTTAATGAAAAGCAACGGCTTTTATGAGTAACAGTTAACAGTTTAGCAGTAAGACTCCTTGAGTATTTATATTTGTCACGACTTGGTGATTACGGGTCTAAAAGACATTTGTGTGGAAGGGTTCAAGGTATTGGTGCATGTAAAATCATGTGTGATTGCACTGGAAAAAACGTCTTTCAAAAAATAAATGCAACCAAACAAAACAACTAGCCAACGTGCTTATGGGAGAATTTCAGCACCACGGACAGCGAACAAGTTTTTTTCCCCCATCAAATCAACTCTTTATTTCTGAGGATGTGAGATCAGCAACTGAGACTTCAGATTGGGCGAAATCTGTGTACCGTGCTATTATACAGCAGTGATAACTTTCTTAAACACAGACAGAACCATTTTTTTTTCCTTGTGAAAGGGTGCCAATCTTGCTAAATCTACTTTGCTGTGTTGGTAAGCTCTAAACAGAAAGTTCTTTCAGGAGGTCCTATATGACATCAGCTTACAAAATGAAACTAATAATTTTTTGTGATGGCTTAACCATTTAGTTTGGTGCAACCTGAAAGTATGAAAATAAATAAATAAATAAATGTCACAGTTATGAGGTATGTTGAGAAGCAGTAATAGGTCCTGAGTGTTCGTGGTAGTTATTCTGCGTGGAAATGCCTTCAGTCCATAACTCCGTGGAGTTGCTGAAAGTTTGGTTTAAGTCGGTGTGACTGAATAAAGGATCGTGAAACACACCGTCAACCCAGTTTCTAAGAGTGGCCACTGGAGACACTTGTTTTCTCTTTGTTATGTCTGAGTCTGAGTCACAGTTTGAAGAAGAGCACGAAGTTCCTTTATGCATGCATGATGAATAATCGGCTTGGTTTAACGACGTAGCAGTCTGTGCAAGCGACCAGATTTTCGGCTTGGTCTCAATGGTCTTTTGGCCTTGTTGAAGGTAGAACTTCGCTGTATGGTTGTCTTCAGCGGTGAGTCTTAAACGGTCTTCGTTAAATTCAAGGGCGTCTGTCGAGAGCTCGGTAACGGAATCGTGAAAAGCCTCTTTAAAACGGGTTTCTGGACATTCGCTGGTCTCTGAACGAACGCGCACGACAAAGGATGGTTTCGACTCGCACTCTGAGCCATCTGACTCCACTAGATCGAAATCTTCCAGATCGCTGTGAAGCTGATCCGCATCATCCTTTCCATGGGTGTCTGGAGCTTTGAAACAAATATTCAATCAGAATATAAAAACATGTATAACGTTAAAAGTTAGTTCACACAAAGGACGGCAACTATAACGTTATAACTATAAACTTTTTAAAATCGTTCAGTGTATCAGAATATTTTCGCGAAGTTCATGAATCACGACACGAGGAGGAGGAGTCACATTTAGAACTTTATTTTCCAGCTGATCAATGATCAGAATTCACTCTACTTTGAAGAGTGCATTTAAGCATTTATGTAATAAACAACGTTATGGTGCGTTCGTGTGGACACTAATATAGTCTTTATTGTTCTCTTTCTTTCCTCTGTGTGTTTTTTGTTGCTGCCATAATCTTGATTGTATGTGACACCTTCTCGGTACAAGAACATAGGCCTATTTGTTGATAATAGAGCATTAAAAAAAAAAAAAAGAGTTACCGTTCTTGGTGTGAACAGGCCTAAAATGTCAAACTGTAACTGCAGAGCATATGGAAGTCAAATCAACAATTTCTGTGTAACTCTATAAGCTATATGAACTATAGCTGCATGTCAAACCGAGAGTAACATCAAAAAGCTTTCAACAAACCATTGAATTCTTGTTCGGTTTTTATGGGCTCCCCTTGCAAATCATCCATATCGTCTTGGTCATCATCACACTCTTTCTCATCTGAGGTCTTGTTGCGTGGTGACCACGTCATCTTGTTTTCCTTTTTGAGTCTTCGCCGTGCGTTGGCGAACCAGGTGGACACCTGCGTGAGGGTCATTTTAGTGATGATGGCCAGCATGATCTTCTCGCCCTTGGTGGGATACGGGTTCTTTTTATGCTCCTGCAGCCACGCTTTCAGTGTGCTGGTTGTCTCTCTGGTAGCATTTTTTCTTCTTGTGCCCACATCTACAGATCCATACCTAAACAGCACGACAAGTCAGATACAGAATTGCTATTGTAAAAATAGCCCATGATGCAACCAAAATAACAAAAAAGGGATGTTAATGCTTACCCATATCTATCATACTGGTACTGTCCATGTGGGTAGTCATATGGGTAGTATGCAGAGCTTTGGGTGACTCTTGAATGTCCTGTTGCCACTCCATCTTTGTCACTGAGTTTACCCTAAGCATAAAAATGAAACAATCACAAAAGAGCTCAGTGGCAATTCACTAAATGGACAGTGCAGGTAAAGTTCACCCCTATAAAATATTTGTTATTGAAACAGACTAATTGAAATGCATACCAGTGGATAGTATGAGGTTGAATCTGGACCATAAGTGCTGCAGGTATCATAACCATGACTCTTTGAGCAGGAGTTGCCATAGACAGCAGTAGGAAGCAGGTCATGCCGGCTGGAGGCCACAAGCCTACTTTCATATAGCGGGCAATAAAGTGAGTTTTGTGGAGAGGCTGCCACTCCAGAGTCCAGCAGTGAGCTACTAGGCTCATAGCAGGTGCTCAGAGCATTAGACGACATTAACAGCTGCCAAAGAAAAGACAAAGAGGCTTTAGAAGAACAGTTTGCACAGCGATTTCTGAGTTTAAACTATTTTGGACCTAAAATGAGTAAAAAGAACAATAGTCTGCAGTGCTATTCCCATTTACGGTTGCATGTGTCAAATTAGTTACAAGTTTATGAAAACAATATTTTGGTTCAATGTTACAGAGCTAAGGTTACATTGCATTCGGGTGCTTCTTTAATTAGAGACACTTTTGATTCCATGATATTTCGTTCTACAATATATTTTGGAATGACGCGAGATGGTGTGGAATTCAATATTCAGAAAGATGATTTAGGACAATAGTAAAAAAAAAATTAACAGTTTTAACAAATGTCCTTATTTTAAATGTAATATTTGTTTTATTAAAAGTATTTTTAAAATGGATTTTAAAAATAACTAAATTGATATAGTTTATACATTAAGATGTCAGATGCATTACTAAAGAGTTCAGTAATAATGTCTAGTAAAGCTACTTTTAGATCTTTAATCATTCAATATTTGAATTACGCCATATTTATCTTTTTTAAATGTGACATTCTGCTGGCAAAAACGTGTCTCTATGTCACAAATAATTTTTATTATAAAGATAAACCTTTATTTTTTCTTTTTTAAATGATTGATGTGGTGCAATGACTGGACAGCAGTAATTTAAAACAAATATATACCTATATATATATATATATATATATAGGGAAGATCGGAATAAAAATTTATCAGAAATTTCCTGATTTTAACACATTTTAAAAATATAAACAACTAAAGGTAAAGGAACAGATCAGTTCTGGCCGGGTGTAACCTTTCAACCCTAAAAGGGAAGTAAAAAAGTGATTCAAGTAACTAAAAAGGCAGCATAAAAGCATATAGCTATTTTTGTCTTTATTACAACATTAAATGATTTCTTAAAAATCCCCAGGTCAGAACACCTTACCTTATTTAAAGAATCACTCCCATTTTTAGTGACATTTAATTAACATAGGCTAGACCAATTACAATTAATCATATAACAGCTGACATTCTAAAGTGAACTGTGGAAGTGTTCAAAAAAGTTACCTGTGGTGCTGCAGGATATGTATAGCCAAACTGTGTAAATGACATGATGAGTGTCCAGCCCAGAGGAAGCTGCGGTCCCGCTGCGGGTCATCAGTTCATCAGCAAAATCTTCCATTAACCGGAGATAAACGTCCCGTTCTCGTTTCAATTTGTGTCTTGTACAAACCAGCAATACAAACAGCTACGTGCAGTACGACATAGATTTAGCGCGGTGCAGCACTGTAGGTGAAGTAAAAAAAAATCATAACAAACGTCGGCTCAGTTGCACGTTGTTTTAAACACCGGTGACGCTGACGTCACAGCGACACATTTAAAGGTCCAGATAACAAACGCGAATTGTCGCGAATCACGCAAAAGTTGTTGTTCACATGGCGAAACACTTTCTATAGCCGTGGTGTAACTTCAGAGTCAAACGATGCGCTCGTGTCCTCTTGAGGAGCCCGCGGGGTCTCGCTCACATTAATGAGGACGTGTTCAGTTTCCCTGCCCGCCAGCAGCCAATCACACATCTGACTCCAGAACACAGACAGCGCGATCCCACATGATTGATGACCGCCCAGAAACGATTACCATAATTGCCTTTCTATGTAGTTATCAAACACTTTTGTACCATTAAATAAGACTCAATTGGTTGAAAAAAATCATTTGAATTATTGCTACATAAAAAAAATAATAAAAATCACAGCCTTAGATTGATATCTAGGCTATCAAAAAGCCAAGGCAATAGCACAGTGGTGTGTAAATTATGGCTTACATAAACAATAACAAACTTGTAAACTAGTTAAAAAATGAGAAAGTATTTAAGATTAGTCAGTGAGACGTGGGAACGTTTCTTACTATTATTTTTACTTTTAATAGCAGTCATCTTAGTATGAAGTTCTCTCAAAACCAGATGTGTTTCCCATTCTGGAACAAAATAGTGAAAAAAGCTGTGTTGCTTAAACAATATTTTATATGATCTTTATATTCTTTCATTTGAATATAAAGAGGAGAACAACACTTTATTTTAAAGGTGTCCATAATTAGGTTTAGGATACTTACAACATAATTAGGATTAGGATTTGGTTTAGGGTTAATGCATCTAATCATGCCTTATTTGTTGGTAATATTATAGGAAGTACATGTTTGTTTGTTTGTTTGTTTGTTTTCTTCCTAATGTCATTCCAGCATCTGGCTACATTCATCTCTATAACCAATTATTCCATACACAAGTCTGGTATACACAAGGGGGGGGGCAATTTATAATGTTCAGTTCACCTAACCAGCATGTCCTTGGGCTGTGGGAGGAAACTGGAGTACCCGGCATAAACCCACACTGACACAGGAGAACATAACTTACTTGTTTAACAAGGACACTGTAAAATGAAAGATTTAAAACATGCTTTGTCTGGTAACCTTAGAAATATTAATTCTGACTGAATCAACCAGGTCTCTTCTTAGGGAGGCATTTATTCTGTTTTGGTAAGTCTTTTTAAATCAAATCAAAAAGTGACACTGAAGATACAGTTGAAGAAGAGTCACATTTTGAACCTGTATATATATATTTGGACATCAATCAATCCTTTATCACGTGCAGTACCTTAAATGTATCCCTCAGCCATCTCTGGACTCTCTTTATTGTGCCTGAAAGGTTTGGCCTGACAGAGTTCATTTAATATGTATAATGCATGAGGGCACTTCAGTGCATTTACTTAACACTTTGTTCCTGCGGTCCAGGAGTCTTTTCATTAGAGATTGAAAAGCTGATAGACATCCCCAGTTTAAAAGTACTGTAAAGCCTAATTAATTCTTTAAACTTAAAGCACATATAACACATTTGATTACGATATTGCGCTGCGGTATCTGTGTTAAAAATGTCATGACAACTTATTTGTTTCTGCATCCAGTGAACCAGTTTATTACATGATCGTGACTCAACTTTCATTTATTTTATGTTCTGGCTTTTCTACTCAGTAATGGATAAAGAAAGAAAGAAAGAAAGAAAGAAGGTATTCCAATCCAAGAGAAAGCAAGCAACAACTAAACATGATGATAATAACGTACTAGGCTGAATGCTGCTCATATTAGATACAAATTGGCAAATATGTAATAGTCTACATTTTAGTTGTAATACTGGTAATGACTACAAAGCATATTTGTACAAATATTTCAATAACAAAATATTTTATTAAACAGTATATTGCTATATTTGTGTATCTGGGATATTTACTTCAAATATACCTCAAGCTTCCAAGAAATCTTCATGTACCATGAGCAAAAGTGTTAATACACAAGAAGGACAGCGCATTGACAAAACATGTTTTGATCTCTCTGATGTCCCGGTCTGATGTAGATGATCTGATGTAACCAACAGACTGTGGGACGTCCAAGCACTGCAGGCTTTTAAATTGAGCTCCCGGATGGACAGCTGCTTGATAGAGTTACATCATAATCTACTGAAATGTTTGTCTCAATGATTGAGGCAGTGGAAGATGAATGTGTGAAAACGGATGTGTTTACATAGATGAAGAGACCATCATTCATTGTTACAGGCAAATACAAATTGCCAGTCCTTTGACTGACAGGTTTTTTTGTTGGACTGGAGAAGCAGCACATGGGCAAAAGCTTTATTTCCATTGCAAACTCTAAACACAGACAACAGTGCTTGTTCAATATATGAGCACTCTTTTCATGAAACAAATTAAATGTCATTCATGTGACTGAGCGCTCTTTCTTCAGCCTCCAGGGACGGTGACAGTGGGGCTCTGCTGTCTAAAACTGACTTAACTTCAAAACAAGAAAGGTATGAATCTCCATACGATTGACCTTCCACCTCGGGCCACTTCTTTTCCATCTTTCAGTTTTTTAGAACACTTAGCAGTTTCCAAAACCTTTTCCTCTTTCCCTTCTCTATCTCTGTCCTGATCGCTCTTGTGCTTTTTTTGGTCTGAATGGTCCAGGTGGGACATACTGCATGCTCTCAGGCAGACTATTGGTTCATCCAGGCAGAAAATGGAGGGATGGAGGGGGAGGACAGGAAATGGAGTGGGAGTTGATTCTCTTCTCACACACTTTAGCCCTGAAGAGCTGCACCTTGGGGACCACTGTCAAGTGATCTCTGACACTTCATTCCCTCTCTACACAGGAACGCTCTCTGACAGACACAAGCAGGGAAGAACTCGACTTATTGCTGGGGTCTAAGCACAGTTCGGCATAGAAGCCTAGAGCTGTGAGTGCTGTAACATCTAAGAGGTCTTTTTTGAGATCAACAGAGGACTTTTGCATTTCTAAACTTCTTAGTTAAAGGGATAGTTCACCTAAAAATTCGAATTCTGACATTAATTACTCGTATAATTCCAAAAATAATTACTTTCTTCAACAATTGGTCTCTGCATCACCCTAGAGCACCATTTGACATACACTGTTTATGTGAAGCTCTCAAAATGCATCAACAAATATCTTAATTTGTGTTAAATGATGAACTAGATGAATGAAGGTCTTACATGACATAAGTGTAAGTGTGACATAATTTAAATGTTAAATATAATTTAAAGTTTAATACACAAAACATCTAAATGGAAAGTGTTGCTTTAGAGTAACTACTTAAAAGCTTTTCCAAAAACAAGACAACTACTACTTTTTATCAATTTCCATGATCCCAAAAAATCATATCAACAATGGTAAAATTCATCTTAGTAAATCGGTTTGCTACAAACGTCTCTCTTGTAGCGCTGGAAAGTTCAATTCATTTTAGAGAATCAGTTCATCATAATCAGCTCTCTATATTATGCAGTGTTGAAAAGGCCCTCTATTATATCCAGAGCTGGAAAGAATGATTAATTGAATCAGTGCATTATAAATGTATCTCTCTTTGTTATGTAGGGCTGGAAGATCTGGAAAGTTGAATTAAAGTTTGTGAAAAGTTCATCATACACAGCTCTCTATATTTTATAGTGCTGAAATGTTTGATTCATTCTACTGAATCAATTCATCAGAAATGGCTCTCTCTCATATGCAGACCTGGAAAATCTGCTTCATTTAATTAAATCGGCTCATAAACTATTTTTATGTATGTTTGATTCATTCTACTGAATAGCTTCAATAGAACCACCTCAATATAAGTAAAGCTGGAAAATCTGATTCTTTCTATTGAATTGGTTGATCATTAACATCTCACTATTTCATACTGTAGCACTACGTTTGATTCAATCCTTGTAAGAGGACTGGACTTGCATACAATTTGATCATTCAAAACCAAAACTATTTGTTCTGGGCCTTAGCTTCTGTTTTAACATTGGCTTAACATGATTTACCCATGTAAGACTTGTTCTTGGATCAACATATATCTAAGTGCTGCAAAAACAGTCCTATCAACCCATCAGGGTTAGGGCTTAACACTCTTAAGACAGAAATTCTCTTCTGGTTTTAGAAAGAGACTAAAAATAGAGCATTGAGAACATAAATGTTTAAACAGAGAATTGTACACTTGTTTACAATAAATGAGCTCGTTTCAAATTCGATGCCTGCTCCAGGTTTAGAAAAGATGCTGTAAGTAAGTTCACTGACATTAACTCTGTAACATGATTAGCTATAAAAGGGATGTCTTAGAAAGGCACAGATGGACAGAGGCTCTGAAATTTGTGAAAGAGTACGTAAAACGATTGTGGAATACTTTAAAAACAACATTCCTGCAGCGTCAAATTGCAAAGGCTTTGCAAATCTCATCATACAGTTTATAACATCATCAAAAGATTGAAAGAAACTAGAGAAGACTCGTAAGGGACAAGGCCGAAGACCTTTGTTGGAGGCCTATGGCCCTAAAGCCCTCAGACGACACTGCATCACTCATCAGCATGATTCTGTCATTGACATTACTAAATGGGCCCAGGAATACTTCCAGAAACCATCGTTGTTAAACACAATCCATTGTGCCACCGGCAGATGTCAACTAAAGCTTGGCATCTGCAACTTGGAATTTCTTACTTGCATTTACTTAAACAGCAGTATAATTTACTTGCTAAATACATGCAAACCATTTACAAAAAGTGATTTAAACATCAAATAATAATAGCAATGTTCCTTGTAGCACACATACACGTTTAAATAAATTTAAGGCAGTGACAGTTCAAAGTTAAAGATAATGTTTTACAATGCAGTTTTAACTTGTATTACTGAAACAAAGCAAAAACAAATCAGATGCTTGTAAACAGTGACGGTAGCAGTATGATGAGTTTAGTGTGGTACTGGGTTGGTCACTCAGGCTGTCAAGAGTTTTTTCTATCTTGAGTCAAGCATCACACTGTAAGTGTTCCTCACAGTATTAGGTTAATCCAAATGTTGCAGTAATGCACAAGGCAGTCTGTATGCAAATGGGACCCCCATCCCCAGAGTATTTGAAGGATCAGGTCAGCAGTTTCCAATTCATGGAATAAGTCAAGGTACAAGATTAGCAGGCTGCTACATTAGGGGCCTATAGGGAACCTAAAGATCTATTAATACACAGTTATTGTCTAAATGACCATGGAATCATGTTGTTTCCTCTACAGGAAGTCTAATATGGAGTATCCAAGAGCTCAACATGCCAAAAGTATGGAAAAAGCTTTTAGTTTTCTCTAGAGGTGATCTGGAGACCGTAATTTCTGCATGCAGAGACTGTAGATCACTTTCTTGTGGATTTCATTTGGTTTACTGTTTTAATCTTGGAATTCAATGTGCATCCCATAATCATTCAGTTCTATGGTATAGCACTACTCATGTATTGGATATTTCATATATTACCATTAAGTTAAAGTCTCCAAAATGTCAGCCAGAAAGCATTAAATGCATTGATCTGAGGTAAAAAAAAAAAAATCTACCAGCTGACCTTGCAATGCACTGAAGCGCACTTAACAGAGATATGCTGCATGTCTAGATCCATCTATATATATATTTGTCAGTGACTAAATCTACATCACAGTTGTTTAGTTTCATTATGACTTCAGTGTCAAGGCGATGTTCAATAAACGCTGAAGACCAGCGCAGCAGCATCAAGCCTGATGGTGAAAGAGTACGAGCAGCGAATGTGTGAGTGAAGTTACAAACCCAGTCCAGACAGCTGTGTGGAGCACCAGAGGAACGGCTGTTGGAAGAGTATGTGCGTCTGCTTGGCTTGTTTTCCAGGCCAGTGCCACAGAGAGAGCGAGAGCTCTTTAAAGTATGCATTTCCCCATCCCACTGAGAGCAGCGTATTCCTCCCCATCACTTCCACTTCATTACTCCCTCACCAGCCATGTATTATTCACCCACAGTCAATCCATCCTCCACTGGGACCAATGTTAGCTGAAAAACGTTTTAGCCTCTTTTACTATCTAAAGTCTGTCCCGCGTTCTCTCGCTCTCTTTCTCGCCTTCTCTGTATTGCTTTATCTTTTGGCCAGTCCAAAAACCATATAACAACAGCTTCTTTTTCGGTTCAAAATAGAAATGATAAAAACTACAATAAATAGTGGTTTATGCTCGGTTCATCATGGTTTGGATATATTAGGGGAGACTAATGTTGGCTGGTATAGTGAACTTATGATTCATACTGGTCTCATGAATTCTTTTAAGGTGACATTATATGTTGATATGGATAATTAATTTACTTTTACTGACAGAACAAACATTAATATACCACTACTAGTCATATAAGTAGTTAAAAGTGTTAAAACTATTTGTAAAATATTTCAAAATTGGCTAGATTGCATATTCATATGATAAAGATCAGTCAAATGTAAATAGGCTATCAGATAAATGCTAGTAGTTTAGAGTTTAATTCGATTTTCATCAAAACAAACCTTATGAATACACATTATCTGTGAAATATTTTGCAGCATTAAATGTGCCTCTTTTTAAAACAGAGATCTTTCTTTTAATTGAAGTCAACTGAGCTACTGTACAAACACTAACGACTATTTGCAGTACAGCTGTCGCTAGTTTACTAGAAAATTGAGTGAGTAGCCTACCCTTTGAGCTGTGGAGGGGAAGGTGTAAAGAGAAAAAAATAACATGCTGAGCTCAAGCGCCACCGTCTGGCCAATTTGAGTACTGTGAGCGCAGAAGACGAAACATGATAGGCTAATTGACACCGTTTGACCCTCTTGTCATTAATGTGATTATAAGCTAACAAGGTTATACAGTTCCTCATATTATTGTCAAACGAGCGTCATTTTTGATTTACTAAATATGGCAGAGGTGATGCAGAGGAACGATTTTATTCTAACATCATAATGTGAGGAACATAGTATGCAGTGATGCAGTCTGTGGTAATAATGTGTGCTTAAGCAATCTGATTAAAACTAAAGAAAGAGTGTGTGAGGTCCCACGGGTGGTTTGTGGTGATGAAGAGGAAACATGTAATGACAGCTTCAGTCATGCAGAGGAACACACAACCTCTGTCTGTAGAAGAGAGAGCAGCCACACTAAAGAAGTAATGTTTATTGTAGCATGGCGTATGATCAATAGACCTTTAATAGTCTACATCTACTCTACTGTAATCAGCGTTTGAACCACACACTCTCACTTTCCCTCTCTCCATCACACACACACTTAGGTACTCTCAGTGACATATTACAGTGACTTATAGCAATATGGTAGTATTTGTTTGTTTGTCCCAAAAATGTAATGCTGTATAGTTGTAAAAAAACAGTTATTGATGTGCATCATATTAAAATTGAATGTATGTTTGTAAAATTAGGGATTAAATAAAACATCTGTTTTTGTTTTCACTGGAATATAATTTGCAAAGCCATTTTTGGTCATATGTGTGTTTTTTTTAACTATGTAAAAGCACAATGTATCATCCAAATAAATCAACCATTCATTATTTAAACCAATATGTGAAAGACAACAAATGACCTATAAAATCAACCTTAAATACAGTAACTGAAAAGATACCAAAATAATTAACACTCTTCTAGATTTTAGTTTATTTTAGTGTTTTTAGAAAACCTTTTTTTTTCATCAAAACAAATTTCATATTAGCTGCACATAAACAATGGTTAATACAGCTGTTAGCCTGTAACCATAACTATGTACAGATAGGCCTAATATGTATACAATATGTGTAGAGTTTATTAGCAAAAATAGCTTTTAATGATTTTTGAAAATCACATTTTCCATTGTGTATTCCAGTTAATCAAACTGCAGGCAGATTATTTTGACGAGGTTAAAAAATAACAAAAAATAAATAAATACAGTAAAAGATAAATAGATAACACAATAAAATAAAACACATGACGTAAAAAACATAACACAACACAATAAAAACACGATTTTCAAAAACCGTATATTACAGGCAAATATAGCTGAGGATCGCACTACCGGGCCTCCACAAATTAAACTATCACTTTAGACATTTTGACCCATTCTGACCTGTTTATTAATTTAAATCACAATCAATCTATGTTAGATAGTGATGAACTTCCTAGGCACATTAAAGCGCTTTAATACTACAGATGCTGTAAAGGACACTGACATAAGACCCCCCAGACACAGACCACCAGAGTCTAGACATCCGTCCCACATACTCTCAATGCTTCAGCCTCCATTTGGTCATCCTTCTCCTCACTTATGGGGTATCCCATGACACTAATGATTCTCAAATTATTTGGACAACTAGCGGACAGCTTGTCAGCACACCATTTGATCCCAGCATCGCTTTTAGACCGCCCAGTTATACATCTGTTAGCCTGTGATAAGAAAATGGCCTGTAACCTCGCGGCAGCGGTGTGCTCTGCGGTGCTTTCTCTTTCTTTAACGCAGCACTGAGTCATTGATGGGTGGATAAATTACCTGGTGTTTGTCTATTGACCTCCCTCAGAGACAGACAGCAGTCAATACCGCTCCACTTCTCTCTATTCCCAGGAGGGTCACTATGATTCCAGAATAGCGTTCCTCTGAGAATGAGCTGATATCTATAGTATTCTTTATCCATTCCAGCCCTAGAGCGCAAAGAGAATCAGGCAAAAGAGAAACAGGACACCCGCCAACTGTTTATGTGACCAGTGGCTGGGGCAGTCACAAGCTGGCTGGGGTTAATATGGCCCACTTGACTCAATTACATAAAGCACTGACTGGGGTGATCAAATGACCCTCTTTCACTCCAGAACATAGAGAAAGCAGCATTTTAAGGCATCATATGTGTGCTCCAAATGCGAAACCTGCTCCAAAAGGCAGCACAAGATCCTATTCTTAGGAAAAAAGGCAATACCACAATGCAACGAAAAAGAAACATTAAAAGTGCAAAATTTAAATGCTTAAGTTATTTGTAATTCAGCAACAAAATACATGAATAAAAGTTGACTGTTTTACCCAACCTTTATTCATGCTGTTGTCATTATAATTAGAATTTGATGTATTAAGCATAGCAACATGCTAATTGTATATGATTATATGAGAAACAGAGATGCTGTTTATGTAGAGTGTTCCAAATCAGTTGCTTAAAACATGTTACCACTATAAAAAAAAAGTTGCAACATTTACCTATTTCTATTGGTATAAACCCTACTGTTTTAGTTTTTGTATAAACTTAGAGAAAAAAAAGAAAGAAGAAAAGAAAAAATGAGAGTATTTAGCAAAATGTTAATTTTTTTTTTGATTATCTGACATATTTAAAGCGTATAAGATCTCTTGTGAAAAATAAGTACACTTAGGCAAACTTTTAAAAAGAGTACTTATTGCAACATTTAACATACTTAGTTTAAAATGTAGCTATATTAATGTAAAACCTAAGGACTTAAAGGAATAGTTCACCCAGAATATTTGGGTCACCGTTGGCTTAGAAAAAAATACAATGGAAGTTAATGGTAAACCCAAACCAGCCTGATTACAAACTTTCCTCAAAATATGTTTGTGACGAAAACAAACTGCAAAACTAAAAATGCAATGCATCAAGGGTCATCTTCCTTTGTGTTCGGCAGATCAAAGAAAGGTTTGGGACTACTTAAGGGTGAGTAAATGATGACAGAATTTTAATTTTGGCGTGAACTATTCCTTTAAGTAATATCATACTTAAGCATACCACCAAGCGTATCGACAAGGCGTTACCCATTTTACATATACATACTATTAAAATAACTATAAATGAAGCATAAATACATGAAAGTAACCTTAAACCAAACCCTAATCCTAATCTTAAACATTTAGTAAGTACATGTTTTTATTTCAAATTACTCCGTAGTTAAATGTGTAATTACACTGTACCAAGTATCTTAAATTAAACCATAACTTCTATGTAATGTATTTAGATATATTTGTAAATACACATTAGTACATATGAAATTTGTGAAATTTAAATGTAATGTTATAACAATTGCTGTCAAATAATTAATCATGTGATTAATCCCATCCAAAATAAAAACCTTTTTGTTTACATAACACATATAGCACACACATACTGTGTATATTTTTTCAATATTTACCTGTATATTTATATACATATAATACATTTTACACAGAAATATATTTATCATACAAACATAACATATACATGCACGTGTTTGTATTTATACACAGCACACACTCAAATATTATGTGTACAAAAACTTTTATTTTGGATGCGATTAATCGTGGTTAATCATTTGGAAAAACTAAATATGAGCTTAAATTATAATCAAGTACTTTAGTATGTTAATTTAGTAAGTCAGTGCCAAGTCAAAATAAATGAATAAAATATAAATGTACTTTAAAGCACAACAAAATATTATTAAAGCATAATGATTTAAATTGTACATTAAAATTATATACATATGTATATATATATATATACACACATATATATATATATTATACACACACGCGCGCTTTTAAGATTTGAAGTACATTACAAGTGCACATTCAATACAATAACATGACGGATGGAACAACATTGTCTCATTATATTAAATATTTAGTTTTTTTCATATAATCTTCCTTCCGAATAGAAATCAGTCTGTCCATCGCATCCATATATAAAAGTATCTCACATAACAACGTTTATGAATAGTAACTCCAATTGATTAATAATGCTGATGAACAGCCAGAACACATGCTGACAGCCACATAAGAATAATCCCAGTCTTTGTGGTCAGCGAGCTTTGTGACGGCAGACGGACATACTGACAGCCGTCAGATAACTCCCACCCTCTCTTTGTAATGAGCAGAATAATAGCTGCTTTAAACACCGAACCCAAACAGATGAGTGCCGTTTACATTAAAGCACAATCCCATTAGTCTCCCTTTAATAAATGACCTATTCCTGTACGGCGCGGGGGGCGTGAGGGTGCGCCCATATTCTGCTGATAGGGGCAGAGCTTAATGAAATGGTCTTTTGTGCGCTTGGTTGAACTCATTTGATTTTTTTCTCCCAGCAGACTTCCTGTATCCTGTGATAAGTTCTCAAACCACTGAAGCCTATAATGACTCCATTACCGAGACCCCCGCCAGACTGTGTGTGTAAGAGAGAGACGGAAAGAGAAAAATATAATGTGTGTGTGTGTGTATCCCATTATCAAGTGTAATCATTTTGCAGTCAAGCTGGTAATGAGGTGTATTATTGGCCAACATGATAACATACACACGCAAACACCTCCCACATTTTAAATTCACACCAAAACATACATTTAAAAATATATAGTCTTACACACACACACACACACTTACATACAGCAGGTAAAAGCCTGGTAATTATGCTTAGGCGAAGTCTCCATCTTCTACAGTGGAAGACACAGAAGGTCAATTGCTGGTTAATTTTCTTTTTGCCTCCTGAAGCATGAAACATGCATATGCAAACACTTACTCCAAAACACACACACAAACACACACTAATGAATTCATCCAAGTCCTCTCTAGCATTGACTTGTCACAACTAACCTTGTTTCATGCAATTGCAATTACCACACGGTGAGGAGTTTCTGCAGCCTCAGGGAAAAATCCATACTGCATTTCAGACACATCAAACTGGAGGTACATTAATCTTTAACACTTTATGTCCAACAGACATTTATTTTCCCACTTTATTCCCACTGTAATGACTTTAAACATCTACATGATTAGCACTTTACAATGAAAATGTGCCGGGGTGGGGGGGAGGGGCTGCAAAGAATGACATTTACTGTTAAAAGAGTTTTTCCAAAAAAATGTAAATTAAATGAATTCAAAGTGTTTCGCAGTATATATTCTCATACATTACTAGCAGGTAAAAAGACCTTGACTTTATTCTAAGTCAACTTTTTTAAACAATTTAATGATGTACTTTAGTGATTTTTTTTAAATTAATTTTCAACTTTTTATCACACAATATAACCAATAATATATACACTATATGTATGTATATTGTGAATTGTGTTCAGCATATTTTCCTACTTGTTCTTACACAGTTCTTACAATGTTGCTTTTCTATTTTATAATGGGGATCTTCATATTTGGGGTATGAAAAATGTGCAAACCTCTAATTTAATAATTTATAAAAAAATATATGGATTGCAAATATGGTTAAAAAAAATGTGTGTGTGTGTGCAAATTAAATAAATGTTTTGATAATAACATAGTTCGAGTGGATCGCTGGACGAATTGCCCACAGCTGTTAGCAATCAGC
>JAUMHP010000074.1:5168904-5180471 GCA_032361065.1 Enteromius trimaculatus | reverse complement strand
GTGCTCAGGACCTCAGACTGGGCCAAAGGTTTACCTTCCAACAAGACAATGACCCTAAGCACACAGCTAAAATAACGGAGTGGCTTCACAACAACTCTGTGACTGTTCTTGAATGACCCAGCCAGAGCCATGACTTAAACCCAATTGAGCATCTCTGGAGAGACCTAGAAATGGCTGTCCACCAACGTTTACTATCCAACCTGATAGAACTGGAGAGGATCTGCAAGGAGGACTGGCAGAGGATCCCCAAATCCAGGTGTGGAAAACTTGTTGCATCTTTCCCAAAATAACTCATGGCTGTATACGATCAAAGGGTGTTTCTACTAAATACTGAGCAAATGTCCAAAGGACCATGTGATATTTCCGTTTTTCTTTTTTATTAAATCTGCAAAAATGTCAACAATTCTGTCTTTCTGTCAATATGGGGTGCTGTGTGTACATTAATTAGAAAAAAATGAACTTAAATGATTTTAGCAAATGGCTGCTATATAACAAAGAGTGAAACATTTAAGTGAATACTTTCCACTGTATAATTAATGTAAGTGTAAGTGTACCACATCTTTTCCAGTGTCGTAAACGTTAGCCTACTGCTGAAAATAAATGTTGTAAACAAATGTAGCCCTTTTTGATAGACCGATAATCTAAATATTAGTTGAAACGTGTTTAGGTGTTTTTTAACACCTGAGAACAACGTCACTGACAGGTGATTCAGTTGCCATTTTTAAAACGTAAACCTCCTTGCTGCCAAATGGAGGACTAACTGCTGTAATTAAATCATTAAATCCCACTCTCCGCTTCACAGGACACGAAGAGAATTGACTAACCAGCTCGCCAAACTCATTTGCTACTCGAGCATGAAATTATGACTTTTTTGGATAAATAATTACAAAGCTAACATCTGATAGCAAGGTGCACCCAGGGGGAGGATTAGCGCAGACAGGGGTGTTAGCCCTCATTACCAGCAGTGGATGAGAGGAGGAGAGAGAAAATATACTGGGATGGAGAGATAGGCTGTGATTTTAATTGCAGGCTTCTCTGGTTGGCTCCTTATCACAACCTCTCAGAGGGATCAAATGGCTCCTCTGAATGGAGCATTTCATTAACCTGTCACCTTATCACGGGACAACCTGTGTGATGCTAATGTGCAAATTACCATAAACGGGATCGTTTGTTTCCCTGTTGGACATTACTGAGACCCTCTCTGGCACGCCATGTGAACGCTCGTGTGTGTGCGCGCGCTTTGAGAAGGAGGGAGCGATGATGATGATTCTCTCCGCTCCATCAAATCACTATTACGCGCCTTTATTACCATCTTCACCAGTCCAAACGTTGAAGCCGCTTCTACATACAAACCCGCATGTGCGTGTGGAAAATGCGTAGTAAAACATGAAATACTGACTGAGGAATGGTCAGATGTATTTGATCATGGATGTACAGTGGCAGGAATTTAATGAACACTCAGTACTTTGTTTTCTTTTCCATTCCCTTCTTTCTGGAAAATGGATTTAGCCTCTTAACTAAATCCAGTCCGTTTCTAGGATAAAAAAAAAAATTATGGAACTTTTGTCATATTGTTATACTATATTTTTCAGATTTAATATAAAATAGTTGGTCAATTGGTTATTTGGGCATAACAAGCATTACATGTCTCCATTATGTTGGATGTAAATTAATATTTCTCATTAGTTTTAATTTCAGTAAACTAAATTGAATCAGATATTGAATTAGGCTGTTTGTCATCGTAAAAGCGATATGGTTTCATGGCTTAATTTTTTTATAAAAACAATGTCAGCAATATACTGTATACACGTTCATCAAATAGCCTATATGCTACATAGTTTTCAGTAAAATTATATATCACATTTTAAAATGTTTCTGTGTTTGTAAGAGAGTTGACAAAATAACTGTTTTGTATTTATCTCTAACACTTTTGTATTAAGTCAATTAATTTAAATGTCCAAATGCCTGTGTAGCCTAAAGCAACACAGCATTTAATAAGGTTATAATAACAATTTTCTTATTTTATGTTTAAAGACTTCGATATTTGTTGTCATATTCAACACATTCACGCGAACAAGTCTGAAGCACTTCTTCGTTTACACTGGCACACAAACACACAGTAATACACACTGCAGCCTACTTATCGCGTGGCCTCGGATAGGAGGGGCCTCGCGCTTAAGTAGCATGCCAATCAAGCCGTCAACTTCAAATTGTGAGAGGTCCAGAGGGTAGACGCATCACTAGACGTTCCTCCTGACGAGACCGCGCTTCTGCACCAGGCGAGAGTTATCGCTGTGATTGAAAGTGGATTGCCCTTCTCTCTTGTAAATCTCCGTCAGAGTTCCTCGGGAGTTGGACATGTCGTTCCCCCAGCTGGGTTACCCACAGTTCCTAAACGCCTCCCAAGAGGTGTACGGAGCGGAGCGCGCGGCTGTCATGCCGTCCTCTCCACGCGAGGGAAGCTCGGAGAGCAGCGCAAATCCCGCGACTGCAGCGGCGGCGATTACGCCGATGCTCGGCATGTACGCGAATCCGTGGACCGTGCAAAACTATAGCGCCTTCCTACCCTACAACAGTGCCGAGCTGGCCCTGCTCTCTCAGATGGTAAGACACTTTTAATACTTTACATTGGTTTTCTAGAGTTCTTTCTCGCGGCTGAATATTTATACAACGTTTGAAGTGGCGAATAAAGCATTAAACATGACTCTGTCACGGTTGAATCATAATATATGTCAATTAGCAATGTTTTGAAACGATATAACGGACATAACTTGCATTAATATTATAATATTGCATTAAGTCATAGAATTCAGTTATGGAATTTATTTAAGAAAATCAATAATTTAGTTGTTTAAAAATAGGAAATTATAATCTGCCATTTACAAGGTGATACAAAAAATAAACAAATAGATTATAAAAAAAATAACGATAAGTCATGCTTATTTCAGAATTATTCTATTAATTTGGTTTGTTTTTGACCAATTTTTAAACTTTTTGCAAATATTCTATTTTGACACTCAAATAAGAATCGCTAAATACTTACTACTTGTAATTAGTTTTTTGTTGTTTATTTTTTATTTTTTTTTTACCTCAGCTTAAAAAGTTTGTTGCAGTAGAGTTTCTCCTAAGATAAAATAGTATTCTCTATTATCTTTTTCAAAGGGAAAAAAACGAAAAGAAAAACAAGAGATATTCTACACCTTACATCTCTAGCCTGTTTCTGATGGTTTCAACGCTTTAACTGATAATTAATTTTCCAATCCCCAGGGGTCGCAGTATGAGCTGAAGGATAACCCCGGGGCACATCCACCAGGATTTGCAGTCCACGCTGCGCCCGGTTTCTACCCATACAGCCAGTACCAGTACGGTGATCCGGCCCGGGCCAAGAGCGCTACCAGAGAGACCACCAGCACACTGAAAGCATGGCTGCAGGAGCATAAAAAGAACCCGTATCCCACCAAGGGCGAGAAGATCATGCTGGCCATCATCACTAAGATGACCCTTACGCAGGTGTCCACCTGGTTCGCCAACGCGCGCCGGAGACTCAAGAAGGAGAATAAAGTGACCTGGGGTCGCAGCGCGGAGGACAGAGACGGACGAATTTTTGACAGCGACAATGAGGACGACGCGGACAAAAACGACGACGAGGAAGAAATCGATCTAGAAACCATCGATATGGACAAGCCAGAGGAGCCCAGAGGAGACCTGAACAAGGAAAGCTCGGATAATCAGAGCGAGAGAGAAACCGTGGAAACGCCGCGGATATTATCCTCACCGTCTGCACTTAAAAACACGGACAGCCCTATGTCGAATAGTAATAAAGAACAGAGTGTGGTCAAAAGTGTTGGTGAGGTGTCTCCAGGTGGACCTGTGTGTCAGAGGCCTGGGAACAGCAAACCCAAAATCTGGTCCCTGGCGGAGACGGCGACGAGCCCCGATAACACGCAGAAACTCGGTGTCTCCTCGACGCCCGCAGGCCTCAGGGCCTCACCCTCGACCCATCCCGCTTTCCTCTCCACTAACGGGATTTATACGTGCCAGATTGGGAAACTACACAACTGGGCGAGCGCCGCTTTCCTCAGCGCGAATTCTCTGATGGGTGTACGTTCACTTTTGAGTCAAAACAGTAACTTTCCAAACCACAGCCCCGTTACGAACCCCGAAAAGAAACCCTCGTCGGCCTCTGGCTCTCCTTGTCTAGACAGCGACAACTCATCCGACAGTTTCAGTCCCAAACATAATGGTTAGTATTCAATATGGAAATACTTTTCAAGATAGTGACTGATCTTTTTGTCACATTATCTAACGCCACAACATTTAGTCTCTGATGTTTGGTTAAAAATAAATGTGTTTTAAAGAACACGTTTTTATTTATTTATCCTTTTAATTTGATTTAGATCAAGAGAACCTTCAGAGAATTGAATCTCCAACACTTGCATCCAGGCCAACGTTTCCAGTCATCCATGACAGGTAAATTATAAACGAAAACGTCAGTTTTTTTTTAAACGGCATCAATCTTTTATTAGCTTTAATAGTTACAAAAATACAGTTTCACTTCACACACTTGTCAAGAGAACAATCGGAGACATTTTATTGCATCTTTCTTTCAGATTTTGTATTAGCTAATGAGCACCATCAGCTCTCGTTAGTTCATCATTATCTAACGCATTCTAATGGGTAGAAACTCTTTCATTTACATTTAAATAGCAATGAAACTTTAACACATTTTCGTTAATAGCCTATACTGCATGGTGTGTGGCTTGTTAATGTCTTGAACTTATTCAACTAGCCTACTAACTGGAAAAAAAATCACTCGTTTGCTTCGAGATCACGGTTAAACTTGTGTATCATTTGTTGAAATACATTTTAACTCATTTTTTCCCATTTCTCTACTCACACAGGTCTCATCATGAAACATCACAACGCGCTCTAAAGACTATTTCATGAACACAGAACTTATCAGAAACCTCTAAATTATTTAACGAAACTAAAATGTGACAATTCAATAACATATACGTCATCGGATAGACCAAAATAATTTTTGTATTTCTTAATACGCTCCCATCCTGCAATATATATATATATTTATATATATATATATATATTGTCTTTTTATTTTAATTTCATTTCAGCATGTTTGAGTTTTCCGTGTAGCTCGCCTCCATTTCTTTTACAGAGTTAATAAGAGTTATTTGTCAGAAATTGTGAAAATGATATATTTTTGTGTAATAAAGAAAATGAGATGAATTGTGTTACTGGAATCTATTAAGTTGAATAATTGAGTTATTTATTCAAAAGCCATGACTGAATGAATACACTTTTAATAGTTGCATTACTTACTTCTTTAATTGTAAGGCAAGCAAATTATATATGTTGAATAATTGGAAAATGATATAGTGGAATAAATGGTATTTTAATACCATTCAACTTTAATGAGTTATGAAAACGTCAGCTAATGAGAGCTAAAGGCTATCGTATTAAAATTTTGATTAACAATAAAATATCAGCACCAGCTAATTTGTAACACAGGGGATACCAATTAAATATGATTTACCAAAGTATTTTAAAGTTGATCTTAAGCTGAAAAAATTAGAAGTGACTGAAGTTGTCAGTGTGTAGAAACATTTTAAATTACCGCTTGGATTTAACCGTAACTAGGCAACGGCGACATCTATTGGCAGCTTTTTTGAATTTATTAATTATTCAAATTCAAAATTATTTGAAGACTACATTTTAAAGCGCTGTTTATGTATTTATATATATATATATATATATATAAAGATGAATTCAGTGACATATGACAAACAGAAACTTCTAACAAATATATGTCAGTCTCATTCAAAGCGATGCGTTTAAAAACAAGGTGAGAGGACGCACACAATTGAGCTGAAATACCTTGGAGAGATTTTTTTTTTTTTTTTTTCAAAACGCAAAAACAAAATTGAAGTGAAAACAATTTTGCTGCAATTCAAACAAATGACTAGTTATGCACGATTAAATTGTTTATGAGAGTTCATAGCGCGGTTTCAACATAAGGCGAAAGCTCTCCTTGCTCAACCTCGACAGCTGACTGAAATATGGAGACAGAGGAATATGGATCGCAGCTGTTGAAATGCCAGCGCGCAGCATGTGTGTTATACTCGGAGGAGAGTGGGGTGTGCATGGAGATTATGTCAGTGATAAGTAGAATATAAAAGCCTAAAGGAAAGAGACCAATCTACACCTGAACTACTGGAGCTCTGTGGTGTCTCAAAATCAAGATAAAGCGATCATTCACTCAAAAGCGTGTTGTGTATTTTATTGTATTGTTTTAAAACCGAAGAGAATTCTGAAGCAACATGTTGCAGAATTCTAATTGCCGATACACGCGCCGAAATAGCATTTTTTTATAAAACGCGTTTCAATATAGACTACAATAATGTTCTGTTTAACATTGTAGCGTCATGCTTGTTATTGTTATTCATCTAACTTGTTATAAATCGTCACGTACACACGCGTGAAAACCAGGGACCTCTCGCGGGACCTCCGAAGTGACGACCTCCGCAAACCTTCAGAGAAAATAAACCATCGCCCGGGCCAAAAAAGGTTTATGTGAAGACGTGAATTAATTTTCAGTGTTTGGAAGTGTGTTTATATTCTGTTTTCTCTGTCACAGATGCTGCAGTAAAGGAAGTGTTTTAGAGAGAGAGGAACAGAGAAAGTTAGTGACAGAGGCACACCTGGATCGGGTCACAGTCTTACTGTGTGACAAACAGACTGAGTTATGGATGTCCTAATCAAACACATGATTCCCAATCAGTAAAAAGACATTCTGAAAGCTTTTAGGGAAACAAGACGTCAGCAAAACCACACATTCCAGAAAACACAGTGCTCAGCCAGAAGTTCATAAAGCATATAATTTGTTTGACTGAGGTTCAAACCCAAAGGTCAGACTGGGGCCAAGAACATGGAGCACTTGGAGAGTGAGTGTGGGAAACAAACCAGATCCATTAAATCACTGCAGACTGTTGATTGAAAATTATTTATTTTTTTGCTTCATATGAAAATGAATCACTCCAATGTGTGTAAATATTTGGTGACTACCTGAGCATCGGGCAAGTACCTTAACTGTCAAAACTTCAGTTAAAATCATTGCTAATAATCATTCACTTATTTTGTTTTTAAACCCATAGAATTTGTTGTTTTCAGCCCAGTTATGCATTGCAGTGTTTTCTTGTAAAGTATCGTTTTTTTGGTTTGCTATTAGGTTATTGATTTAGTTGGATATTTATATATAGCCTATACACACACACACACACACACACACACACACATCGATAACGTTTTTTTAAATAAACAATCCGGATGTTGAGTTCCTTGAACTATCAATGCATAATGGTTTTCTAATGAACTGGACAATAACATGTTATCAGTGGGCCTTTACAGCATTTATATAGTGACTGATCAGTAATGATCTTTTTCCAAAATAACATGAAAAATAACAATGAAAAACTTCAATATATGTTGCATTAAAAATTAAAGGCATTAAAATTAAAGAATAAAAAGACAAATGTCATTGTTCAGTTACCTTTCATTGGATTATATATATATGCTTTCTTGACATTTAAATATCTCTCTGCACCGTACCGAAATTCAGGAATAAAAACTATTAATATAAACATATAATGAAAATGACTAAAAAACAAGACTAAATAAAACATCTTGGAAAAAAAAAATAATGATACTGGCTACATAACAGATATAGATTAAGTAAACATAATAATGCACTGGTAATCTATAAAAATGCGTCTTCAAAAGCAAACCCTGCATATTACTCTCTTTTTATGAGGCAGTTTTACATTTTCAGCCAAGACTGCCACATAAGGAATATTACTATCTTTGAGTCCACCTGGTCAGGTGATGTGTCAATCAAAGCAATGACGCTAGAGGAGATGTCAGTCATGTCAGGCGTTTCTGTGCTATGCTAATGCTAATGGTGCTAGTCCTGCCTGGGCCTTTGTGGCCCACCCGTGATAAGACATAAAATGGCTGCCTGTTTAAAAGGCAAGGTTTAGGCTTCTTGAAATGAATATATTAAACCAAGAAGGTGTGAAGGACGAAGAGATGGAGGGAGGTACAAAAAAAAAAACAACCCTGAATAAAATGGAGCAAAATAAGCAGAAAACGAGGTGGGGAGAGCGTTCAAATGTTCAAAAGGCGGATAGGTTTCTCTCATGAAAAAAACATGAAAGAAATCTGACTTTGCATTTGGAATTAGTTTCAAAAATAGAAAATGGTTCAAGGTAACGATTGCACATAACTACAGGGCTAACCCGAAGTAACCCCGGCAGACCAAAGCCTTGCTGGACTATCTGATGCAATCAGTACCCCAAAGCATAGAGGATTAATATCCAAGTGTAAGAGAAGAGTGTCCGAGCCCCATCGCCACATGTGCTGTTATCTGTAATCCTGTTAAATAAACGTCATACCAACCCAAACAGTCTGGGCAGATGCATTGCAAAGTGCGACTGAGATCTTACAGTCCTCCACCTGGAGCTCTGTGAAGGAGACATGCTCTTCTGAAAGACTGACAAACTAATACCACAACTCTCACACAAACACACACATATGCAATGCTCGCACACTGCTTAGTTGTCATTTTAGCACTTTTATGTTACAGTACACTTCCAAAACCAATCCCCTAGAGCAAACTGGAGTTAACTACGGGAATGTTGCTCAAGAACCAGAAATGCGCCACCTCATGAAAATGCATCAGCCTGCAGTCAATTAAAGTTGGTTTGAAGGAATAGTTCACCCAAAGACGTTAATTCTGTCGTCATTTACTCACCCTCGTGTTATTCTAAACCTGCATGGTTTTCTTTCTTCATAAAAGAAGCCATTCTGAACAATGAAGAAAAAAAGTGTTTGGAACGACAGTATTCTCAATTTTGGGTGAATTACCCCTTTGAAGCTTTTACAGAAGTATACTAATATTTATAGCTGACACTAAGGAGTCATTTTGACATTTGTAAAATGAGTCCATAACAACTATGTTAATCTGCTTCGGAGGACACATAAGCTGTACAAAATGTATACTAATATCATTTTAGCATCTTTAGAGACACACGTAACCACATGGGGTCTTCACTGACCACAGTTGTTATGAAGCAAATCAAGTCGAGCACACATAATGAATGACACTTTGCCTTCTGAAATGATCTAGATTAGCTGCAAAAGATCACAGCTTACAACAAAGCTGCTGTCATATGCAAACACATATTCAGTTAATTCAATTATCTCAAAGAATCATAGCATCTGTTCATCGTTTTTTACATTCAGTACAAAATGCATGTCAATACATTAACGCATTTAATGTTTTTGTGTATGTCTTGTTTGTTTGATTCATTGATTGATTCAAATAACCTACAACCCTTTTTTTATGAAATGTATCAGAATTCTTTTGCACTGGCAGCCTTTATTTTATGGTTTGAACATATGGGGCCTTGTTTCATTATTTAGGTTTTATTTTTTATGTTTTTGTTTGTATTATCTGACTCTGTGTTTATTGAGTAGTTGGGTATGAGATGTGAAATGAACTCTATGACCCCTTTGAACTAGCTCTGAACATTCAGTTATGTTCAGGCAAGTCTTAAAATAATAAACAATCCTGTGAGTGAATTACCCCACCTCCATCTGAACCCTCATACTACAATACTATCCTATTTGCACCCCAGAGGTGAAGTAATTAGAGACAGAAGGACAGTCAAACTATGAATTCACTCCTTATAGGGTGGAACCGACAAGGATGTTTTGAGTGCATCTGCGACCTGTTTATAGACATATGCTATTTATTAATGAGCAAGTTACTTATTGTGAAAGCGTGACAACATTCTAGGCTGCTTTTTTATTTTTTATTATTATTTATGGAATCTCGTTTCTACCACAATAGGGGAAAAAAAAAAAAAATCACACTTTGGTAAATTAGAATAGCAGAAAGAGACGAACATATGAGATCATAATTAAGAAGTCACAAATTACAATTATAAGACAGTAAGTTAAAGACTAAGCCAAAATTGAGCTAAATTTAAAATATTTTGACAATATGTCAAAATTATGACTGTAACCATAATAAAGGTAATAGGTCAAAATAATGGCATACCAAGTCACACTACTGCAAGTCGTAGTGAAAATGAGACAGTGTTATAATTATGACATAAATCAATTGCTTATGTCATAATTAAGACTTAATTCCAGTATTGTCATTTTTAATCTTATAATTATATTTTATCATAATTTTGACTCATGTTATAACTTATGACTTCTTATCTCATGTGTGACTTAGTATCTAACAAACCTTTTTATCACATGATTGACTTTTTTTTTAAGTACAATTATGACTTACCAAAGCATTATTTTTTTTTCTTATAGAAAACATGCTTCTAAAGTAATTTCTTAAAATAAATTAATTAAATTTCCCCTTTTGCTGCATATTTCCACTTTTGTACTTAAGAGACCTTTTGTGCAAGCCATGTCATATTATTTTGAGGTTTTAATATAGCTATTAATAGACATCCCCTTAATGTAAGAAAGATCAAACAATAAAAACAAATTGTCAAATAAAATAATTATTAATTAATTAAAATTTAAATACAAACAATTAATTAAATTTAAATGAAAAATGTGAAATTAACATAAAATGAGAGACTAAACAAATGCAGGTTTTTGGAAGCTAAATAAATAATAAAATAAGGGATAAAGCATTTTAGAAAAAAAAAAAACAGGCAATGGAACAATATAACACATTAAAATGTTATGGTGATGGACACATCTAAATTAGCTGATATTTCGCTGAAAACAAACATTTTAAAATATTGCACAATATATTATAAATATTTAACATTTCTTTTGCATTACACATTAAACAGAGTCAGATCTATCAAATAATGTGACTGAGTTCAGTATGCTGTTGATTCTATCCGTAGTGATTCATTGCATACAAATGGCATTTCCTGAGAATGATCCAAGCGAACATCTATCACACGATTTACACACTTTCAAACTTTACACAACTGCAAAAGCAATTTCATCTGAACACTCAGTTTAAAGACCCATCAGCTGTACAGTGTACTGTGTTTGTTGAAAGCGTTCTTCAGTTTAACTTCAGAATTGTTTTCTTCCGGCTCTGTCAAACAGAAGAACTGCCTCCCAGCCAAGAGCTCCTACAGTACACGGTCACTGAAGCTCAAACACAGACACACAGGCTGCAGCTTTCATCTGCACAACAAATTAATATGATGATTATTAAACTATTATGTTGTGTTGTGTTTGAACGTCTACATTTTTGCATTTACGTCTTTTTTGTCTTCATTAATGTAGACTGCATGTATCCTATCTTTTGCTGCCACCTTGTGATCTGAACAGGAACTGCGACGTGAATTATCCATTTGTTTGACTGAGTTATAGCAATAAAATATTTATTACGGTCTTAATATATCCCTGTCTTGATTGTATTTATATATATATATATATATATATATATATATAAGTGTGTCAGAGAGAGACAGTATTTATTAAATTACTGTATGAAC
>JAUMHP010000074.1:5151829-5167628 GCA_032361065.1 Enteromius trimaculatus | reverse complement strand
AGGCTGTTCCAGAGTTTGGGAGCCAAATGTGAAAAAGCTCTACCTCCTTTAGTGGACTTCGCTATCCTTGGTACCACCAACAGTCCAGAGTTTTGCGATCTTAGGGATCGTGATGGATTGTAGCGTAAAATCTCTTGCACAACTGAGTATCAGGGTCCTGTCTGTGTATATTGTTTCCTCTACCTTTTGGTAATATTTCTGACGTTTCTAGAAATTCTCTACAGTCCCAAAGCACACATCTGCCTACACCTGAAAGACCCTACAATTCCTAAGTCATGAGAGAGCAAAAACTAAGTTATCAAATAACTGTGATAATGTGAATAGCATTATACACAACATATAAAATGTACATAATTGTAAATATTTTTAATAACATGATGGTGATTCTAATCATAAACATATGTCAGGATGATTTTCCTTACTATATAGTTACTCATAGTGGCATTATTACTAAATATATAAATTTATAATATTATATTTTTAATATATACAATATACATTTCAATGTACAATATCATATAATTTTTCTTCCAAATGTGCAATACCCAGACAGCCGAATGTGAATTTCCACCTATTAATCAACGTGCAATAACTGTTTACAATTGCTGTGCAATTCCACTGTAAATATTTATTATTCTACCTCAGAACTGTTACCCCCACCTCATCCTACCCCCTTACTATTGCACTTTATTTATTGTTATTGTTTTGTAAATATACTTCTTACATGTTTGCACAGAGTAGGGAGATGCTCTTAATCTCGTCATACATGTATATAATGTACATTGTATATATGTACAGTGACAATAAAGACATTTTATTCTATTGTATTCTATTCTATTCTAAATTACTAAATAAAGGCTCTGAATGCATTTAAGAAAATTCTGTATGCTTTTGAATAATGATTTTAAATACATTCATTGAAACTGACATTGTATTAATTGTATTATTTTGTTTTTTTTAACAACAATGGAGTTCTTGTTTTGAAGCCCAACCTGCACATTGTAAACTAAATTAATTTTCAATATAACAGGCTGAAACAGGCATAATAAAATGTGACTGATGTCTCTGTTCATAATAAAAATGAATACATTGAAAACAAAATAATAGATAAATGTAACTACAGAAGTTATCAGCAGAGGGCAGTAGGCTATGTTGTTTTATAACATAACCTATGTTGCACAAAAGGCAACCAAAAATTATCATACACATTTAAATTTAATTATTTTCCATTGGAGTACAATATATTTATATTCATATCAACTTTTTTAGAAAGACCTTGCAAATTTGAAAGAATATTTATGCATTTTGGTACCATACAGTAACATTTCAGACAGTGAAAAGATGATACTTAATTTTAAATTTACATATCAAAACTGTACTGAAAAAAAAAAATAGTGTAAGAGTTCTGCATTTAATTATTAAAACTATTTTTAGTAAGTTGGGATTTGAATTTATCCTTTGGAAAAAATTGATTGGATTGTTTGATCATTTTCATTTGTAGATGCAGTTGCTAAAGGACAGGAAAGTTATTTTGATTAAAGATCACGAGGGCAAATTAACTAAAAATAAATTAAAACAAAATATGATTTCCACTGATATATCAATCAAAATAACCTCTCAAATATTCCAGTAAAATAGTATTGAGTTTAATTTCATGGTTACTTCAGCAAAAGGCGGTTGATTATAGTTTATTATACGTAGTTAAATAGTAGTATTAGTTGACATTTTGAAAGAATATTGCCTGTTTAAACATAAATATAAACATTTTTGAATGAATTAAACCCATAAATGTCTGTCTGTGTGATCAATTTTGTATTGATTTTTATCCATTCTGATAGTAATACATCCCATGTCATTACAAGAAGGAAAGATTCGTTTTCCTTAAACACCATGCACATGTATATATTTCTGTGTGTCCATGAACAAAACTGAATGTATAATGTACTAGCACACAAGTTTAGCTCCACATATATGTCATAGGCAATGATGCAGTCTGAACTGAAGAGGGCAGTGCATGCTTAACAATAATCAGCAAAATAAGAAAAATCCTCACTGGCCTGTAGTGTAGCCTAATTGTAACACTTCAAACACTGAAGACAAAAAGTATGGATGGAAGTACGTATGGCACAGTGATATCAACATCAACAAGTTAGACCTACATGCTTCTCTATTTTAATTATTTGTAAACATTAATATCACATACAGTGCTTTATTGTGTTTCGCCAGTTTTACTATTAAAAAAACAGTTTATGAGTAACGCTACGTGACAAAAGTAAGCACTTTCAACATATAGAGAGAATTTACACTGAATCTTTCTCATACTTACATTGTACGCACATCTGCTTTATTGTTTATGAGAGAGTCCGGAATTCGGTCCGATGACGTGCACACTTAATAGAACTGAAGAGTTTTATATTATTATATATCAGTTTTTTCAGTTCAGACAGTCATGCCAGGATTAGCCTATGCTTCTCCAAGAGAGGGCAGCCTTGGCCGTTGCATAAGTATTTGACGATTGTTAGCATCCAATAGCCAGTGCTGTCTAAATTTCGTCAGATTTATGTAATTTCACATTTCTTGTGATTTTATTTTTAACAGTATTGATGTGTTTTGTTTTGTTTTGTTTTTTTGCTTTGGGAACGGTTATTGACGATTTCTTGCTGAACTACAAAAACAGTTTATATCATAGCTAAATTATTTTACTGTCATACACGTTTACATTTCCTGAAGAAGAACTAAAACTAGGAATTGAGCATTATTGATTTTCAATGAAACAACAGGCAATTAAAACTTCTGTAACACTTTTACAAAAACGTTTTTTTACACTAGGCTACTAAACTGCTTTAGTAACTTAAACTAACAATAAAAATAAAAAAAATATTATTTTATGTTTATTTGATTTGATTTTATTATTATTTGAACAATTAATAAAATTACATTACAAGTTTATCTGTTAATGGGCCGGAGCTAGACCAGGAAAAAGGATACATTTTGGACTAATGTCACAAATTTAGAGTTTATACTCAATTTTACCCCAAACGGTGATATTTCAGTATGTTGAAATTAAAGTTAAAGAACAGTGTGCTACTTTAACCCTCTCTCATTATACATTAAGGACGCGCCTGATGGTCCTGATGGAATGAATTTAGAAGGTCACATGCACTGACTCTAAAAAACAATGTGATTTTGAGTCTTAGCATTCCACCACAAAGTCAGTGTACTTTGATATTCTGAGCACGGCTAGCTCTCAGGTCTTTGAGAGGACACAGAGACAGGCCGAGTCAGGCAGTAGAGGACAGCAGGTTCTTTCTCACAGTGTGTTTCTCATGGGGCCTCTGATCTAATTCAAGCTGCGTCCTGATTCCTCTGTAAAGGACTGGACGTCTGAGCTCAGAGCAGCATGAGGGTCGTTTGACAGAGAGAGCTATATGATGTCCACATTTACATGAACATTAAATTAGTCTCAGTGACTAATAATCATGAAATCCTTAATGACTTTTCATACAACATAACCGATGGCTAATGGTGCTTTCTGTAATGCAGGAAGAGGGAAATTAGAGTGAGTCAGCGAAGCATTTGAACCAGGACGGTCTATTATACCAGGAGAAAGCTATCTGTTAGTATTCCTGTTAATCTCAATGGCAGTTGCTCAGCCGACGAGGGACCACTAGAAAGTGCAGGGATTTCAAAGACGCCATTTTTGCTTCAGTTTTAATTCATTCTCATGCCAATTTGTGCATATTTTACGAGGTGGATAATTTGTTAAAATTCACAAGAACTTTTTGTATGTTTTGTGAATTTTTTTTTTTTTTTTATGTGGTGGCAAATTCGTAGGAATTCTAATCCCTTCCCTAAACCAACCCTTCGCAGAAAACGTACAAAATGGTACAAGTGAGGTTGTACAAATTTGTACCAATTATTTACCTCGTCAAAAATGTATATGCATTAGATATGAGATAACATTGTCAGTTCTGCAGCTATAGGTTGTTTTAAGCCAATCTATAGGTTGTTACCTGAGCTGTAATAAATGTTCATAGTTTTATACAGCATATAATTCTAACTGTAAATAGCAAAATGTAGTATATCATCGTAAATCTATCTTTTGTATTACTGTACATTTCAAATAATATAATTTGTGTTTTCCTACCTCTGTAAATTGCTGCATGAGTGTTTCTAATATAATAGCAAATATTCTTCTTTTAGAAAGTCACACAGAAATGTTATTGTGATTTTTTTTTTTCATTACAAGTAGAAGAAATAAAAAAAATTCCCACCTAGAAATATTATATTACATTATAATGTTATATATAATCTGCATTACATATACATGAAAAGGAATACATTCACATCCTGTTAAAACTTAGCAGTAATACTTGCATTAATACCCAATATACATTCTGTTTTGCTCTGGCATGAAACATAATATTCTTGAAGTAATTGTGTCAAAACAACACTTTATTTCTCGAAACTCTGTAAAGTTGTGTGAAAAGGAATACAAGGTGTCTGAGTTTTACTGCCTCTAGTGTTCATTTCGTTTGGAAACTGCAGTGATATGTAGGCTACTTGTTGGTACGTATTTCATGTCAGGCTAAAAGGTACGTTTATGTCATGAGACAGGTATATCTAGCCCACAGTATTTAGCTTAGTTTGGGATGTCCTGTACAGTACAGCAGAGATTCTTAACCAGTGGGTCGCAACCTCAAAATTGGTCACAGGTCTGCTTTTATAGGGGTTCATGTAGTAAGAAATACAAAATGCCAGTGGATTTCCATTGTCATGCTCAGTGCGTTGTGCACACTAGATGGTGTCAGATACACTCAGACTCACTATAATACAGACAGATCACAAGCCATGATAAGATAGACAGGAAATTACAAACCATACATTCAAATGATGGACTGTGTCTCTTATAATATTAAACAGATTTATTTCCCACACAAGCTCTCACTCTTCAGTCTCAAATGACATTGCTTGTTAAATAAAGGTTAAGTAAATTTCCCTGTCATCAATGTCAAGTCCCAAAATTTGCAGAGACTTAAATGTCATTATACTGACTAATGGAAATCGCCTTTCAGACGGATAAACAAAGTCAATAATGAGTATGTTTTTGCACTGGGCAAATACTCATTTTTACATTAAGGAGATGCAATGCAAAGGTTGCAAATGTTTGTACTGTGTCTGGCAGCAACAGTGTTGCTGTAGCACAAGCGGTTGTGGGATTTGTAGGGCAGAGGTGAGTTTAGCTGGAGGGTAGTTGACTGATCCCATGTGTCCATCCCATGCAGCTGAGGTGGCAAAATCCAAACCACACAGCATAAACAGCCCTGAACAGATGTTACTTCCAGCTTTTACACAGAGAGGATGCCAGGACTAGTTTTAAACCTTTTACTTCTTTGGGTTGGGTTTATTTTTGAAAGTCAATACTGACTACTAAAGAACATTTCTCTGATATTGACCTTGAAATAAGATACATATGAACAATGACCTTTGGACATTTTGAATATGGTCATTCACAATTAATCATTTGACGGCAATAAATGATATACAGTACATTATTCCTGCTGCAAATTCCCTTTGTGTCTCCATTACTTAAATGGGACTCTGAAGCATCTGCTGAACATTGTGATGACAGGCAAGCAAGAACCATATCCACTTCAGATCAAATATAGCAAATGAGCAGAGGAGAGAGCGGACAACAATTCATCAACCCTGTCTCTGAGCAAGTAAAGTTACTGGCTCAGTCTATTAAACAGACTTATGGAGAGTGTTGTCCCTTGTATTTTGTAGATAACAGTCTGCCCTACATAACTGTTAGAAAAGATTCGTCAGGGATTAGACTCATCCATCCCGCAAATGTTAGAAATGCTTTCTGTGGCAGGGAAACGTCAGAATCAGATTGATCCTGTGACCCTAATTGAGACAGAGGCGGGGGTGACATATGATAGACAGTGACTTCCTGTCTCTGTATGTTCCGCTGAGGCATCTCGCTGTCTTCTCGTCAGAGCATGTGTCGCCTGGGCTTTGACCTTTGTTCAAGGACAAGGATGGATATTGGGATTGGTATGATTCATAGGATTACATACAGTCTGATTTTGCTATCATTATTGCAAAATAAACCCTGCCAGGGTGATCAGGACTCTTACAAACTTGAAAATACATTGTCATATAAACGAAAAGTCAATAACTATACTGATTTGAATCTCACAATTACAATAGCTGTGTGTGCGTGTCATGGCTTCAGCGGAGTGCATTTGGGCTTTCCATGTGCCCTCATGAATTTATAGCAGCACGCATTGCCAGTGTTAATGCAGGGAAGTGAGTGCATTTTGATATGACTTAAGGCTTCTAACTAACTACTTGAGTACTTTTTTATCCAATACCTTTTTACTCTTATTCAAGTAACTATTCTGACTATTACTTTTACTTGAGTACAGTTTTTGGGTACTCTACCCACCTCTGCCAATTGAACCAATCACTGCAGACTGGAGATTACAGCAAGGAGAGGTTTGGAAAAATGAATCATTGAACGAATCGTTTGAGAGTCGTTGAGTAAATAAGATAAAATTTAATGAATATTATAAGACAATGAAAGCCTTTTGTGACCTTGAATGCATGTCAACCTGTTGTTGGGGGCTCCCAAAACCAAAATATAAACCTTTCATAGGGGCACTTTGATATTTCAAGATGAGGATTTACTGGTCTGATGCCAATTTTGCATAATGTTCGGACCCCACAATAAAAACTAAAGTGCTTTGATAATAATAAAAATAAATAAATAAATAAATAAATAAAATATCCTTCATTCTTACTAAGATATATAAGAAGTAGAGTGACAACTGAAACCTATATTAATTTTATGTAGTCTGCTATACATTGATTTACATTACACCAAATCATATAATTTTGCCCAGTTTGAGCCTCTGAATAAAACTGTGCTGGTTTTTCCCCTCCTCTAGTAAGAACTCCATTTTTTCTGTACAATATCAGCCATAAAAGCCTGAAAGCCATTGATTGATCTGGACTGATGTCTCTGTGAGGCCCAAGCTGGACGGTGTGGTGCGTTTCTAGCCGTTACATCATACAGAAGAGAACAAGAAGAGATGGTCCCAGGTGAGAATTGAGAAAAGGTATTGATGAAAAAAGTCTTTTATAGATACATAAAGTTGATTTCTGCTGTATATCCTTCATTCTTGCTGTCTCTCATTCTGTTGTTTATTTAGTGCTTCTGTTGGAAGAGTCTCAAAAGATGATGTATCATCTACATATGGGTCTCATGTGCTCCATCTATCCATCCATCTACACACACACCCAACACGAATGCTGTAAGTGCATTATTAGTGATCTCATGTATCCCTTTTTGGATACAGCATATACTTTATGTGTTTGTTTTCTTTTAGATGTTATAGAATTGAATCTGCTTAAAATGTAACATTTTTATTTGAAAAATCTCCCTTTTTTTCACGTTCATCAACCTCAGCCATTCAATATATCATTTGTAAAAGAAAATATAATTTATAGCTAACGACAAACTACCGTTAGTTCTAAAATTAGTCTTTAAAACACTATAAATTTGTAGGCCTGTTAACCTTATGGTGTAAGTTTTTATTAAATGTATTGTTATTAATGTTTTAATTTTATTAGTACTGTCAGATGATTAAACACCATTAATCGTATTCAAAATTAGTTTGTGTCTACATAATAAATGTGTGTGCTGTGTATATTATGTATATATAAATACACATGCATGTATATATTTCAGAAGAAAAAATGTTTATATATATATAATATTTATTCATAACATAAATTACATTAATATAAATATAGAAATGTAAATGCATGTCAGTACTTTTTTAAATTATATGCTGTATATGTGTGTCTTTGTAATAAACATACACAGAACACACACACATATATTATGCAAATAAAAACATTTATTTTGTATGCCATTATTCATTTGACCGAACTAAATTTAATATATTGTCTATTCAGTTTTAACATTCATTTGATGTTCATAAGATCAATAATAAATGAGGTCCCAAGGTTTTAAACTGTATTATAGTGTGTCCCAATTGTCATTAAAACACTCATATAAAATGCAAATCGCATATAAAAGGAGTAGAACATAAAACAGCTTATAATATTTCCTTTGACCTCTTGAGGTTGATTAACATTTTCTGAAGGCTAAGCACATCATTTCACTGACTGCTTTTAAGAAAAACAGATATTCTGAAGCATTTCGGGCACTATTTTATAGAAAGCGCCTCTGGCTGTTGAGACGGGAATAAAGTCTGCTGTGTGTGGGATGATAAACATTCTGTTATCTTCTTGTTTGATGTTGTTTGCCCAGTGCTTGTAGTGAAATTAAAATTGCCCCAAAATCCATCTGTCCTCTGTCAATGTCTTATGTAAGATACAGTCATACTTATGTTACATAATTTTTGAATGCTCTCTAAATCTCTACGAAAAAGAGTTATGTGGTGCGTTGAAGAACGAAGCTTGGTAAAGCTAACTCAACTATCATAATACCGCAGTGTATAATGCTACAGATAATATGATCTGTCATGAAATATTACATAAAGCACGTTTAGTGCTATACATCTTGACAATACTCAATAGAAACAATGCCAGTACAAACAGCCACACGTTTTTTTTTTCCCTGATTAGAGTAATCGGATAGATATTATGTTGGTAACTGTAGTAACACCCCATACCAGCCTTTTTGGAAACATAGCATATTTTTCTTTTTTTCCCAGGAAGCCTTTGCTTTTTGCAGTGTGCTGCGTGCACAGAAACACACACACTGGCTTCCAAGAAACACTCCTGTTGTCCATTTCCATGAAATGTTGATGGTTTTCTTTCACTAGGGGCTGTATTATCTCCCAAGAAGCTCTGGAAAGCATATCCATTTGGGTACATTAATTTTCCACACTTCCAGTGACATACCTCAGCCCATCCCTTCAAGTCTAACCATTATTTTAAAAGTCATGAATCCAATGATGGTCTTATGAAGCAATATGCTCTCAAACTAAACATACACTACTCAAGGTATAGACTCTTTCCATTACTGACATAAATATTCCTTTGTGTTCCTCGGGTTGCAGCGGGAGCTTGAGAGTGTGTTGAGGGAGCATTGAACTCCCTGAAAGGGCCCAGATTACCAGAGCCACATCAAGCTGAGCTTATCACATTGCTCTTGAGAGTACCGGCAGTGCAGTAAAAGAGAGATTTACAGGAGGTCGGTCCCATGAGTTTCTTATGTACTGCACATGAGCGCTTTGAGATGGTACGGTGTTGAAAGGAACTTAATTAAATAGTTCAATTCATACTGTTTGAGCCTTTATGAAAAGTTGCTTTCTTCTAATGGAAGAGTAGACAAACTTAACTGTCAGTTATTGACGCTTAAAGTCAATAAAGAGAACATACACTAAATATTAAAATCTTTAAATATTTGTAAAAAATGCTATTAATTCCAAGCCATATTTATGTCCAAATAAGCTATGCTCCAAATATGTAACCTTGAGATTGAGACCTTAAGATAACAACAGTTTTGATCATAAAAGGTTTTAAAGTACCATTTCCTAACAGATTAACATTTAAATTTGTAAAACAAATTAATGCCTAAATATGTAATAGGGGGAAAAAGCAATAAAAAAGGATTCTTGAGAGTTAACAGGTTTAGTGGGTGAGAAAACAGGAGAAGAATATTTAAATATAATTTTATTTAAACATACACACACACATATAATATTCCATACAAAATAAAAGTTTTATATAATTCAGGTGTTTACTGTTATAAGTGCAAACACATGCAGTATATATTTTGTATAAATGTATATACATTTATATATTCATATTATTATATTTTAGATTATATAAAAATATATATTTCATATAAACATAACAGATTTTTCTCATATTTATATATATATATATATATATATATATATATATATGTGTGTGTGTGTGTGTGTGTGTGTAAAAAAAACTAAAATATTTTTGTATTTAAATGTACATAATAAATATACACAGCACACGTCTGAAAGCATTAAATATGTATTTCTTTTTTAGAATTAGATTTTTTGTTGTTCTTGTTTAACATAATTTAACTTAATCTGCACCACATTTCAAAAGGCATAAATGACAGCCCTATAAATATATTAAAAAAAAATACTATAAGAATGATATACTAATAGGAATACTTAGTATGTTATTACTATTAATCAATAGTAATTTTATTTAAAATGTTTTTTAAGTATTTTTTTTAGTATTTTTATATTTATTTATTTAAATAGCATGGGGAATAATCCACCGAGGCAATCCAAAGAAATATTCCTCCATTACATAAGGGAAGAAGTAAAAAAAGAAAAACTTCATGCAACAACAGCCATATAAATGCTATACTGTTGGGTCACCCCAACATGAAATGCCACTTTTCTTTTTTCTCAGAAGCATATAGTACAGTGTTTACATCTGCAGTCCTCTGAGGGAATGTGGACATGACCTTTGGATGAGGGGAATTTGTTTTAAACTCTTTCATGCAACAAACCACTTTTGAGCTCAAACCAATTCCATTAAACTTGCACAGAGGAAACAGCCTGATCCTGGATCAGAGTTTTTCAATCCAATTAAAGGTGTCTGTCCTGTCCTCAGCCACACTCGAAAAAAGAGCTATAAAAAGCAGCACTCTGTTTGTTTTGAGCACTCGTGACATGTCAACTTCTGGTTCTGCTAAAACTGTGACTGTGGAAGGAGACTTGAAATTTGTCTAAAAAAACCGGACAGGGAACAGAAGGAGCAATAGAAATGTTTGAGAAACCTGTGCTGACAGTCATATTTTTTTGCAATTTCAATTGAAAGTAGCATTAATTATGCTGAAATACATTTTAAGCACATTGCATTATTTTAGTTAAATTTAAAATAAGGAAACATATTATTACACTTTTGTTTTAAATGATCTGAATTAAAATATCACAGACTAAGTGAATAAAATATGGTCAAACTTATTGGAAAATAATTATACATTTTTGGCCACAATAATTTTTTATATAATAGGAACAGACCCTTTTAAATGGGAAAACACAAAACCATTACTATGATTGTTCATAAACTGTACCATTAATACACATTGTCAGCTTTCCGTGTTTTGAATTAAAACTTTCCTGTTATTACAACTATTTTGAATCTGAAATACAATTATGTTAACATAATAACAGTTAACTTATGAGCAATGTGACTTGAATATAGAAATCAGTGCCTCAGCTCCTAAACTGTGATTATTGCCATTATTTCTTTGTTACGACAACTGACTAATAATGTGTTGCAAAGATAATTATGACCAATATAATGAGAACATGCTGAAAAGTAGCTATTCTCGTATTTATGAAAATTGCATGGGTAATATTTATATTAATTGTTAAATTATGCATACAGCTGAGGACATTTTTGAAGTAAACATTAGAAATTAATTGCATTCTGAAAGTGTTCGCCGACATGCATCGTTGGTTCGCTGCTTTTATTAGCTCACTTTGTCTTCAGATGAAAATTCTCATTTTGTCTTTTATACAGACTCTCAGCTGAATTTATAAATTATAACAATTAGCATCGTCGGTTAGAGAGGTGCTTAATTGTTGCTTAATTAACTCTCAGTGACAGAGACGTGTGTGGAATCAAAAGCACTGGCCCAGGGCAGCAGGAGCCATGCGGGCCAGAAAACCAGCTGCTGTCTCTGAACACTTGCCAACAGATCCAAGACTAAAGTCTCACTTCAACCACCGACACCGATGGGAATTAATTACATCCTGAAGAAAATTCTTAAAGGAACATGCCACTTTTTTGAAAAATAGGCTAATTTTCCAACTCCCCCAGAGTTAAACAGTTGGGTTTTACCATTTTTGAACCCATACAGCTGATCCAACACAGTCTCACGAGCAATTCGTACATATTCATACGAGGTGCCAAATTTGTGCCAATTCGTATTAATTCGTACGACTTCACTCGTACGTTTTCGTACGATTTGTCTAAAATCACGTGATGGGTAGGTTTAGGGGCGGAGTTATGTTTAGGTCATTCGTACAAATTCATACGAATTGCCATCTCGTAAAATACGTACGATTTAGAATAAATCGTATGAATTCGTACGAGTGAGGTCATACAAATTCGTACGAATTAGCCACCTCGTAAAATACGTACGAATTGCCGTGAGATCAGGTTGGCTGATCTCCAGGTCTGGCGCTAGCACTTTTAGCTGTAGCTTAGCATAGATAATCGAATATGATTAGACCATAAGCATCATGCTCAAAAATGACTTCAGATATTTTTTTATTTAAAACTTGAGTCTTCAATAGTAACATTCTGTATTTTAGGCTATTTTAGGATTTTTTTAGGCAGATATGGCTCTCATACTCTCATTCTGGCTTAATAATCAAGGAACTTTGCTGCCGTATCAGTGCTACAGGCACAGTGACACCACGCAGCACTATTGTCAGGCGATATGTAATATTATTGCGCCTGCTGCAGCGGAATGAGAATATAGTTCCTAACCATATAAGTCTAGAAAACAGTAACTTTTCATTTTTACGTTGGTCTTAGTATACGATGTAACTATAGAAGAGTCAAATTTTAAAAATAACAAAACTCTCCCAGAGACGTGAACATGTTCGTCTGTTGTGTTGTGAACAGATCTTCTGTAGTGTGGGTGTGAAAGAGCAACAGAGAGGGAGAGGGAAAGCACAAGCTGAATGTTTGCAGGAGCGAATGTGAGATGTCCACACAGCAGTCAAACTCCATCACATCAGCCGGGCTCCTCTGCAGTACAGGGCTAATTTGATATGAGCAATATTTACCCATCCCTCTCTCTGCTCCCCGCCCCGGCTGTACCGCTGGGTGCCCATCTGCAGATAGGGTAAGAGGATAAATACACCCTGGATGCACTCCAGTCACTCCCTGCATGCTTGACTAAGAACAGATTTGGGAGCCGGGGATGTAATATCACTGTATAAATCTGACAATTGCAGTGATATAATTTTGTCTGTGGGGCTGTTATTTTTGCACTTGTTTTTGAGCTTGTTGTGGTTTTCATATGATGTGATATTCTTATGATGTTTGTATGTTGTGTGTCAGACTGTATGTGCTATTTAGGGTAGATTAAATGTTTTTCTAAGAAGTAAATAATAAATAGTTCAAATCAGCATATTAGAATAATATTTTACAGTATTAATATTTTTATTGTATTATTGATCAAATTAATAGTGAGCATAAGAGACTTTTACAAAATGTTACAGAATCTTTGCAATTGAAAAAAAAAGTCAATGAAGTAATAAATTATTCCTATTTAAAAGATTTCTTCAGGGTTCAGGGTTGCAGTTTTGACAGGTATGTGCCATTTTTGCCTGCATAATGTCTTGTGAAAAAAGGTTTCAGACACCAAGATTTGGCAGTGGACTTTCATTCAGAAGGCACTAACTTTACTGACACTGACTTTGTTATTTTGAACAATCTGTTGATGAGCAAATCAGTATTTTAGAATGCTTTCTGAAGCATCATGTGACACTAAAGACTGGAGTTATGATGCTGAAAATCCAGGTTTGATCAATAAATTACAATAAATTACACACTCTCACACACACATCTATATGTATATGTGTATATATATATATATATAGACATACATACATACATGTAATTTATACACACATTTTCAAATGTGGTGAAAATTAAACGAGAACAACAACAACAACAAAACAATAATAAAAAAAATAAATAAAATTTTCTTTTTCTATCTGAGATCTCTCCCAGCCACCCAAGCACTCTCATAAAATCCTAAAATTGTCCTGAAATGCTCCAGGGTTTATGACACATAAAGTATTTCACAGGTTTATGAAGCAAGCTAGAGTTTAATATCTGGGAAATTATTTATTTATTAGTCTTTATAATTACCCTTTCATAAGCGAACGTCATTATCACTATATTTGAAAGATTCCTTTGTGTGTGTGTGTGTGTGTGTGCTCACAGCTCAGTGATGTCAGTCTGAGAAATGCATTAGTGTCCAGTCGCCTCTTCTTCTCTCTGTTCTCTCATCACCTACTGCATTTACTGTCTCTCAAGTGTTTTATAATGAGCTGTCAGGGTTAAAGCACCAAATCCTGAGTTTCATTTACTCTTGTTTGCAAAAGCAATTGTAAAGAGGAAATCATATATCTTATTTGTTTGCATTCAATTACACAACCCGTCACAGGCCCCGCTGACGTCAACGTAATTAACCCTGAGCAAACAAACCGATGAGTTCACTTCATAGACACACAGAAATAAAACAGAACAGCATTATCTGAATGTAATATGGTCTTGATGACTGGAGTGTATACTTGCACAGACATCATCATTGCTTATCTCTTGTAAACACTCCTCTTTTGAAGAACAGGAAGTGGCTTCTTTGAATCAATCAAATCGCGGCATCCATTCATCACAGATTATTAGCAAGGTGAATAGGGCCTAAACAGTGTAAAATCTGTGTGGGTGTAAGTTTGGGAAAAAACAACACATTTTGCAGGCAGCGGGTGTTGCCACGACAACCATCACTTCTGACCGTTTTTTCTTCTCTTTCCACTTACTGTCTTGTTAATCTCCTTCAGTCTGGCCTCTATTCTATATCTCAGACCGTTGCCTTTCTCTTTCTGTTCTAGCACATTGAGTCATGTGACTGGTCGTGTGTTCCGTCGAGGCACAGAGCCTCATGATTGGTTGGTAGCAGTCCAGGTCTGCTCTCTGCATTTATGTTGGGAACACGAACAGATGCACAGATGAACAGGTGGAGATAGAGAGAGACAGAGAGATTTGTAATTATTTATTGAGCTTGCACGCTGTACACAGCACACATCTATTTCCTTATAGCCAGTGCATGTACTTGGAAACATTAAACTGTTGGAAACTCTTTATCTGTGGCACAAATGTCACTCTGTCCTTCGACTTAACATTAGCAGATCAAGTGGCTCGGCTGGTGGCTTGCCTTTCAGGGCTTTTAATATCTTGGATTAATTGTCTGCACTTTGTCTCACCGTACTTATTCTGTTCATCCTTTCGTCCCGATAATTACATGACTAAAAGGTCAATATGCCTGCAGCTTACGATGACTTTTTCTAGTGCACAAGAAAAATACTAACTCATTATGAAAATCATTGAGGATGTTTTCCCTGATGAAAAGAACCGCATAGACCAAAATCAATTTCAATGACAGTTTATGTTAAAATGAATACAAGTTTGATAATGGTCTAGTTGGCGGGATGTGGTGCTCATACTCAAAACTAGTTTAGTCTTTATAATAAAGCTTTTTGATTAGTTAATAATTATAGTAACTTCTTTGCCTAGTTTGTCACCTATAAAATAAAATAGAATCTAATTTATTTTATTTTGTTATTTTATTTCATTTATTTTATAGGAGTCAAACTAGAAAAAAAGGCCTTTATAAAAAATAAATAAATAATCTTATCTTTTTTGTCTTATTTGTTTCCTATTAAAAAAAGTTTGTTATATTAATTAATTAATTATTTAAAAAAAAAAATAGATTTTTGATTTAAAGTAGTTAAAAAAAGTTTCCTCATTTGATTTAGTTAAAATTTATATCAGCATCACCAATCAGACTCATCTCTTTTGATATTCAGATTTGTTGTTAGTCTAATCAAAATAAGAGGTTTAAAATTATATCAATGAAAGTATTACTGCTAAATCGTGGTTCCCTTGTCTGTCGGTCACTATGACGTTATGTCGTGACGACAGACTGGGTCATTAACTTGGGAGCCCTGATTCG
>JAUMHP010000074.1:5104590-5123254 GCA_032361065.1 Enteromius trimaculatus | reverse complement strand
TTTCCGTGTGCAGACACGTCACCAGCTTGACCTACCATCGAGTACCCCCTGCCCACCTTTTAGCATTTTTAGGCTTGTAGGGCTGGGACGGAGCCTTTAAAAACAATGCAGTGTAGAGAGAGAGATAGCTCGCAGTGTCTACTCAACTAATGGCATTGTCTTATAACTGCTTTCATTCATCCCCTTTAAATTTATTTAGGGGGATGAAAACCAGCAGGCTTGTTCTTGAAGGCATTTATTCAATTTGTTCGCGTCGTAGAAACGTTTGAGTTATCATTACAACAGCGCAGTTACTTTACATCTCTGCTGCTGCTTTATTTTAGTTCAGCAGCAGCGTGAGATACTGCATTAATGAGTTCCTCATACTGGGGCGGTAGAGACCGTGGTCTCCTCTGCGTTCTAACCTCTTCATCCTCGGATGAGAAAGGGGGAACGCCGCGCCACTTTAGCGAGGGGAAGTAGCAGAACGCGCTTCCTTCCTCAAATTGCTAGCGCTTATCGAGGCTCTCTATTTATCACTATAGAGTTGCCCCTGGGAGCAAAGCACACGTTTGTGATTATCTTCTCTTATTCTTACACAACATCTACAGTTCTCCTATTATGTTGGAGAACTGCATTAACATGCTTTGCTCCCCGGCTGACTACATATCTCATGCATGTTAACCAGCAATTTCTCTTGCATGGAAGAACAAGCACTTGGATGGTTACTGATGGTTAGATGGTTAGTCGCCCTCGCCCCTTTTCTTTTTTGACAGAGACACTTTAAGATAGGACAAACACATAGTCAACACATAGCGCTTCGCTGAATGACAAAAAGCTATCTGGCCGGCGTTTTCCACGCGCTTATATGCTTCCTGGCCAGTGACGTCACCCGCCATGACGTCCCAACTCATCATTGGCTGATTCAACACACGATTCAGAGCCGTCATGCTGAGGGCGTTCCCAAAGCGCCTTGTCGACGCAGCTCGAGTTCCTGAAAAGGAACCTAGATATTTGCCAATTGAAGGTTAAGTAAGATTCAGTTAACATAGAGATAATTTTGTAATCTTTCGGTAAAATTTTAAACCCTGTTTGACGTTCTTTCTTGTCACAGGACACAAAAGAATCATTGCAATATCAGAATGTCTGTTTTCCATGCAATAAAGTGAACAGTGACTGTAAGGATGAGAATCTCAAGGTTATATAATGGAGTGAATAACTGAACAACAACTTTAATTAATGGTTCATTGGTCAGGAGGACCATTTTCCTTTGGATTTTATACTGATTTTATGTTCATTTGGGACTAATGAGCTCCAAGCCACCGCTCACATTCATTTTTTACCCTTCTTAGAACACTCCAACATCAAAATAGACTTAACAGACAGCGCAGTATATACAGGAGGCAAACACTGCTTGCATAAGCAATTATTCCTTACACATATGGAAATATAAGCTTAACAGAAGGCCATCATATAATGCTTTCCTGACAAGTCATTCATCATCAGGAGGAAATGACTAGGATGAATGAAAAGAAGAGAAAGGCATTATTATATCACCCAGGACTGGGTTATTTGGGGATAGAATGATCTCATGTAATACCCCTGTGGCTGATGCAAAATTACCCTTTTAACTAATTGAAAAACCATTTAAAATTATTACTATAGTTAAAGGGTGTGTATGTGTGTGTGTGTGTGTGTGTGTGTGTGTGTGGAGGTTTAAGTCTCAAGCAAGTTGAATCACTATTCTGTTACTCCATAATAGTAAGTAATAAACGGCCAACTACAGGCAAGCAATTTTCTTATTAAAGCGCAAAACCTCCATGAATAAATAACAGTACTGCAAATGCAACATTTCCATCTTCTTAAATGCGTGTCTATGCATGTTAAGGTGAAGAATATAGAATTTGAAACAGCTCTTGTTTCTCTTGAGAGAAAATAGCCTTATCTTGACATACTGTATTATTTTGTAGGGGAAAACAATATACTGCATCAAGACAAATGACAGAGAAGAGGCTCCCATGTCATTTGTGAACTGCTGTATGTGCCAAAGGTCAGATAGCTATCAGACAGGGCTGAATTAAGAGGATGTATGACACAAACACACTCACTCACGTAAATAATGGTCATTCTGCTTGGATCTTCAGAGAAAATGGAGAACAACAGGCACAATCTGCATTTTTCTGATCGTGTTCACGTTACCCTTCAATCATACCTCCTCCTGAGAGCCATAATTATTGGTGGTGTTCTGCTGTTCTGGTTTTGTACATTTGTCCCCCAAACATGTGCTCTTTTGTCATTTCAGCACCTGTGCTGGAAGGGGTGAGACGTAACAATGTCATTGGATAATTTAATGCCCTGCCAAAGATTAAAATATAATAGAGACTTGGAAGTGGACTTGGTACATGTGTTGGTAAGCAGCCACTGAATACTGACACCTAGCAACTACCTAGAACACTCTAAGACTCAAATGGTAAGATATACTTTGAATTGCAAGACATTAAAACTAAGTCAGAATTCTATCTATACAGTATATCTCACAGTTCTGACATTTTCTCCAAATTGTGAGATAAAAAAAAAAATCACAATTACCTTTTTATTTTTTCATCCAATGTTGGAAATAAGCTTGTATACTTTACAGGTTCAACACACTTACACACAGGATGAGATGTAAGTCTTACCTACAAACGAGTGTATCTATCATCAAAGCACTACAGGTGAGCAACCCAGAGCTCATTTAATTTCCCCTGTAAATGATTAAGTATGGTCCCTTCAACTCTTTCCATCAATGAAACATTCAGAGGCTGGAGTTACATGATTTGCGGCCTTATTTAACACCCCAAAATATGACCTTGCTTCTTCTGTGTGTTTTATTTACCTACTTTTCAGTAGATCAGGCTGGAACTTTTCACTCCCATATGCTTTTTTATGTGATTGGACTCTAACTCTAACTTGCCATATAGTAAATGTGCATTTAAAGGTGCATTTATTTTACAAAAAAAATCACAATTAAAAATGACATTTCTTCAGCTTTCTTCAGTCTTTAGTGTCACAGAATAAATTAAATTCAGAAATCATTTCAATATGTTGATTTGCTGCTTAAAGTGCCCCTATTATGCCATTTAACATGTGGCTAATATTGTTTCATGAGTCTCTTTAAACAGGCTTACATGTATGCAAGGTCAAAAAACACTTTAGTTTTCTCCAAAAATAGATCTAATTTTATCCCATTTCTAAATGATTCGTAAACGACTCGTGTGAAGCAGTTCGAAGTCTCAGTCTGTCTAAACCCCTCACTGCTGTGATTGGTCAGATGGCGCAGTCCTATATGATTGGTCTACCTCTACAGCGGTCCACAGAGCTTGTACCAAAACTACCGTGGACAGTGCTTTTGTAAGTGAATCGGGCACACCTCTATATAGTGAACTTCAGCAATGTATAATGCATAACACTGCGTTAAGCCATCGTTTATCATTAACTAATGATGAGACAGGCAGACAGACTGCATCAATCACAATGTGTAGACTACATTAGGCCCACAGCTGAACAACAGAACTACAGAAACACAAGTTAGCCGGTTACCAAGACATGTGCAGGGTTGTTACACAACTTACACAAATACATATTTTGAACAATCGCTAGAAAATACAATCATCAATAATTAATCTTACAGGTAGAAGTTCAGAGGGGCAAGCCAGTATAGTGCCGAATTTTGACCCCCTGGCAGATTATGACTCCCCTAGTATTGGTAGGTTTAGTGTTAGGTGTGGGGGAGGGGTTAGGATTAGGGGTGGGGTTAGGATTAGTATTGATTTCAACGAGGGGAGTCATAACACTGGTCCAAATAAACTGGTCCATCTTTTAAGACCAAGTGTTTGAAAGGAAAGGAAGTGACATGTGGCCAGGTATGGTTTCCCTTACAGCATTTAACCCATCCAAGTGCACACACACAGCAGTGAGACGTGATCAACCACACACACACCGTGAATCCACACCCGGAGCAGTGGGCAGCCATGGGGTAACGGTGCCTTGCTCAAGGGTCTCACCTCAGTCGTGGTATTGAAGGTGGAGAGAGCGCAGATTAGTCACTAACCCCACCCACTATCCCTGCCTGGACCTGGGACTCAAATCCGCGACCTTTGGGTTACAAGCCCAACTCCCTATCCATTAGGCCACGACTGCCCCGAGAGTATCGCGTTGTACTCCAATATTGGAAAAGCAGTCATCAGTAAAATGTTGCGAACACAACCAGATACTGTACTGCTTAAAGTGTTGAATAAAATGAATGTTAATCACTCATTCTTTGTAGATTCATCTTTCAGAAGGGCATATGAAACAAATTAACACTCACTGGATACAGAGTTTTCTTGACATGATGTAATCCACAAAGAAATTGTACTGTTTGTGGGCGGAGCAAGTTGTTCGTGACGTAGAACGTGGGCAGACATTATGCAAATATGTTACTTAGTGACGTGTATCCGTAACAGAAAAAGATTCAAATTGCTGACGACACGTTTAGGCGAATGTGAGTCGACTCTTTTTTTTGATAGACAATAACTTTATTTATCTTCCACTGTCGCCGTCACACTTTGCAAATAGTTTACTTTATGTTCACATACAGCTGCATCACACACCGCATGAAAGATCATATTTGAAAAAGCATAATAGGGGCACTTTAAGACGTTTTGTAACAATATGCCAGTTTTACGACTTTTTTTTTTTTTTTCATTTAGGATTCTTTGGTCTAAAATCTATTAGACTCATTATTAACAAATATTTATTAATAACTGAGCAGATCTATGCATCATGTCCACTATTTTAAACACTACTTAGGAAAAAATGTTGAAGGGTGTACTGTAAATCAATTTTTAACAAAGTTGTAACCCTCTGGGTTTCCTCATTTGTGGGTTCCTTTCAAGTTTGTGTGTGTATGCAGGTTTACACAGCTAATGTCCCACAACTTTGAATATATACATATATATTTTTTTTTTTACAGTGTAGGCTAGTATGCAGTTCATTGGTATCTACTCTGTATCTGTGGCCTAGTGAACAATGACCAGCTAAGACTAGTCATAGGAAACAGCTCATAGCAGCACTAATCTCTCATCTCTCTCTTCCTGGAATCAGCAGTGGTTACAGACCTAAATCTTTTAACTTGCTACGTCACTACAGCGCACAAGTGTGACTCACCGGCCCAACAGCCAATCACAACACACCAGCTTATTGCGTTCTCCACACGACCTGCTTACCCGTCACTTACCCTTCCCAGAGGGGACATCGTCTTCATCGGGATGTTCTCTCTCTCCGGCAGGGAGTAAAGCTCCTCATATAGTAAACAGCTTAAATTCAAACACAACAGACCGCCACTGCCACTGAGGCTTATTTCAATGTTGTTAAAGCGATCACGGACAATTAGATCTGTCAACTGCATGCTTCATAATGTAAACATTGACACAAAGCAGGCCATGTGTGTTTAGCACTGTAGCATGATCAACAGCTGTGGTCTTTAGCTTGAGTGACTGTCATCAACACCTAAAAACCTGTTCATCACCTCCTTATCGCAGTCTGGCGGTCACACAATGCTGCGTAAGACCCTGATCACCAGCAGTTATTTTGACTTTGTATAAGCCTGGATGATCTGCTTAATGAGTGAAGGCTAATGGTGAAACAGTTATAGTGTGTGTGAGTCTTGTGGTTAGATACCAGGTTCATAAAATTAGTTTTTAAATACAGGTTTGTTCACACTCTATTGAAGCTGGCTTATTACATTTGATTTTAGTACTATGTTTGAAATAAGTTTCAAATAGGAAATGAAAAATTAATTGGAATAAATATTAATATGTTTTGATGTTTTTGAAAGAAGTCTGTTATGCTGACCAAGGCTGCATTTATTTGATAAAAAAAATACAAAACCATAAGATTTTAATATATAATTGTAATTTCACTGATTTTTATTTAAATTATTTTATTTTAATTTTTTAATGTAATTTTGCTGCTCAAAAATGTTGAAAGTAGTTGTGCTGCTTTATTTTTCTGTAAAAATTGTGAAACATCATTCTAAAGTATATATATATATATATATACACACACACACACACGCACACACACACACAATTAAGTACATTAAAATAGAAAATAGTTACATAATATTTACTGTAATATTGTAAAATATTGTATTTTCCAAATATCTTTCATAAACATTTCAAAATCTTAATTATTCCATTGATACAATCAAAGTGCAGAGTGTTACAGTATATTACAATATAATACAACATGTGCATTCAAAAATAGATTACTAAGAAATGTGCAGATCCAAATGGTAATGCAATCACTTTAAAATGTGTCAAGGCCATTTTCACAGCCCTTTTGTTCAAGCTCAGGTGGGTTTTTGCACAGGTGCACAGTGGCCCACTGACCTCAGCAACCTCGAGGAAACACCATCGCCAACAGAGAATCAGTACAAAAGATAATTTGCACTGCGAAGACAAAGATCAATGTATTTTTCAGTCAGTGAACCCACACATATGCTGTCAGATTGTTAGCAACCTGTCACCAGCACAAGCAGTGGGATTTCACACATGGCAATGATGAAATGCAAAGCTTTGTAAATCTTCATGGGATTTGGATTTTTTTTTTTTTTCTGTGCTCCTGCTGCATGAAGGTATCTTATGAGCTTATCCCTTAACACGTGCCATCTATCTACAGATCAGAAGGGAATGTTGAAACAGTAACTCTGACCATAGGCTTACTGAATACAAAAAACCCCAGAAGAGATGGCTAAAAACGTCATTTGCAATGTAATTGGCTAGCTTCATTTTAGATTTACCCACCAGTGAACAACCGGTTGGTATCGGTCAGACAATGTTGAAGCAAGCTTCTTTGTCAGCATAAAAGATGATGATTAAAACAATTCACATTAATAGCAGAATACCAGCTTAAAAAATTCAATTTTATAAAATTAATAAATAGCATGTCATAAAAATACTAAAATATTGTAGTATTGCAATATAAGTAAATACATTTTTCCCAGTTTCACAAAAAAGGCTTGAGCCTAGTCCTAGAATAAATGTAAATCTGAGCTGTTTCAACCAAAAGAAACTTGCACTGACTGATCTTAAAACATGTCAATGCCTTTGTTTTGTCTTAAGATGCACAACATTAATGCTTTTTTAAGGCATGTTTATAAAAAATTACCTTATTTAACTAAAGTATATGGCCTAATCCTGGCTTAGGCTAAGCCCTGTCTAAACCAGGCTTTTAAAATATATAATTAATCACCTTGTTTAATAATAAATCAACAAAAACATAATCAGTTAAAATGAACAAAGTAATTTATACCGTGATATGAGAGAGTGCAAGAAAGAAAGATTTTACATTTTTATTTTTAAATAATAAATAATGTCTATATAGAGATTTACATATATTGTATAGAAAACTTCATTATAGTTGACTGTGAATAAATGTTCCATTTATAAAAACAATAAATGTTAAAGGGGTCGCATGATGTTGCTAAAAACATTATTTTGTACATTATTTTGTATTTGGTGTAATGCAATGTGTTTATATGGTTTAAGTTTAAAAAAAGCACATTTGTCCACATACTGTACCTTATAGTTTCTCCTCTAAGCCCCGCCTCCTGAAAGGGGTTGATTTGTACCAAGCTCATCATTCTAAAAGTTGCATCACGCCTCGTAAACATAATACCATGTCTGCATTCAAACAACAAGCACTGCACATCACTTCTCAAAACTCACGTTTGAATAAGTAACAGGTTCCTTTAATAGGAAAATGTAACTTACTTAAAGGTTGTGAGTCAGAAGCGCCAGATTGTCCTTGCAGATGTAGAATTGCTCCACTTTATAGTCTCTGTGCACAGCCAGCGTAGGCTTCTGTCCAGGTTTTAGGAGTCCATCCTCCATAAACGCGCTGAACACTTTCTAATATTTGGGTTGAACTGTTCTGAAACAGTGTTGTGAGTACAACTTAACCACTGATTTCTAGTTGTGTCCTCTTTTGGATGCACAAACAAAGTAGTTTCCTTTTCACACTGAAACACAGCATCTCCAGAACATGGCGGCCCAGCAACACTACAGCGAGAGTATAACTTCGCCTCTGCCTCTTTGCCTAAACATTTGGGCGGTGTTATGAATATAAACCCACACAGTGACTTACAAACCTGGGGGCGTGTTTAAACGAGCCATTTTACGGGGTTGTTTTATAACACTCCAAAGAGAAAGGAAATCGCGTCAAATGACCCCTTTAAATACATGTATTGTCGTATTGGTAACTTGTTGATCCCTATTTGTATGAATAAATATAAATGTAGATTTATTAAATTAATAAATAGTATATTTATACAACAATACTAGATTGTTGTAGCAAATAAATAAAGAGTGAGTATTTTGCAGATGACCTCCATGTGCCTTTGGTCCAGCAGCAGGCTGAGTCATGTAATAGTTGATGAGGAGTTATTTTGGACTGAAGCTCTGCTCTGAAAGCCTCATGTCAGGTGAACAACACAGATCTGATGACTCATGCAGTGAAACTACAGTTCTCACTTGGTTTCACAGTGTACGACAGAACATAAATCTTTTACACTGCGTGTCAGAGGGCACTCAACTATTAGCCGGCGGGCAAAAAAAAAATATACACAAACCAAGACCAAGAGCATAGAAAACAGAGTACAAATGTTGCCGCAGCTCTGTAGATCATATTGTCGAGGGACTGGCAGTGTTGCAGTTAGAATAAATGCAGAGAGGAGGCCGGTTGATTTCACAGTATTCCCTCTCTCGTTTTAGCCCTTCTGTTCATAAGAGGACATTCGCTGACTGAGGATTTACAGTACCGTCAGCGCTTTCAACCAATCTAAACTTGGCCAGCTTCACTGCTCATGTAAAATAGCTTTAACAGTCTCCAGGGACAAATAGAGGAGGGACAAAACTGATTACAGCGGGATGAAAAAAAAAATAATGTATGCAGAAACATGTGATGCATGTGGACAAATTTTACAATGCAACACATGACTGACTGTGACATGAGAAGCTACTGAAACACAATAAGATAATAGATCCTCAGTTTGTCTTCATATGAACATATTTGGAGAAATTGTGCATAACATCACTTGCTCATCAATGGATCCTCAACACTGAATGGGTGCCGTCAGGATGAGAGTCCAAACTGCTGATAAATACATTGCAAAAAACAAATTCATCATCAGGAGGTTTGAACTTCAAACTAGTGGTTCTAGCTATAAAATAGGATTCCATTACCAATAATATTGTTTTCTGAAGTGAATCAGGAGAGAAATCTGCACAGATCAAGCAGAACTTATGTTGATTACTTGTTTGGACTCTGACGGCACCCATTCACTGGATCACCCATTCAGTGTTGAGGATCCATTGATGAGCAAGTGATGTTATGCACAATTTCTCCAAATATGTTCATACCACTGGATCACCCAGTGAATGGGTGCCGTCAGAGTGCTATATTTCGCAAACCCATCGACGTCTTGAAAGACCTGAGATTGAGTACTTTTTAAATTTTTGGGTAAACAATTCTTAATGGAATCAAATGTATTTGGAAACATAGCCTTACTGTAAAACATACACCAAAAACAAGGGTGTATTCTACATACACTCAAGTGAGCATTTATTTAAATTAACATTATGTCATCTGCAAGTGCGGCTTTTTTTTTTGTTGCGAATTCAGAGTTTACATAAGCTTAACGTTTCAAGGTGCAGACAGAATCTTTGTTATTAGCCATATGACTCCAGACTGCACACAATGCTTCACTGCTTCCAGCAGGTGTTATTTCAGTCTGTCTCACTCGATAACATACAGTCATTCAGCCTCCCAGGCCTCTGAAATGCGGTCTAGCAGCACAGCTCTCCTTTCTAGCAGTGAAAAACATGATGTACTGCTTTACTTTATGGCTTTACCTGGTCTCCGCAGTGCAGTGCTGTAAGTTATTTATGTCTGGCATCTATCGACTGCATTTAAAATCACATCAGAATGAATAAAGGTCTACACCTACATTTAATAATCTGTTTTGCTGCGTCTGGTAATGCTGTTTGTCCGTGTCTTATCTTTATTGATTGTCAGCCCACTGTCAAAGTCTCCTTTCTCTCTTTTTGAAAGCACATTAATTGAATCTGTCATCTACATAATTTTAAAGATGTGCATAAATGGCTTTGCATGGAAATAGAGTGGGAGATGTGCACACATGCAAGAAGCTTAATGGGGATTAATTGGATTACTTTAGTTAGATCAGAAAGCTCAAATTATGAGGTCTTCATAAGGAAATCCTATTTCAGTCAGAAAGGCTAAAGGTTATATAACATTATATAACAGTCGGTACAGTTGCACTGACCTCCTGCTGGCTGGAGGATGTAAGAGCATCATCCTCATTGCTGGAGTTAATTGGTTTTATTCTTAGAGGCTTAAAAATCACTGACTGTAGAATGACGAATAAAGCAACTATAAACAGCCCAGCTAACTGCAGACTGTATTACCTTTTACTTTTGTTGCAGACTAAAAGCATGTAAATGAGTATTCTTTTGAGTAGACTATATAGACAGCTTGCCAGTGTCTTTACATTATCAACCCCTTTGTTTCATTACATCACATGCAACTGTTAGCATTTAGCTAAATTAATTTCCATAAAATATTACTACCATCGGTCAACATAAAACAGTATTCGCAAACTTATGTAATAAAATGGCATATTTAAAAAAAAAAAAAAAAAAAAAAAAAAACTTGTTTCTTAATTTAAATATATTATTTTAAATTGCAATGTATCATTCACAATAAAATCATAATTAAACTGCAAATAGAGTGCTGCAAGGAAGTAGCTACTTTTCTTGTTGAAAAAACAGCATATGGTGGTAGGTTGTGAATCTGGCATGTTGATTTAAAGGGTTAGTTCACCCAAAAATGAAAATGTTGTCGTTGATTCCTCACCCTCATGTCGTTCCAAACCTATAAGACCTCTGTTCATCTTCGGAACACAAATGAAGACATTTTTGATGATGTCAGAGAGCCATCCGACCCTGCGTGGACAGCAACATGACTGAAATGATCCCAGTTCCATAAACGTAGCAAAACACATAACTTGCTAAGGACCAGCTTAAACCATCTCAAACCAGCATCCCAGCTTCAAAACATAACTAACCAGCATATGCTGTTTTTTTTTTTTATGGTTATAAGCCAAAACAAAGAAATAAATTAAAATTATCACTGTTTTTTTAATCAATGGGGGTTTTCCATTTTTCATTAAATGCAAGAAATAAGCTGTTTTTAAATTTTGTTGTTAAACAAGCCCCTTTTACTCGTTACTTTAGAGTTGCTAGCAAGTGGATAGAGGTTGCCATTAAAATGGCATCACAACAAGAAAGGTCAAGTCGTCTAATCACTTCTACTGTCACATTGAAATGTTTTTAATTAAATACTGTAAGAGTTATGCAAAAGGGGTGATTAATTTGACTTTGGTGTTCATTTATAGACACACTTAGCTCTAGTGCTAAGCTTCAAAAAATGATTGTGATCAAAAAACTGTTGGCCACAGAAATTATTTTCTGCAGTGCAGTTCAAAACCAATGGAAAAATCTTACTGGGTTTTTCTCAAAGAAACAATGCAAAGTAATGCTAACTTCTTAGTGTGCATATACTAAATGTCAAAAGATAACCATCGCCATCTCCTTTTTGTGGGTGACATTAGACCAAAAACCATGCAAACTACAAAAATCTTCTACACTAGCTGAACTCTCTGCCTTAATATTTTTAAAATACTAGGATTTTAGATGCACTAATCCTAATCTCACATACTGTGATGGACAGTATGCAGATTTAGAAGCAGCCTTCATGCACTAGCATTTAAATAGCTTTCCATCTGACCTTTCATAAGAGCATTTCATATCAGCATTCAACATTTGCTATGCTTTTTATCCTTTATCCTCTTCTGAACTTCCTAGTGAAGGAAGTCCCAAGTCTGTTTATTGTATATTCTCCACATGGACAAGATTGTGCAGTCTGTGGGAGAAAGCCCATGTGTAATGATACATTTGGCAAACAACAGAAGCACAACCAATAGTGCACCGCTGGAGATGTGGGATTATTCATCCCGTTCAGAATAAGTAAAGATTGATGGCAAAATCATGTTGGAGAACTGAATCAATACTTATCAGCAGAGCCATGGCATTAGTTATCTTCCAAAGCAATTAGCAGCTTGGAAAGGAAACCTTGAACGAGGGAATTTCATAGAAAACTGGCATTGAGGATTAAACCGCAGGATCAGAGGAAGAAAAGAAATTAAGGCTAGGGAGTCGAAGAAAGAAAATAACAAGAGGATCCCTTTAATACAATAGACCTATCACAATAGAATGTATTGAAATATTGGAACAAAGGGAAGCAAAATTAACTACTTGGTTTAATCTGTACACAATATAGGCTGAAAATGAAGGGAAAAATCAATACAAATTTAAGTGTAGAAGCACACTGCGTTTGTAATTTTGCTCTGTTGTTGAGTAGGATTTAAATTAGGACATTTTACTGCACACCTACATCAGTGTAGGCAACTGTGACCACTGGTCCTTGAGTTGAAGAGATGTGGGTTTGAGTCGTGTATGTGTCGGGAATCTCTGTTTATGATTCAAAACATTTCTGAAATGCCTGAAAACCCCCTGCATCATTCAGATAAATACTGTATTTAGGATTTAATTATATTATAAGTCTGTTTTTAAATGGTTTTGCCTCAGGAGCCATATTAGACATTAACAATCCATATTTTTATGTTTTTGAAAGAAGTCTGTTATCTTATTTGATCAAAAACAGTCATTCCTGTGATGCAAAGCTGAATTACACCAGTTTTCAGTGTCACATGATCCTGCAGAAATCATTAATATGCTGATTAACTGCTCAAGAAACATTTCTTATTATTAGCAGTGCTGAAGTGCTGCTTCGGGATTTTTTAATACATTGAAAGTTCAGCATTTATAATCGTAGCATTTATAAAATGTCATTTTATAAATAAATGTAATTTTATAATTTTCTTAATAAACATAAGACATTGTTTTAATTGTCTTAAAACTTAATATTTCTTTGCTGAAATTGTATTATTATCATTTTTATTTAATTCATAGTATCAGCTGCTATTGGATATTTAATTGTGTATTTGAATTGTGTATTTCTTGTTTGTTTTTTTACTTAATTATAGTTTCTGCCATCTAACACACATTTTATCGCGTAAAAAAATTCACTATTATTCACTGTAATCTTTAGCAAATCATCAAATGGATATCTATTTTTCATACTTCACATTATGATATGCCTGAGTTGCACTGTTGCATTTTAAACTGCTGAACTTAATGCTTTGTTTTATGTACACAAACCAGTATGCATTTTTAATAGCAGTCATTTATCAGTTATCGGCAATAACACAAGTCATCAGCATCAGTCAGAAACGTAATACCATTCATCCCTGAAAAAGCTTTGCTAGGAACAAATCAATGACCCAGACGTGTCTCCCATTAATATCTACGGTGGTTACTGCCCTGCTTCTGCGGTTTCAGGAGCAAAAGAAACGACAAAGAGATTCATGCTCCCTCCTCCCTTCCAGCTGAAGCCATAAAGACTTGATGACATTCAGATCTGTGCAGAATTAAACTGAGGTTGGCCCCCCCAACATCCTCCCTGTGGGACACGTGTGCAAGTGTGCAAAGACACAGAGACGGGCTGTACTGATGATCTGGGGGCAGAGAGCAGAGGAGACAGAGATTAATTATGTTCAAATGGCCATGCATAACTCACATCTGCTCCACCTAAAGATCCCGAGGCACGAGCCTGGATACAATGTGCTTGTTTCAGACTATTAGACATGCAGGCGTCCATATCCTCCCCCAACTCTATTCATGCAGGGGTCCACGAATCATGATGTGTGAACCCCGGCCAGCCACCACCCCCCAAAAAATTGCTCCTGACTCAAAATCTCTCGAATTAGATTTTTTTTTCATTTTCTGAAGGAAATGCAAAGGCACTCATCTGCTAGGTCGTCTTGACATCAGTAAAATCTTACATTAAACATCTCAAAAAGTACTATACCTTTTACCATTAATTACTTGAAGTGTGTGTGTTAAGGGTTCCATGAAGAACTTTTAAAATTCATGGAACCATTTCATTCGACAAAAGGGTCTTTAGAGTGGAAAAAGGTTTTTTATGTCTAAGAAAATACGAAAATAAGTATTTTTATAGAATGGATTTTTTGAGGAACCCAGAATGGTTCTATGTAATTTCTGCAAAATCATGTATCATTCATGTCTGCAGTTACTCATTGACATTTAATACATGGGTGTCCCTTCCTCCTCAGTCCAGGATGAGGTGGCACATGGGGTTTATGTTCCAATTAGGATGTGTACACACACACACACAAGTCTACAAAGGGGACAGAAGTGTGGGACAAATGGTAAGACAAAGGCAGGGCAGTGCCGTAGAGTTTAATGGCTTGATGTACGTCTGGCATCGTCCTTCCGGATCCAAAGGGGACATTCTGCTCACATAAACGTCTGTCTTACAACACTGTGGAGTTATACGCAAAATAAATTACCATCCATTTGGCATTTATAGCATGCTAATTACAACCTCTTCTGCTGGGGACTTCTAAATCAAATCAGAAGCTTAAATATCGTTCAGCGCAAACTTATGTTTTTTAAATCAAGAAAAACAATGTATAAATTTAACAGAACATTCATGCAATGAATGTAAATAGGGATTATTTCCACAATGAAAAAAGCATAATTTATGAAAAACAATATTTTTTTAAAAGTTAAATAAAAGATGGCCATGTGATATGTGAGAAAATCATTAAGTAGCTCGGAACATTCTATCATATAATGAAATGTATACAGTATGGTATTGCACCCAATGGTAACCAATCATTATATTATAAACATAAGATGAACATAAAAAATACGATGACAAAGATGCAGTGCTACTAAATGATCAAACATACTAAAACAATTAAAGGTATTGTGATATTAGTATTATGTTGATTTTATTTAGTTTGGCTATGATTATTGTACAGTATAGTAAAAATCTGAATTCATCCAAACAAGATATATGATTCCAATACAGTTTTCCGTTTCGGCAAATTGGTGACTAATTTGTAAAATCTTATTTTAGAGTGTCTTACAATTGGCTTAGACCTCACTGACAAATATTTTTAGGGGTGGGACTATTTATGGAAATTTTTGCTTTTTCTAAAGAATTTTTTTTAATGTTATTCACATCATAAGAATTCATGTAAAATTGCCACCTCGTAAAAAAGTTACACTTTCCCACGAGATTGGGTTGGATCAGATGAGGGGAAACATCATTGGTTCTTTGCATCTCTTTTAAATGTTTGCAGTTCTCCAAGATTGAATATGCAAAAGTGCAAATGATATGGGAAAATATTCAGTGAATAACAACATCAGTTGTTTGGTCTGTTCCTTGTATATCACACAATTTGGTATAGACTACTTATATGGAACTCACAGAATCTCAATTAACTTTAGAGCAGCATGAACATTTTTCAAAACATCTCCATTTGTGTTCTTCCAAAAAAAAGAAAAAAAGTTATACAGATTTGAAACAACACCTATGACAGATTTATCATTTTTGCTTATCATTTCAATTTCCTCCAAGTACATGCTTATTTTATAAACAATGGGACCTTGCACAAAACTTTTAACATTAATTGGACACTGAATCATCCCTTGAGAAGAGAACAAGTCAGGACAACATCCTGAGAATGCCTTTCTTCATGTATATGATATCACACTTGTACGAATCGCATTAGGATGTGTGAGAACACAACACAACCCCAGCAAAGCTGCTTGGACAGCGCGCAAACAGTAGACCCTGTATTAATTATCCAGCTGCCAACATCACTCATCTCTAAGTACCTGTGTGAAACAGGGATGGGCAATGATAGATTTTACACTGGTGCAACAACCAACATGACACCATTATTACTCCTACAGGAGGACAGTGGTTGAAACCTGAAAGCTGTCAACAAATAGCGCTAATTAAGCCTGTGGGAACTCAAAGAGCAGCGTAAGCCTCTGTGCTCTGGCCCTGTGCAATGCACAAGATGCTTGTCAGGAAATCATGCTGATTGTATATTAAATAAGAAGCCCTGGGGCTGAGGGAAGACAGACAGTGAGGAAGGGAAGAAATTAGGTTTGAATCCCAATGGGCCTGTGATATTCAAATGAATGCTGCAGAATGAGCAAATGAAAGCCTCTCTCCTTCTTGGAAAAGAACGGGAGGATTCTAAAAACAAGCCTCACTTTCATGTCTTAAAGGGACAGTTTACCTAAAAATTACAATTGTGCTTACTCGCCATCACGTCGTTTAGGGATGGTTTGTTCAGACAAGCCTAGTCCAACCATCTACTCAACTGACTAGTCAATACCAATATATATATATACATACAATATATATATGGTGAAACCCTTTTGGAAAGCAGCATCTTTAAATTTATGAGTATTAAATTAAATGAATACCCAGAGAAACTACTCAACTTCTCTTAAATATGGCCAATTTGAATTTAAAATATGCTATCTTTTACCTGATTTATGAAATTCCTAACTGAATGTGAGGAGACGCTTTCTTTTTTTTTTTGGAGCCATAAAAGCCAAACAAATAAGAACGAATGTGTGCCTATTTTAAAATATTATTTTATAATTATATTTTATAATGATTACTTTACAGCTAGAATTATACTTAGATTTTCATTCAGAATTCCGAAGAAAGGACGAGATACAGGATCACATGATCATCTTTGTGCCTTGCCACGTTTTAATGAGAAAAGGATTGAGAGAGCAAGACGTCCATCTCCATGGAGACCAGAGAGATCTACAGCCTTGCCCTTTCTCTAAGCAACCCTCAAAGCAACACTTTCTAGCTCCAAATAAGTCCACGGTCGAGAAAGTCATACATGCTGACCAGTCGTATAATGCATAAAAGCTAAACAACCACCACGGAAACTTCCTTTCTGTAGAGAACTTACATTTAAAGTGAGTCAAAGTTGGAGAAAGTTTGACCGTGCTACAGCTGCTTTGATATTAGCATGTACGCCTGCACACGCACGCTAAACCGGATTCATTTCGGCTAATTCAGAGCTATTGCAACCTTTGGCCCAAAGGGCAAAAAAATGAATGACAAACTTAAACACACATGGGAAGAGCAGTTTGCTCAAAACATATGTGTGCGTGTCTGCTGAATATGCATCAGTTCCTTTTTTCGACACATGCCCCTCTTTCTCGTCCCCTATACGGTGGCTTTTGTCTCTGTCGGTGGAAGGCGGGGCACGTTGCTATGGTGACTAATGCAACAGAAGGCTGAAGGGTTTGACTTCCTCATGACCTTCACAGAAGGGGGTGATTGTCCTGAAATAGAGCCAGCGCTCTCCTTCATGTGGAAAGTGTTCAATCAAGAGGAAAAAATGATCAAACTGTCCAGAGCTCTTCAGGATTGCATGCACAACTGCAATCACTGTTGGTCTGAAGCACCTTTCATTAGCATTATAAAGCCATTATGAAAATATTATCAAAGGTAGGAATGGGATGGGTCACTAACTAAGAAAGGTGCATGCATGTGATAATGACTTGCTCATGCTGGCGTCACATGTAAGATCAAGAAAACATAATTCACCGTAGGTTAAGACTCTAGCTGTATCTTTTTTTTTTTGTTGTTGTTGTTGAGAACTTTGTTGTTGTTCCGGTTCATTGGTTTGTAAACAAAGTAATTTTGCTTCTTGAAAGAGTCAACAGGGTAGCCAAAGTGGGTTTTCAAGTATCAGGATTTTAATAAAGATAAACAGACAGACAGATAGATAATGTACAGAAAAATAGAACAACAGACAGACAGATAATGTACACAGATAGAACGAAAGACAGATAGACAGATAGATAATGTACAGATAGAATGACAGACAGACAGATTGATAGATAATGTACAGACAGATAGAACAACAGACAGACAGATAATGTACACAGATAGAACGACAGACAATGTACACAGATAGAACATCAGACAGACAGGTATAGATAAAGTACAGACAGATAGAACAACAGACAGACAGATAATGTACACAGATAGAACAACAGACAATGTACACAGATAGAACGACAGACAGATAGACAGATAGATAATGTAGAGACAGATATAACAGACAGACAGATAGGTAATGTACAGACAGATATAACAGACAGACAGATAGACAGATAGATAATGTACAGACAGATAGAACAACAGACAGACAGATAGGTAATGTACAGACAGATAGAACGACAGACAGATAGATAATGTACAGACAGATATAGCAACAAACAGATAGATAATGTACAGACAGATAGAACGACAGACAGATAGACAGATAAATAATGTACAGATAGAACAACAGACAGACAGATAGGTAATGTACAGATAGAACGACAGACAGATAGATAATGTACAGACAGATATAACAACAAACAGATAGATAATGTACAGACAGATATAACAGACAGACAGATAATGTACACAGATAGAACGACAGACAGATAGATAATGTACAGACAGATAGAACAACAGACAGACAGATAGGTAATGTACAGATAGAACGACAGACAGATAGATAATGTACAGACAGATATAACAACAGACAGATAGA
>JAUMHP010000074.1:5085218-5104490 GCA_032361065.1 Enteromius trimaculatus | reverse complement strand
CAACAGACAGACAGATAGGTAATGTACAGATAGAACGACAGACAGATAGATAATGTACAGACAGATATAACAACAGATAGATAGATAATGTAGACAGATATAACAACAGACAGATAATGTACACAGATAGAACGACAGACAGATAGACAGATAGATAATGTACAGACAGATAAAACGACAGACAGATAGATAATGTACAGACAGATATAACAACAGATAGATAGATAATGTAGACAGATATAACAACAGACAGATAATGTACACAGATAGAACGACAGACATATAGACAGATAGATAATGTACAGACAGATAAAACGACAGACAGATAGATAATGTACAGACAGATAAAACGACAATGTACAGACAGATAGAACAACAGACAGATAATGTACAGAAAAATAGAAAAACAGACACAGATAATGTACACAGATAGAACGACAGATAGATAATGTACAGAAAGATAGAACAACCGACAGATAGATAGATAATGTACAGACAGATAAAACGACCAACAGACACAGACAGCTAGATAATAGATAGATTGACAGATCGATAGATAAATAATGCAGAAAGATAGAAAGACAGATACAAATACTGCATAATTAGTGACATGTGGTTAAATTCTTCAGTAAGCATCACTGTTCTTCAGTAAGAAGAGGTGGAAGAGGTGTTTGGAGAAATGAAGGTCATACTATAGAAAAAAGCATTAATCATCTCATGAGTCACAAGATGAGTTTGTTATTCACCCACAGAAACGTCAAGGCCCTGAACAAAGCCTGGAGGATACCATACACGAGAAAACATGCACAGCACCACACAAAGATATACCTGAGAAACCAAAAAGGAAATTGTGTCCTTAATAAGATTTTCTTTGGGCACCGCTACTACATCTCCTCTCCCACTCCATGCTTTTTTGTTTGAGTGCTTACAAAAGTTGATCTCTAAGTGCAGCAAAGAACCTGAAGTATTGAAGAGAAGATTCTCTTTCTTAATGACCTTGCTCCACACAGTTTTGATAAATCTCTGAGATTAACAGACTGCCTAAGCAACATTGCCAAAGTAATATAAACATGTTATTGACTTACTATGTGACCTGCCTAGTACACGACTAGAAGAGAACTGGACTGAACATACAAAATGTTTTCGCATCTAACAAAAAAAAAAAAAAATGACTTTCACTAAATTAAACCTTAATGAACAAGAACATAGTAGACTACAGCTACAATAATATATTTGTCATTTCATTATAAACTTATCTTGTTTTTTTTTTTTTTTTTAACAGGCAGTGAAATACGCATTTCACTAGTATTCCAGTCCAAACACTGAATAAAGTCCTTTTGTGCAGGAAAGTGTCTAATCATACAGCAGATGTTCAGTGTTTGACCAGTCTTCAAAGACTTAAATCCTCACAAAAGAGTTACCAAACCCTCCATCAATTAGACCAAAGGTATTTCATGCGCAAATATTTAAACATCCAGTCTTTGTTACCCAAGTAAAATGCTTCACCATTCTAATGACCTACAGTGGTGCCCAAAATTATTAGAATACTAGTGAGACATTCATCAAGAACATCTAAGTTCTCATGAGTTTGTCATCTAGGGTAAAGTCTCGCTGTCTGTTCACAGTTCAGCTACAGGACTCATCGCGAATGATTCCATGTGGTTAATGGAGGACACTTACGAATCAATTCCATCACCACAGCACCAGAGAAGTAGTGTGAGATTACAAGAGGGCATGACGAGGGAATGACAGGAAGTAACTTGAGGCCACTGGAACTATCCCAAGCAAAATACAACATGGAAAGAATGAGTAAATGGCCTGCTGATACCTTCACACATTCATATCAAAAACAGAGCGGTTGATAAAATCAAAAACACCAGCGGTTGTCATTACACAAAATAATCATTTATTCAACGAAAAATAAAAAAAGTATGCTGCAAAAAATTACAATGCATGAGGGAAAGAAATCTTTGCACTGTTTCAAGGATGCTCCCCCCCCAAAATGTCCCTCAGTTTCTGAACTGTAATCATATGAATTACAAAGGCAAATACAAAGATGAAAAAGCTGTAAAAATTTGCATATTTCACTGATGAATTCAACCTTTAAAAAAACATTAATATCAACATATGTACATCTTGCGTTTGAAGTGGCACCGGTAACTTATGAAGGAGGATCATCTCCATGAATGGCCTTATATTTTGCCATCTCTTCAGGAAAAACCTTCCCCAGCTCAGAAATGAGGAGGCTTTTAAATTTCTGGAAAAAAAGGAAAAGAAAGCGCAAAATATTGGAAGATGAAGTGCCTTTGTTTGGATTATTCACAACATGCCGGAAAATCATCCATCCAAGCAGGAGAACTAGCATCTTAACCAAAGATTTCTATAACACACACATGCACATTATAGACTTTCAAGGAAATAGACTACTTAATTCATAAGCCCATCAATAACGACAGAGGTCAAATAAGTCAGTGCTGCAGCTTTATTTTGAATCAATGAAAAGAAAGCCTGATCAGATGAAGAATATAATCAGAAGGAATAGAATATGTGCATATAAATATATTATGTCCTTTCTGGCAAATAACCTGCTAGCACTTCCAACTGCAAAAACGCTTGACTAATACTCACGGTCAGTGTGTCAATCTTTCCTTTGACCTGCTCATTTTTCGCCAAAGCTCTTTCTAAGCACTCCTTTGTGTACAGTTGAGGGTTACGACCCTGATCAATGTACCTGTGCAAAAACATTAATAATCAATTATGGCAAATCATTTCTTTAAACAGATGTGTAACAGTTCACATTTCTTATGTATAAAACAACTAAATAGGAACTAACAACCAAAACAGAGTAGAAATGAAAGTAAAAGGAGGGCAATTTGATAAAGAACATGCAAACGTTCTTTACACATTTGTTATCCAACTATTGTGAGTGGACTAAATCCATTTACATTTATCTTTCAAGAGGTTTGTGCGACTAAATATTTATTATTATGTATCTCTATTATGTAATGTACTACTCACTCGAACACTTCCAAAGGTACGTTGATATCATGAAGCTGCTGTCGGCATTTCTCAATGTCCTGCAGTCCTGTGATCATAAAGTTTCTGAGGAAATAAAGGACAATACATTGTTAGGCTTTACTCGTGATAAAAAAGGCAACTCTAAAGAAACACTAAAGCTACCGATCACAATTATATTCTAAATATTATTCGTTTAAACCAACATAAGGATTTTAGAGAACTGGTACCTGCTAAAAAATAACAAAATTATAACTCACAGTTTCTGATTGAGTCCGGTTTGACTGCTGGGCTGGAAATCGCTAACAATAATCCCAAGCTGTCGTATGTTTTCAACGAATTTCTCGAGGTGTTCTTCGAGATTATCAAACTTTTCAGCCATGGCGTTCCGTATTTTACTTAAAGGTAAAGCGTGCGATTTATTTAATTGGGATAAAGGTATTAAATTTTCAACAAAAGACGGATATCTGTTCAACCAACGCAGCTTCCATGACAGCGAACTGCTTTCCGGCAGCGTTTCATCGAATGGCGAGAGAGAATGGACTGTAACCCTGGTAACGGAATCCTTCGTTGTGCTGTAAAGCGTTTCGGGTTGTTGCAAAGTCGCTATTGATGGAAAACAACATATGGATGACAATCAGACAATGCATTGGTTTGTGGCTGGCAACATTCGTTCAAACACAACAGATTTTATACACACTTATGTGAACTGCGGGTGCACTGACATTTTCAGTACGAGTTTTAAGAAAAGTGGTTGTTTTGATTCATTGCCAGCTGATAGGCGAACTAAATACCCTTCCCCCAAACAGGGCAGGGACGCGTTATTTATTATTTTTGTATTAATCCCGATGGCATCTTACATATTATATTACAGCGAATGTAGAAAAACCAGAGAGAGAGAGAGAGAAAAGCAAATACAAGAAGTTATGCAACTAACGTTACTGTTTTTTTTTTTCCCCTGTACCCTCAAAGATGTATAACAGGAATCTAAATTAACTAAAATACGAGAAGAGTGGAGTGTTACTCATGAAAAAATAAAATAAAATAACAACAAATAAATTGACAATATGCTAAATTTGCAAAACATGTAACTTCAAACGCTGTTACATATGCTGTTATATAGACGTTGACCAAAGCGTTATTTATTTTATCCATCAGTATTCAGCCCCGCCTCCCACGGCAGGATTGGCTAGCGTGAGCTCCTCACAGCCACCAGCGCTCTGTGATTGGACACTTAGTAATCAATCACATAGTTGTGGCAGATCCAGCAAACAGCGATCAGGTCAAGGGCGGGACTTGCCGAATACTGGTGTGAAGAAAAAATAACTCGTACCGGACCCTTAATTACTCATTCCGTCCAGGTACAGCGGAAGCCGACCGACCTGAGGTGCTCCGCTCCTGCTATTCTTGTGTGCCTGCGCCAGATTATCGGTTCGTTTCGAGCAGCGTTACCGTGCTTCTTTTGCAGCAGCCGCGGCTCTGCCTCATAGGGAATAACAGGAGTGGGAATACGTATTATATGAACGTTTTTGTGTCTCAGTGCACTCGCGAGGGGAAATGATGCATTGAGGACGCGTCTTATCTCCTGTGCTCCTTTACACCCACTTCGATCGGCGCGCAACATCACAAATGGCTACTCTTTTGCGGAAAATCGGTCTAATTCGACTGCACGACCGAGACACGGAGGACCCAAAGCATCACCACCAGGGCTCACTGAAAGGGACTAAAGGCAACCAGAAGAACAACAACACGAAGCACTGCAACACCAGCAACGAGACCAACAACATCCTCAGCACGCCAGAAATCAAAGCCAGGCGCTTCGACGTGTCCGGCAAGGACAAGCCCGCCGTCAAACCGGACAAACCGAGCAAGGACGCGAAAGAGAAGCAGCAGACGGGAGGCGGCAAAGCGACGAGCGGCTCCGTGATGCCCCCGCCGGCGGCGAACCGGCAGCACTGCACCCAGGTGCGGACGCGGAGGCTGATGAAGGAGCTGCAGGAGATCCGGCGGCTCGGCGACAGCTTCATCACGGTGGAGCTGGCGGACGATAACCTCTTTGACTGGAATGTCAAGCTGCACCAAGTGGACAAGGACTCCGCGTTGTGGCAGGACATGAAGGAGACCAACACCGAGTACATATTGCTGAATGTCACCTTCCCCGACAATTTCCCGTTCTCTCCGCCGTTCATGCGCGTCCTGACGCCGCGGCTGGAGAACGGATACGTGCTGGACGGCGGCGCGATCTGCATGGAGTTATTAACGCCCCGCGGCTGGTCGAGCGCGTACACCGTCGAGGCCGTGATGAGGCAGTTCGCTGCCAGTCTGGTCAAAGGACAGGTGAGGATGGCTTCTTGCCATAGCGGCGTTGATTTCTTCACATCTCATGTTGCTTGACGCCATCCTCCATTTTGGCAGGTGTATCGCGTAAAAACGCGCAGCATCCATTCACCGCGGGTCTATATGGTAGTGTCTGTTACATATATTGCGTGTGAGTGTCATTACATAGTAATACACGCTCAGAAACATACTCCTCTTCATATGATTTCATTTGTTCACAAAACAAGATGTCTCCGTTCACTTTCATTGCATCTTTTTCCATACAATGAAAGTAAATGGTGGCTGAGATTGCTTTTGTCACAAGCGTTGGAAGAAATTGAACTTACATCCTCAGCAAAGAACACTTGGTATCTTGCCCTATATAGAAGGCTTTGAAGATCAAGAAAGTTCTTGATGCACCAATATAGATTTGTATGATCATTATTGGCTTCATCCATTAACAGAGCAAAGCAAAGCTCTCTTGGGTTTATTAAAGCATATGTGGTTATCTAAAGTATCATAGAAAAATCATAATTCACTATAGCAACTTAAAAAAGGTCTCCTATGTCATCAGGCTCTAAAACCTGTTTTGGCAGGACCTTTATTTATAAGAGTGTCTGTTACATATATTGCGTGTGAGTGTAATTACATAGCAATACACACTCATAAACATACTCATCGTCATGTTATTACAGATGTATATAATTTCTTTCTCCATTCACTTTCTTTGCATCTATACAATGAAAGTAAATGGTGGCTCAGGTTGCTTCAGCGTTCCCTGAAAGAAAACGTCAAGGGTTTGAACAAATTGCTTTTCTTAATTATTTATATCTTCAGCAAAGAACACATGTTATCAAGAGCCATTTGGCCATATATAGACTGCTTCAGCAGGCTTTGGAGATTGTGAAAGGTTTTGGTGCACCAAATGTTCTGATCAGTATAGGCTTCATCCATTAACAGAGCAAACCAAAGCTCTCTTGGGTTTATTGAAGCACTATTACATATGTGGGTATCATAGAAAGAGTATCATAATGCGCTGTAGTAACTTAAACAAAAATATTCTCTTATGTCATCAGGCTGTGAAACCTGTTATGGGTAACCAAAATATGGGTTTACTACTACATTTAAAATATTTCACATCAAAATTATGATTTTTGTATATAGTTTCTTACATATACATAACCTTATATTTTGATATCTGCATATAAATGTGGTTTTTGCATCAAAAATGGTCCTGCTATTGTTACGATCATAATCTGGTGCTATTTCGAACCATTTTTCTTAAGAATGTCCCGCAGCCTGGGTCTTAACTAGTAATGTGATTAGATGGGCTCCATAGATAGATTACATCGGTCACTGGATAGTCCCGTTCGAAGAATGAATGCAAAGACCAACGTGGGTCAAGAAAATGGACGAGAATCCATAATGAAGCTAGAGCCTGGCCATTAACCCTGTGCTGTAAATCTGAGAGGAAAGACCAGTTCATCTACACTTACCTCAACCTGTCAAGAGCTCTTAAATGGCACATTCATGATGAGCCTGAGGCAGCGGTGGCTAGATAACCATTTTTCCCCAAATGACCCAAAGCACTCAAGGGTAATTACCATTTTAGCTGCTGCTGACACAACAGACCCCCAATTAACATGCAGCTATTGTATTATGAAGGAAACGATTTAGGCTTTTTCTGCAGAACTTTCATGGTTTATCCCTTTTGCATTTATTACTTGAATTTTGCAGAGTTGTGTTTAAAAGACTCTATTCACATCAACTTGAGAATATAGATAATATCATTTATATTTTACTGAAGGCTTTTTGTTGTTCAAATTCTGCTTTGGTTAGGGAAGACCTTTCTGCATACCAATGCTAAGACAATTACTTTTTTTAAGGTTCTCAACACTTGCAGCACAAAATATCATCAACAAAAAGAAAGGAGGATTTTTCTATAAGCCATATGACTATTTTGTCTCATTCATTTAGACTAGAATATGCAATGACCAATAGGCTATGGATTAAAAATGAAAGAAATTCCCAATTGTATTCCTATAACTTCCTTTCAGACATAAAACGGTATGTGTCACCAAGCAGGCTTTATGTGATGCTATGATGCAAAGACCAACACTGTTTACCCTTATCTGGCACATGTTGGTTACATAATCCCTACCGTCTGTGTTGTCCCAGAATGCTCAGAGGCCGAGCGCGACCATTGACTGATCTCCATTCACAGGATTACCCATCAGGCTGTTCACATGGGCACTGCGTGGCATTCGATAGGCACCAAAACCAAAATAGCGCAGAGAGACGCCACTGATGCCGTTAGCATGCTGCAGGGAAAATGCTGATGCGAGTAACCTGGATTAACATCGGAGCGGCTCCCTCCCTAGAACTCTCCTCCAGTGCCTCTCAAGCGTGAGGGAGGCGATTTCCAAGAGAGACCGTAAACACAATAAAGCTTAATTAAGGCTCCAATGGTTCCTTTTAATCCAACAATCACAGGCTTTTCTGAGGGGAGAGGGCAGCCTCTTCTCGATTTAACTCAAGCGGTTACTTCTGGGCCGTTAGATCTCATCCTGACTGATAGAGCCTGAGGGAAGTGCTAGCTATTTCTGTCTCACTGTCCCTGTTGTCTTACATCAGCACTGGCACTAGACTGACCTCAGTCCTGGGGCATCTGAAAGCACATCCTTTTGCTCATTTAGTGGGTGCTGGGTCTGTAAGATTGTGTCTCTCTCGTATGTAGCCTGAAGTGGCATATGTGTTGGTTGTGCTTTGCACGTAGAACCTGATTATTTTGCTGATCTTAAAGAAGTTCAGGCTAAAATTTGTTCATGCACTCTGATTCTGAAAGGGTGTTTTTTGTAGTTATGCCATATAAGAACCATTTTTGGTTCCCTAAGGAACCTTTTAGTGAACTGTTCTTAAAAAGAACATATTATAGAACCCATATACCCAGATACTTCTTTACCCATATAAAGAACCTTTTGTGCATTCATAGAAGCATTGATGGAAATTTTTAAAGGGGTTACTCCACCACAAAGTTAAAATATTGTCGTTAATCACTTACTTCCATGTCGTTCCAAAAACGTAAAAACTGTTTGTCTTTAGAACACAATTTAAGATAATGCAGTCAACGGGACAGTCACAAGCCTCCCAGTTTTCATCCAAAATATCTTAAATTGTGCTCTGAGGACAAACAAAGCTTTTATGGTTTTGGAACGACATGGGGTTAAGTGATTAATGACAAAATGTTCATTTTAGCGTGGAGTAACCCTTTAAGAGTGTTTAAAATTTTGTCAGTTGGCTGATTGGTCATTTGTGAATCACAAAATGAGATTTTAGAGCAGATCCTTTGTTGGATCAGACACTCAATACAACATCTTACTTTGTAAATCACAGAAGAAAGAAAATAGAGTTTGAAAATCATTAGGGTGAGTAAATGATTTTTGTCTTTATTGGTCCGTTAAAGATGCACGTCTCCTTCTCGTGAAACAATGTGGGTTGTAAATGTGTCTCACTGTCATTTTTTGGCTTGTTTAAAATGTCTATTCCATTATGAAAACATTTGTTAGGTCATGTCTGGTTGTTGGCTGGCATTTTGAGCATGCCAGAGGAAAAAAAATGGTTTCTCCTGTCTTTAACACATTGGCAGAACAGGCTTAGGGGTTGATGAGTCAGAGATATGCCTTCTTTAAAAATGCTTTTCCTTTGCGATACAATTACTTTCATAGGCCCCTAGAATTTAATATTGCAAACTATATAAACAACAATTTCAACTTCAAAAATCAACATTGAAATCAAGCTGGACCCTGTTCTTAATGCATGCTCCTAAAGTCTTATTAAATGTAATACTTTGTCAAACCTTCTTAATTTTGCCCACTTAATTTCTAAAATGTAAATATTTAGTATACAAGTCCTGTCATGTCTTTTCATCTGATTTTTTTAATAGTAAATATTTTTAAAAAGCACGTCAAAAGTCAAAATGGGTTCCTATATTGATTTTTGAAAGAGTTTTTTTTTAAACATGCAGACGTCTTTGAGACAATAGCAAAAGGGGATTCCATTTATTTGCATGTGCAGCATTGAAAATCTCTCTTTTTTTCATACGTTGAAGTGGTTACTGCAGTAGGCGAACTTCATACTATGAGAGCTTTCGCCGTGGGATGCTGCAATCCTGGATTTACCGTTGCATCATTTGTATTCCCATTATCCTTTTGCAGTGATCAAAATGGCTGAACCTGGTGTTAAAATGCTCTTGTAGCTTGTTAAATAATTCATCCTGAGGTTTTATCAAGCACAGACTCTTGATTCACTGTGTCTTCAAAGCTCAGAACAGTCGGCTTTGAAATTGAAAATTGGAAAACCTCTGAAAATGGAACACCAGGACCATTTAATCACACCACAAGCCGCCATTCACACATCTGCAACTGCATGTCAGTTACATAATATATGAAAAGACACAGGAAACTGGTAAAAAAAAAAATTGATATAAACCCTTTTAAATGTCGTGTCCAGCAAGTCATGTTGCAGTGTATTAAGATCACCTATAATTTCACAATTGGACAAATAATCCACACACTGCCCTTTGTTTAAATCAAGTGTATCGTAAAAAAGCTTTTCTGCTTCCCATCTATTGAAATACAATGGATATGTTAAGATCGCAATAGAATTGTAATAACGTGTGTGTGTTTATGTGGTTTATAAGGACACACATTTGTATAATGACATGGGTATGACGTAGGTATTACAATATGTAGGTGTTTTATGAGGACATTTTCAGTGTCTAAAAATTCCTGTAGTTTCCTGTAAGGGGTAGGTTTGGGTGTAGGGCAATACCACATACAGTTTGTACAGTATAAACACCATTACGCCTATGTGTGTGTAAAACAATATATTAATATAAATAATAATATTAATAATAATATTTTGCTGTGTGAAGTTTAGTTATATTATTGTGTGTTTCTATTTATAATATGATATATTTTATATTATTTATATTAATTATAATATAGCCTATTTCTTATGTGTTCAGTAATATGCTAAATACTAATATGCACTAATTAAGTATTACAATTATAATTTTTTTTTTCCGAAGTTACCCAGTTAATATTTATCTCTCCATCCCATTTCCACTATTCATCTTAAAGGTCATTTAGTTCATTATAGAATTTCTCACTAGTTTTTTGATACGTCAAAATCTTCACTATTCCAAACGTTGTGTTTTCTCTTTAGGGTCGTATCTGCAGGAAAGCAGGCAAGTCTAAGAAGGCCTTTAGTCGTAAGGAAGCCGAGGCGACCTTCAAGAGCCTTGTGAAGACCCACGAGAAGTACGGCTGGGTGTCCCCTCCCGTATCCGACGGCTGATGTCAGGCTCTTCGACGGCGATCCCGACATGGCTTTTTTCAGTTGGGTTTTCTTCTTTTTCATCATCCAACTTAACTACGAAAAAAAAAACAAGCTAGCGCATCATATCTTACACATAAACGTGGCACATTCACCATCACTCCGTCCTTCACTCTTCTTCATCGAGGTGCCATGGATCGAACACTTGCTGCGACATCACAATTACTCATGAGTGGGCGTCACTGCAGCTACAAACAGCTATGGACTCTGGATATGATTGAGGCTCCAAGCAAAGTTAAATGTGCACCATCTCCACTCTATATCCTTGTCTGTGTAGCCTCTTTTTTTCCCCTCAATTTATCCTTCTTTCCTTTTATAGCTGACAATGCATTGCACTGAACAGCATCAGACTTGCCCCCATTTACATGCAAATGACTTTGTTAACACTTAATAGATAAGCAGATCATTACACTACATTTGAGGTTCAGTTTCTCTGGTTTCCTCCTCATTGGCTGTGCTGTTTGTCACGGTTGGATGCAACATGATGATTGTAATTTATGTAGAGCTGTGCTCTTTCTATTCCTCCATACGCGTGGCATAATTTAGACATCACTGTGTTGCGTACATGGTCATTGATTTCCAATGGAGAAAAAAATACCGTAGGGCTTTGTTCAGACAGGCAGCAAATATCTGATTTTTTTGTTACCGCATTGGACTCAGATTCAATTGTTTTTTGAAGTCTGAACACATTCACATGTGGTTTGAAATCCAAATTTTTAAGATCTGAATCGTTTTAGCTAATATCCCCTGAACTGGTTGATTCTCGCTGTGTTGGGGAGTGCACGAGTCAGCAGTTTTGGACACTGTATATGCATGAATGCGCAGAAATGCCTCTTCCGAGTCTAGCGCTGCCACAAGACGCCATGATAGCAAAGGCAAAAGTCCCAGTTTTCCATCCTGTATTTCCACACTGACAGCTGCTCTCAGTTGTTATATGAAAAAGTCTGGCACCGTGGCAAGTAGATGCATCGGATATCGACCACACGACAAACACACCACTTGCAAAATGATGCACTGTCCATCCTAAAGATCGGAACGGGAAAATTGGATCAATATGCGGTGTGAACAAAGCCTTCATCGCTTATGCAGAGGTTTAAATAAAAAAAGTGAAGCGCCTCTGTCGGTCATTCCATTATTTGTTTTTGGAGAAGACCAAAAGCTCTTAATTCGGATGATTTAGATACCAGATGGCATTAACGAATGTCAGTGTCCCAATGGGATCTTAGTATTGGCAAGAGAGAGGCATGTGACAGACATGGTGATATTTGCACACAAGATGTTGAGCACTGAGTGACAGAACAACGCAGATTGCGCAAAAAGTAAAGACGTAAAGAACTTCGCACCTTCACATGCCGATGCCATAGCTGATGCCCCAAACATTGATTGTGCTGATTCGCTTGTACTACGTCAGCTCGTAAATCGATACGCTCGTGGTTGTGGGCCTGATTCCTCCACCTTGCACTGACTCTGCATCACTGTGCTGATCAATACTAGACTAGAACAACCGGACAAAATGGCCGACGGCCCAGGAAATAAGATCTCAAGACCGTAAAGGTCGCTCTCGAATCATTGTTGAAGAGAGCCAGGTGAAGAAGGACAGAGGTGGGAAGAGAGAGAGAGAGAGAGACGCTGAGGGGGCAACTCCTTTGTTCTGAAACCTTGAGGAATGAGAGCGTCTCGTTTAGTTGCCTGATTGATGCTCCGAGAGAGCCGCAGCTCGACGCCTTGATGTTTATTGACTTCTCCTTCAAATGTCAGCGTGAATCCGGAACGCCTCAGACTGCATCTTGTGAGCGATGAGATGTAGAAGAGCTCTGTTTATTTTAGACCCCACCCAACCCATGGCGCTCTCCACACGGCGTGTGAAATACAAATGGAGCGATGGCCGAAAAAGGGTGAAATCATGGGTTTCGTTCACACATTGGCCGTTTTAAAGGAATAAGTCACCCGAAAAAGTCAATTCTTACCTGTATGTTGTTGTATCTTTTGGTGAAATGCAAATGGATAAATGCTGAAGTGTGTATTTGGTGCTCTTTTCCTTTATAGTGTGTACACATACAACAAGGAAAGAACAAAAATTAAGAAAATAAGTCAGAGTCCATGAGTCCTATTTGATGTCAGTGGCATCAATAAAGTCATTGACACGATCAGTCCTTGTTGATTTTGAAGTATGAATATGTAGAAATGCAATTGAGAGCTATGTCATAGGGGAAGATGATTGTCAGCCACTAATTGTTATCAATGTTATGATACATTTATGGTGCATTGTTTGTTATTTTGGACCTTCCCTTTAACTTTACTTATACTGGAAAGAGCAGCAATTACATTCTTCAAACTATCTTTTTTGTTTTATAAAAGAAAGTCAGTCGCACATGTTTGGGTACATAAACCATGGCCGAGTTTTCATTTTGGGGTGAATTACTTCTTCAGAATGACACTTTTCGGAATTTGTGAGATGTCGTGAGACACGTTTCACATGATGTATTGAGGATAGTCTTCTCCAGATATGAAAACAGCATGTGCCAAAAGCTTAATGTGCATTGTCACCATTGTCACACATCTTTGTGTGTTTTCTTGTGTGTAACTGCTGCGCTCTCAGTAGAAAGACTCTTTGCTGTCTCTGACGATTTCAAATGTCACACAAGACGCTGCTAATTAACATGGCATTTGAACAAACAAACAAAAGAAACGATGAAGGCATTGATGTATAAATGATAAAAACCAGAAATGCTGATGCCCGGAAGGGGGATGAAGGAGAAACAACACTGATGATCTGTAATTGATATTTATTATTTCTGTCTAGTAGCTTTTTGTGTTCTTGATATTAAGGTGATCCAGTAAAAAAAAAAAAACAGAGTGGTGACTGTGCAGTGCTTCAAAAAAAGGCAATCCGGTGGCTAGCACTACATTTTACTGTATACAGTGATCATTTTATCCTGGTCATTGGAATGAAATCCATTTTGATCACCAGAGAACCTGTAATTCATGTTCGTATCACTGCAGCGATTGTAAAAACATGCGTAAACCCATGTGGGTGGCTTATTGCAGATTTCTGTGTCTGGTCGCAGATGGTATCTCTTATCACTACTGAAGTGCATTTGGTCTTCTCCAGACTCTGTTTGGACATTATTGAAAAGTGGTCGTGTGTTTTCCTATTTAGCGAGAGGAGATACTATACCAAGGACTTATTATAACCAGTCAAAAATATCGCGAAATTGGATGTTTTCCGGTTTAAAGCATAATTTTGTGATATAGTTTAGATCAGTAGTTTGCAGAAACTAACTAACAGAGTTAATCGTCCAAACAAGTGAGATGATTCTGTTGTATTATATCTGCATGTGGTCTGTGATTGTTAGCTAGCTAACTTGTTTTATTTTTCTTTGTTTTTCAAAAAAAAAAAAAAAAGCAAGAAAGTTACAAAAAAGAGCAGAAGCCGCTTCTTTGTATTTTGTTTGTTTGTTTGTTCAGTTTGTCCTAATTTTCTTTATTAATGTCTTTAAATGTCAACTTGTGTTCTCTGAATGTGTTTTAATTTATTTGTAGTTTGCCAAAATGAAGATTTTGAAGCATGTTGCAGGCATTGTCACTGATGATAAAAAGAGAAAGAAAAATAAATGAAAAAAATATAATATATGTACCTAATTTGAAAGGAGTCTGGTATATGTAGTGATCTCAGGCTTTCACGGGGGTGAAAGGTAAAACTACAAGACAATGTGTTTTCTGCACTGCATAAACATCATGCCAGGATGTGGTCAGAGCAAAACCAAACAGGAATGTGCAATAAAGGCTGTAGGCTGATTCCACCCTGGAACAACTTTGTGTTTGTCTTCCTTGCTCTCTAGGCTTTCTGCAGTCTGAGGTTTGGAACATGCGGTTTTGTTCCGCCCTGTGGGTTCGAGGATATCAAATCACCCGTGACGGTGGATGATAACACCAGCTTCTCAGCAGAACCCCATCAATGCAGTGTGCACTGGTCCACGTATCCCTTGTTAAGACCATATGCGCATTTCAACAATTTCTCACTTCTTGGTAGTAATTACGATACAGTATGACGACTGTGTTCATTTTTATATTTTGTTTATTAAAAGTCCCTAACATAACAACTCGTTGCTATGCAGCAAAAATAATGAGCTGCAATGTGTCCTGCACAGTAATATGTGCAACTGTTACTATTTCTGCACTTTTTGCATGACTAAATCACTGTATTGACCAATCAGAAACAAAGTACTGGAGCTATACTGTATGTTTTATAATGGTACTATAACGGTATTATAAAGACACTGTTGTGTATATATAACTAACATAGCAGTCATTTTATCATTTATAAAATGTCATTTAAACATTTGAGTATAGTGAGAATCACTTATGCTTTAGAGATGAGAAATGCTAGAAATGTATTTGCATAATAGAATTGGTGAAGATTTTAAAAAGTAAAGTCAAGATGCAAAATAGCTTGTATTTGATAATTGATACTCATGATATTTGACATTAATACTATATATATATATACACACACACATTTATAAATATGCATATATATATATATACACAGTAACAGTTGCATATATGTACTTTATATATCAAATTCATAACCCTGACATGTTCTTAAAAGGCATAAAGAGGCTTCTGCCTGTAATCTGCAATAATTAAAGGCGGATTCAGGCAATTTCAGGTGTTTAGGCACGCAATATGTACCTGGTTGAATAATATAATGTGCAACAACTACTCAGATCACCTTGTGATCAGGCTGTGAGTGTTGCATGGGCTGATTTCCTTTAGAAAATGTAAGTTGGTATAGAAAATGTAATTAGCTCCAGTTCCAGATTAGAAAGAATACAGTAGTTGCGTTCCAGATCCAGGAACAGTGTGTATAGGATGAAGGAAGGACAGCAGGTCTCGGCTGCTCTGCCCTGGGGCTCACAAGGACACTGTTAAGTACGTGTGGGCAGGTCATGAGGTCCAAGCACATTTTTCACCCAAACAAAACACATTTCTCACATGAACCAGCCTCAGTCACAGTCTGTCTGAGCTGAAAGCACCTTTAATTGATCCCAGAGCACAAAGAAGTTTTCTCAAAGCTTTACCGCCATGCAGAAAGACAGTTTGTTCACAAGCTCTTATGTAAGAGGCATATATTTGTATTCTTGGATTTAAAAAAATAGACAGCTTTATTCATTTATTTGACGATATGCTGCAGATATTTTCTGTAGCGAGGTTATTAGCATTGCTACTTTTTTTTTAAACGTGTAGTTTTTTATCAGCAGTTCAGTCTAGATTTTTGCATTTTACTGACAATATTTCAGAAATGAAGACGTTTGGACTGTTTCTCAGTTGGCGAGTTAGAATGACAACAAGCAAGATCCAATTTAGAAAAGAACAACTTTAGGTTCTTTTCAATGAATCACCCAAACAAGAGTGTGTTACACAACTATGGTCACAAGTTCCTTCATTACTATTAGAGTTCAGTGGAACTAACTACCATAGTTAGCTAACAATGCTTTTCAGAAATACACCCCAGATCGGAATCATCACGATTATCTGTTTGAATCGATTGGAGCATTTCCAGTCTAAATGACTCACTCAACTGAATCGTTTGGATGGTACTTCCAGCACAGAAATTACAACATGGATGTACACTACATGTATCTATATATTACTACATGTATCTCCTGACTACAATCAAACATTAAAACTAACTTGTAAAACACTTTAAACACATTAAAGACATATGACATATATTAATATGACAAAATTTACTCTAAAATACACTTTAGAAGAGAAACGATATGCATACAGTCAAACCAACAATTATTCACCAGAATATTTTTTTATTTATTTTTTTAATAAACACACATCTGAAGAAAGTAAATCTAACCATTTTTAATATATCACTTTATCTCAAATTATAAAGCAGTTAAAACACATTTTATGTGTAGCATGAAGTGTAACTACGCTCTTAAAAAATAAAAGGTGCCGCACGATGCTAAAGAAGAACATTTTCGTCTAAATGGTTCCATAAAGAACCTTTTTCATCTGAAGAACCTCTCTGTTTCACAAAAGGTTCTTTGTGGTGAAAGGTATGATAGAAGGGTAAGAAAGAGATGGTTTTGACTGAATGGTTCTTTGTGGATCCAAAAATGGCCTCTATGGCATTCAATAACCCTAAAGTGACAGTTCACCCAAGAGTGAAAAATTGCTATTTAATGCATTAAACGTAATAATGTTGTAAATATTGATCATTTTCTTTCACAATCTGAGCGTTTCGCTTCATAAGACCTCAGTGTGTCATTTGGAGCCATATATAATCTACTTTTTTTATTTTTTTATTTTAATGCTCAAAAACCAGCCATCGCAGACACACCGTTTATGAATCACCAAGGCCAAGGGATTCACCTAAAAATCCTCTTCACTGTTCTACTGAAGAACAAAGTCACCTACATTCTGAATGGCCCGAGGGGGAGTAAACTAACAGCACATTTTCATTATCGGGTGATCTATCCTTTTAAATTCTTCTTCTTCAGAGTTTGTAGCTCAGCTAGCTAGTTTCCAACACTGAATATTATTTTAACACCATGTCTCTTTGTATTCAGGAGAAACACAGATGAAAGGCCTTACTGCATACTGCTACCCATCAAAGACTAAAACGGTTTACTTTGAATAAGAACAGATAATCAATACAATAGAGAACATCTGAACAATATAAGAAAGAGGACATTTCATCTGAAGCATTAAAGCCCCCCTGGTCTACTCCCAGACTTCATTGCAGACCAGGCAAGATAGCAACTCACTTTAAAACGCAGTAAACAAACCCCGCTGGACAGAAAACAGCGGATAGGTAGCAGACAATACAGCTCCAGTCATTTTCTCCAGCCCTCTGAAGGTTACTTCTTCAAAGAGCAGACAAAATAACAACAGCAAACCCCAGTTGGCTGAGATAAAGGAATGGGTGTATTTCCATTTGAATGCTGCTGGGTGGAGCTAATTTGCTTTGCAGTGTTGCTGCACATCCCAGAATACAGCCGCAATTCTGATTTCCTCCTGACCTTTGGGCCATGACCACTGAGTTACGGTTGGCGAGGTGTTATGAGCAACAAGACTTGTCTCAAATCACACTGCTCTTTAATACATATTCATATAAGGCCTTCAGAACACTCCAGAAGCCAAGCAGAAGATCTGTGCAACTTCCCCAACTGCTCACAGCCAAGAAATAAGTTCAATTATCAGTGGAAAAGGCGTTCATACATTTACATCTCAGAAACGAACAAAAACGTAAAGCATTATGTAGAGAAGTGAGCCTATGGGAAATGTTTGTTATTTTGCTCTTATATTCAAAGCTTTGGACTTCAAAGTAAATGAATTTAAAAGAACTTTAATATATAGTTTTATACTATATTTTATATAGTAAAAATGACGTAGCAGTCTTTTGTACAGTAGAGGCCTCTGCAATAACTTCCATATGGATCTCAAATCTTAAAGGAATGGTTTAGGTTCAACACATTTAAACTTAACTGACAGTACGGCATATGCTAGAAAACTATATAGACACATCCCTCAGTTTGTAAAGGAAAATGTATTCAGTAATGTAAGTCTGTGAGGAAAGGCATTTAAGATGCAGCTCTTTTTTTTTTTTTTACTTTTTTATAAAGGACTAAAGGATATATAGTTTTAGATGTGTCTTATTACTGCAGGTCTAGATGTGTCTCTTACTGCAGGTATAGACAAATGATCGCCTGGTTTCTGGTACTTTTTAATGTAAAGGATGTTAAAGTCTGTTGTATTCTGGCACGTATCAAGTTCCAGCATTTACTGACTTTTAAAGGTCTTGACAATAATTGAAACTGGATATGACTTTGCACAAGCGAGGTTACCTAGTGATTTTTTCACACTAATCCAGTATTAGGTTACAGTATGTGACTAATACTTTAAGTGTGTTCCGAATTCATCATCTTTAATTTGGTGGAGTACCTTTACTCATACACTTCCATGTGCGCATTACTGTAAATGGTTTTTTTTTGTTGTTATTATGACACAAGGGATCTATTTTTCAGTGGTAACTAAATAGCTGTCATATATGTGACCCTGGACAACAAAACCAATCTTAAGTCACTGGGGTATATTTGTGGTAATAGCCAAAAATACATTGTATGGGTCAAAATTACTGATGCATATTCCTTTTGATTAGGAATATGCATTGATAAGATCTTAATTTGGACAACTTTAAAGGTTATTTTCTCAGCATTTAGATTTTTCTATACCCTCAGATCCCAGATTTTCATATAGTTGTATCTCGGTCAATTATTACCCTATCCATACAAATCAGACATCAATGGGAAGCTTATTTATTCAGATTTCAGATCATGTATAAATATCAATTTCTGAAAATTAACACTTACGACTGGTTTTGTTGTCCTGGGTCACATGTTGTTTACAGAACTTGGTTTACATGCATTTTCAAAAGTGAGCAATTTTCAATTCAATTCAATTCAATTCAAATTTATTTGTATAGCGCTTTTCATGATACATATCATTGCAAAGCAGCTTTAC
>JAUMHP010000074.1:5000434-5057015 GCA_032361065.1 Enteromius trimaculatus | reverse complement strand
AAATTCAAAGCTATTTTAAATCCCATATAATATTCAGTTTTGTTAAATAACACTTGTAAATAATTCAAATGTGCATAATTTAAATTAAAATCGTTTTGTCATAAATCTAGCTCTATAGATGTGGAGGGAACACCGATGGCGAGAGCGTCAAAGGGGCTGGAATTCATTCATTTGAAATGTAAACTGGAGGCGAGAGGCAGTGCAGCGCGTCATGGACAGGCGAGAGCGGCAAGAAGAGTTGAAATCAAGGTTAGCTTTATGGTAATAAGGTATGATGCGTTTCGGCGGCAACCAGTCAGAATGCAGTCCACAACTACACTATACCAGGATATTTAACAGCTTATACCATAGCTACTTATCAAAGGAATGAGTTTACGGTCAATAAAGTTGTGCATGGCTTTTACGATTAAACATACGTAATACTTAAAATATGGCTTGGATGAATACTTCATACTTTAGTTTGAATACTGAAAGTTGAATAAATTGTTGTAATCATGTCCCTAAGTCTAATGTGCTCATTACAACAGGTGTGGTAATTTTAGTTTGATTGCAAAGAATAGGGTTTATAAATGCCATGAACTTACTTAATGATAATATTTTACCTAATATTTTAATATCAATATAAAATAAATTATAAATATCATCAATAAATAAAATGAAGATTTTTCCCCCCAAAAAAGAAACCAATAAGTTGTTCATTTTGAAAGACCGGTCTTATTTTTTCTTGCATATTTTTTCATTGCTCTTTAATTAAGCAAAAACGTTTTATCCGATTACTGGATGGCATTTTCTGTAGAATACTCGATTACTAAAATATTCGATAGCTGCAGCCCTAATCTGCATGTGTGTGTAAAATCAATTTTTATTTAGCAAGAACACATTTAAATTAACAGTTAAGACATTTTAATGTTTCTTGACTGTCAAATCAGCATCAGATCATGTGACACTGAAGAATAAAGTAATGATGCTGTAAATTCCGCTTTGACCTAACAGGAATTAACCTTTTCATAAATATACTTAGACGTGCATGTAATAAAAAAAAAAAATAATAATAATTATCTATTTAAATATAGATACAGAAGATCAAGTGGAGTGCATTACAATATTCCACATACCGGTAGAATGGATTAAAGCAATACCATGCATTCTGAACGCTTGCATACTATAGCAGGTTATCTGCAGGATTTTTAAGCTCAAATTTAAGATTTTAAGACCTTTTTTTAAGACCTGCACAAATAAAACTAAAACCATATGAGCAGGGTAGGGCAATGTCTATAGTGCACACCCCTATACGATTTAGATTTTTAGAATGCATTGTCTCATCATCGTTCCACCTTTAAAGCTCTATATGCAGGGTTAAAACGTGGGTTATTTTTTGCCATTTGTCCGAACTCTGAACAAAACACCAGTTTTATTGAAAATGCACATTCATTCTCTGCCAGAAGGTGGAGCCTTTGGTGGAAATATAACAGTTTCCCCCGGTAACAGCACTACACAAAGCAGCGCAACACCAGACTTTGAACCTGTAGTGCTCATGTTTAATTTCATGAAAATCCTTTGAAGTCGAATCATCACATTCAGTCATATTGCAATTCTAGCATTACCATCCCCAAATTTAAGACCTCTTGAAATCATAGGACTTTCTTGTTCAATTTAGGACTTTAAGGCCTTACATATACGGATTAGAATTAGATACAACAAAATTTAAAACACTGTATACCAAAAAAAAAAAAAAAACACGCCCAATGTACAGTAAAAGTACAGTATTCTGAACACAGGCTGAATAACTAGTCTTACCCGTGGAGCTGGAGGCTGTTCATGGTTGTCCATTTTTTCCACACGTCAATGTTTTTCCTCATCGTTCCATCTCCACTGTGAAGAAAAAGTTGATGTTTTTATTGTTTGCCGTTTAATTGCAACACAATTTAAGATCATTTCCCTTTTTTTTACGGCATCCTTGCAACATTCAAATACATGGTAGGTGATCTGGGTCAAAAACTTTTTTGTTATGCTGGTTGAAAGTCTCATTCACAGCAATGACTAAGTTAAGTGGTCTAAATTAATTTTTATAATCTGTAGAAGGTTTAATTGGGACCATACAAATGTTTGACCAATCAGATTACTCAGCCTGAAAACGATGATAGGCTTTCCTACCTGCTTGTCAACATATGTATCTGCATACCTCCGTGCATCCTGTTGTTAAGTTACTTGAAAAAGTAATGTTACAAACACAGATTACAGATGGTGGTACCATGACCACATTTATTTCCTTCAAGTAATTTTAAACAGGACTATTAGCTTTTAAGAGAGCTTCCTGTGGTCTTATGAGATCATATGCTTTTTTTTTATCAATTACATCAGTGTTTGGTTAACAAGGCAGCAAATTTTGAATCACATAAAAGTGATATTTAGGAATGAATTGAAAGTTAGGAAACTACAACCCTACTCAGGCAAAAAAAGCAAGCCATAATTACATCTTTAAAGTTGACTTCATGTCATTTCATCCCCGAAGAGAAATGTTTAGGCAGCAAAACCAGACTGACCACACTGTCTGTCTGTGTGTGTGTGTGTGTGTGTGTGTAAGATGTTTGGCCTGCTGGTCCGGAGCAGACGGTGTTGTGCTTGGCACCTGACTCTGCTTCAGGCCATGTATAGACTCCACCAACTATAAACCTTGCTATATGATGTTACACACTGGGAAGAGATTCACTGCTCAGCTGAAAACACAGAGCTCTGGCATGTGTGCGCGCATCTATAATTGTGATCCTTACATACTCTGTGGTCAATCACAACTTCATATCTGTGTCCAGAAAGCAGCCTTACTGCTGTTTGACAACACATACACAATGGCTCTCACCAAGTCAAACAGCAAAAGATACATTAAATGTACCTAGACTGATCTCTTTGCAGCTTATGTTGGCCTATAGCCACTTAGAAGAGACCAGCAGATGACATTTTAAGCAACCAATAATCACAAACCAGACTGTACAGTTGTAGCTTCTGGGAAGATTCGCAGAATTCATTTTTATTTTTCCTGAAAGATTTGGCAGGTAGAAAGATTCTACAGATGCTAAAACCAATCAGAAGACAAACAGACCCATTTCATGTATACTAAAATCAGCTCTAAGTTTCATTCTTAAGAGTTTGATCCAGACTTATTTTTCTGTATGGCATCTATGTCACTTTACCAAAATAGTAATTTATTTTACGTTGGGTTGTATTATAATAATAATAATAATAATAATAATAATAATAATACAATATAATATGTATATTACGGTTCACAATATTAAAGAATATTTGAAACCAGGCTGTTTTGGGTCACCCAAGACTTCAAGGGTGACCCAAAACAGCCTGGTTATAAATTTTCTTCAAAATATCTGTTCGGAAGAACAAAGAAATTTATACAGGTTTGGAACTACTCCAAGGTAAGTAAATAATGACAGATTTTTTATTTCTGGGTGAACTTTTCCTTTAAAATACTACAATATTCTATTTTAGTATTTCAATATTTTTAATAAATATATTTCGATTTTTGTTTAAGCATTACAAAGATTTTTATTTAGCTTCATTCATTCATTCCATGTAATTCATTAATTTTAGACTGCAAGATAAATTGCATGTTAAATCACGATCATGATTTCTGCTTGATTTATTAAAGATAATCGTTTGTGATATTTGCCTGCTTGTTATTTATCTTGAAGGTGTTTTACTTTAATTTGCATCATCTTGCATTGGTTACAAGCCTGAACAATCTTTCATGGATCTGGTTTTCATGGACCTAACTCCTTTCAGTTACTTGGCAAGGCAATGTTTCTAATTTAGTCCTTTGATAGAATAACTATAGCTTTTTCCTGGTCAAGTCAAGCTGTCAACTCTTGGTCCAAGCAGAGACCCTCACCTGCAAGGTACATCACACAGGATCCGGTCATAAAACAGGACATCCTTCTTCCCGTCCTGATCAAAGTGCAGACGCGGAATGCTAGAGGCGTCATGATTGACCACCATAATACATGGACTGTTCAATCTCTTGGCCTGGTGGACCAGCAGGTAGCAGCGCTTGTTATCCACATCATTGGCAATTACAAAACCCTCTGAAAACAAAGAAGAGATGGAGGATAACTATGTGATAGGATCATCTGGAATTAAAACCCATACTAACGAGTAACGGTTTACCAGGGAAAGACATGTCCATGTCAGAGTGAAGCATCTCTATTAATTGAGCAGTTTTTGATCCTGGAGCTGCACACATGTCCAAAATCTAGTCAGATGAGCCAGAAAGATGATGGAGATCAGACCTCATGGTTCTTCAAGTGTAGGGGAAAAAAACAACAACACAGAAAACATGCCGCTGTTTTTTTTTTTAAGGAAACAATGTACCTTATGTTGAGGCTCAATTTTCAGTAGAAGAGGAGGAATCATACTGACTGCTTCCTGTCTGCTAATATTCCCCTGATTGATGAAATAGGATTAAAAGAATGGCTGATCAAAAATTGCATTTGCATTAATTTAAATAAATAAATAAATAAATAAATAAATAAATAAATAAATAAATAATAATTTCATAGGAACCATTTTTTTACCGATTCCGTTTCGCTGACCAAAAACTGGTGGAATTTCTCCAGGAGCGGAGATTTGCGCAGAATCTTTCTGCTCAGGTTAGTGTGCCATGCCAGTTCATCAGGATACCTTTAACAGTAAGGTGAGATGAATTATTACTCCTCAAGTACAATGATTTCCTTGGACATTCAAAACAAATTTAAATGTAAGCAAATAGTTTTTTGTTCATCTTACCAACTTAAGGGCTGAGGAGCCTCAATCTTCTGCCCATCCACCTCAACATCTTGAACCTCTTTGAAGTATTTCTCTTTAAGAGTATGAAGGATTTCTTTGGCATGACTAATTACAGGGGTTAAAAAAAAGAGACAAATAATTAACTGTAACTATTGCATTACTACCTGAAAAAAAAATAAATAAATAAATAAAAATATATACTGTACATGGGGTAATGTCCTGAAAACTCACCTTCTCCTTGTAATATCCATGTCATACCCTTGTCATTATACAAATTGATGTCCTCATTTGTCACAAAAACGCATTATACAAACTTTTATTTTGGATGCATTAATCATTTGACGGCACTAAAAATTGCAGGGGAGTAACAATATATACCGTCATAACTAAAATATACGGTGTATACTCTGCAAATTTAGTGTCAAATAGGTTAATACTGCATCAAATATGGTAAACCCAGAAAGTCAGACATTTAGCTACCACACTTGTTAATTATTATTAAAAAAAACTTTATAAACCCATGTAGTCAGACACAGATTATTTTTTTTATTATACATAGGCACTCTGTTTTTATCGAACACAGAACAATGAATATTTCTATTCTGGTGTCATCAAACTCTGCTAGGGAAAGAAGGGTCAAGCCCAATCTTATATAATAAAGTCTAGTCCTGATATAATATCATTTTAATGAACAGTACTTTATTTTAACTGTTTTTTTTTTTTTTTTACATATTTGCAGTGTATTTTTATACTCCATCACAGTACTAATATTTCAAATGTGAAAAATTATTTTATGTGCTTTTGTCATTTTATCAAAGTAGCGTTCATTTATTTTTATTCAAGTTTTAGCACTTCAACTTATTTTTAGTTTCTTGCCAAAATGACATTTCTAGTTTTTGTTTTACTTTTTTCCATCAGAACATTTTTACAGATTTCAATAAAATAAATAAATAAAATTTAACTGTATCTGTGGATCATATAAAATGAACAGTTTTTAGTCATGTCTAGTCTAGTTTAGTCATAATTTTAAAAATTTTTATAAAATGTAAGCATTACAAGAGTATATTGTAACAAGCTTATGAAAACGCAATGTCCTCTCAACTATATGAAAGTTTTCAAGCAATATGGCTTGAAAGAAGAGTGCCTGATGGGCAGTAGTAAATGATACGAAGAGCAGCAAATACAATTTAAAAGGTATTTTAAATTCAAACAGTGTGGTAGTCAAATCACTGTTTGTCATTCAACTACAACCTGTAGAAAACATCAGGTCACCTTTTGTATCCAGTGATGCGTATAGTAGCTGGCAGTGGCTCCCTCATGGCCTCCATGAACTCCTCAAACTCTCCCTCGGGAACAATCTTCAGCTCCTTGTAGTAATGCTCAAAGAGTTTGTTTTCCTTGATGATCTCGGAGTATCCAGCTCCCCAACCCTGCCAAAGGAACCCACGTGAGTCACTTTTACTACCTACATACATGACATATACCATGAGATTACACTGAAACTGTTATATATTATACATTAACGATCACAACGACATAACAATATAAATAAATCATATTCAGAAATTAATCTGCAGTGTTGGCACTGGGCAGAAAAGTAAGAGGCTTGAGCAGTTAGCAAACTCACAGCATCATCTCTGCTTCTTTTCCCCTCTGGTCTTCCATCTCTGTTCTGCTGGGGTCTTTGTCTGTTTCTGTTTCTCCTGCCCATGTTGGACGCGCATACAACTCTGGATATATATACCCGCGATGCGTTTTAACTTACTGTCTAAAAGAACTGCACTTCTCAGCTCCTGCTGTACTCACGTGTTCGTGACGCAATCTAAACAAGCGCACAGTCGACTGAAAGACCCCTTCCTTGGTGCCCGCATTATTGCCTGACTTATATGCATACGCGTTTCTACCTCTAAATCAGTTAATTCACTGTCAGAAGAATAAAACACAATTGTACCATGGTACAAATGTAAAGCAAAATAACACAAAATGATATTAAAGTAGTCGAAATTATTTAAACCTGCCTTTCAAAAGTCGTTTATGCAGCAAAATCTTTCAAAAACGTGCATATATTAAGGCGTGTTTTTACACCGCGTATCATCATTGGCTAAACCTAATTAATAATGGGTGGGTCTTTCAGGTTCCTCCATGGTGTCTGTTTGTTTTGCTGAGGGTTAGAAAAACGTTACCTGAACCCTTCTTCCACGTAAGTGGTATTAGCAATTATGGATGCTATTCTGAGGACGTTATTTTTCTCGGAGGAGCAAGAAGTATACGTTTTGAATTGTTTATCGTACTTGATGATTGTTATGGCATTCATAACTTTTTTGACTTTACTCTTTGAGCACGTGCCTTATGGCAGATATGCATCCAGCAGATATGGGTTCCCTGTGAATGTAAAATTCGCCTGGTTCGTTCAAGAGCTGCCGGCTTTGCTGATGCCTTTGAGTTTGGTGCTCTGGAGTCCATGTGCAAAGATAAATCACCTGCCCAACCAGCTACTTCTGCTCATGTTCACTTTCCATTATTTGCAAAGGTATGATTTATGAAATATAAAAAAACATGCATGAGTAAATAACCTTGCCATGCAAGTGGTTATTTTATCATATTTGTATGTGTGTATATATAGGTCCCTCATCTACCCATTTTTAATTCGAGGAGGGAAATCCACACCATTCATCTCATTTGTCCTGGCCTTTGTCTTCTGCATTTATAATGGGTATCTGCAGGCAAGATACCTCAGTCATTATGCAGATTACCCACCTGGTTGGGAAACACATCCCTGTTTCATCATAGGTAGGTGCTAGTAAGTAAATAGTAAAATTTCAGTGTATAATCATCTCTATCATTTTGCTTATCCTCTACACCAGTGGTTTTCAATCCTGTTCCTTGTTACCCACTGCTCTGCACATTGTGCATGTCACCCTTATCTGACACACTCGTTTGAGTTAATGGAGATCTTCCCTAATGAGCTGATTATCAGAATCGGGTGTGTAAATTAGAGAGACATGCAAAATGTGAAAAGCTGTGAGTCCTCAGGAATAGGTTTGAAAACCATTGCTCTATATTGCAGAATATAGTATTTGTTTCTAATACATTGGTATCAAACTCCGTTCCTGGAGGGCCACAGTTCTGCACAGTTTTTCCAGGAATTGAGTTTGAGACCAACTACTTTTTAAGAGATGATACTGGAATACATCCCCCACCACCGAGGCACCATCAGCATATGACAAAACACAATGCATTCACTACTGGTCAAGAAAGAGACACAATTAGTTACTTGGCAGGGTTCTAGTTGTTCTCACATTCCAGCAGATCACCTGACTGGTTACTGTAACATTGATCACTGCAGGGTATAGATATTGGTTATCTCCCTGAACTCTTGCTGACCTGTTATGGTTGACTGAACATTCGCTGCTATTCCCAGTATTCATCTGTATTCCCTGGAGGCAAACATTTTGGTACGGTATACAATGTATCCTATGTGTTGTAAAAATAAATAAATAAATACATACTTTAATTCAGCGATGAAACATTATGACAGTAAAAAGGTTTATGATGTTACAAAATTTCAAATAAGTTCTTGTGACGTTTGTATTAATCAAAAAATCCTTTAACAATTATGGAACTCAAAAAATATGAAGCAAAACTACTGTTTTCAATGCTGATAATAAGAATAATAATAAGCAAATCAGCAGATTAGAATTATTTCTGAAGGATCATGTGACACTGAAGAGAGCACAAGTAATCATGCTGAATTTTCAGCGTTGCATCACATGAATGAATTATATTTTAAAATATATTAGTAGTAAAATAAGTGTGTGTGTGTGTATATATATATATATATATATATATATATATATATATTTAAAATTTAATTGTTTTTTTATTTTTTTACTTTATTTTGCCTTAGTGAGCATATGATCTTTTTCATATTTTAAATGTATTTTTAATGTATAATTTGTATTAAAAAAATAAATAAAAAAAATTGTATTGTTTTTCAGGGTCTTGTATTTGGTTCCTGGGATGCATCATTAATATTCATTCTGACCATATTCTCAGGAATCTACGTAAGCCTGGAGAGACAGGATATAAGATACCTAGAGGTAAGACGGCGATTATCGGACTGATAGGACCATTTATAAATTGGAAATGTGTTAGAGTTGGAAGTGTGGTTACATAAAACAGTCACATGAGTATCATGCGGTTTTGCATTTTGGAAACAGGCTTTGTTTTTACCACAGTAGATCAATAGTCTAAATTGAAAATTTTGAATCGGCACACACTGTGGTGTCAGCTCAGATGGCCGGTCAGTGCTCCTGCTCTGTGCTGGAGTGGTAATGCAATGCAAAAAAAAATTGTTTTCCCTTTGAATCTGGCTTTGCCTCTGAAAGAAAATAAAAATAGATGCCCTTTCTGTTTGTGACTCAATGCCTTAGCAACTTGTCACAACCACCCTGCTCCAGAGATCCTAATAGTTTGTGACATTCATTCTATCTCTTTTTCCATACAGTCAGTGTCCATGTAAGATGCAAATGCAATCATCATTTACGTCATTTACTTATTTATTTTTTAAGTGTTAACATCGCAACTTTACAGGGCATTATCAAAAAAAGCCAAAAAGTTAAATTAAATAAAAAATAATAATAATGATAAGCCTTCAACAAAATAAATCGAGTCTGCTGATAGAATGCATTATTAAGCCAAAATAAATGCATTTAAATTAGCACTGTCAAACGAACAACAGCGCTGAAACACAAACATTATGTAAACAAAAACATCTATTTTGGATGCAGTTAACCAATATGCCAAAGTTGTTCAAATTCAAAGGCTTGTTCTACTTTTATTTGATGTATAAGTGATGATGGACATGATGAATCAGGCATGTTTTTTTCTGGCATATTAAAAAAAGACAACGTGCTGTTCAGATGGCTTTACACTTAATAAGACTCATGTGATGCAATTTCTCTGCTTTAAAACAGGCCTGAAATTGTTTGTGTAATGTCTTCCGATCGAATATCTCCACGTGTACTATTTTCTCTGTTTGTAGGGGGCATGTTTGAGTATGTCTCAGGAGCTAATTTTTTTGGAGAAATTGTGGAATGGACCGGGTTTGCTCTGGCCGGTCACTCGGTCCATAGTGCAGCTTTTGCTCTCTTCACTCTCATTGTGCTGTCCAGCAGAGGAATGGCCCACCACAAGTAAGACATTACCATATGCCCAATGTGACTGCAATTACCCCGCCCCCGCCCCCAATTTTCTTTTGAATTATTTCCTGTTTTAGAGCGAAATGTGATGTAGACATGTTCTAGACCGATCTATCCAGACACATTTCTTGTTGTGTGAAGATCTCAGTATCGGAGATTGATTTGTAATGTGTTATTTCATTTTACAGGTGGTATCTCGCTAAATTTGAAGACTATCCTAAATCAAGGAAAGCTTTAATACCGTTTGTGCTCTGATCCTGTGGTAAGCCCACACTTCCACCAAAACAATATTATAATGTTTTGCCTATTGTGATGGCACGACAAATATTTTCATTAATGCTGCTTAATATTTGACGTTTTTCAAGGGAAGTGCTATCATAATGTACAAAAACTGCGAAGAGATGCATAGACCATAACAATACCTCAATTCTACAAGAAGGATAAATGAATTTATATTCTGCAGCAACACACACATTTATAAAGTGCAAAAGCAGTGTTACTATGATATCATACAGTTGAGATGAGATACACATGGCAGGCAGCTGCTGCCATAATCCAGACGTTCCCTATTAACCACCTCTACTTCGAGACGGTAACAGTGTGTCAGCAAAATATGGACTTTCTGATTGTGATAGATACAAAGCTGTCCAAGCTCAGAAAATGAAACACATGATTTACCTGCCGTAGAGAGGGAACGTTTAACCATGTACTGCAACAGTAGCAGAACCATTAACTCAACGCTATCTCACCACAGCTCGTACATTATTTTATGAGGTGGCTAATTCATACGACCTCACTCGTGCGATTTTGTACAATTTAACTTTTAGGTCATTCAAACAAATTGTAAAATTTGAACGATTTAGCAAAAATTGCATGAATTTGTTCGAGGTCGAATTAGCCACCTCATAAAATACGTACGAATTTGAGTGAGACTGGGCTGATATATGATGTTATACACGCATCTGATTTAAAATATTCAGCTCTTTATGGTGAATTTGTCATTGTGGCAGTTCGGACCGAACATTTCTAAAAAATCTGAGAAATTCCCAAACTTCCTGTTAAATGAAAAGCTATGCTGTATATGAGAGTGTTAAAATAAAGTGTCTTAAAATGTTACAAAAATGGATTTCGAATAAAAATGTGTATTATGTTTACTGGTTATTGTGTCGGTCTTTAACCCTCCAAAAGTGAGCTGTTTAGTAGGTATAAGAAATTAAATTGGATGAATTTCAACCGGGGCATAACAGTGAACAGATTTATTATTTATTGGTATAATGGATTTATTGTCATCATTTGTCATTAACATAAAACCTTCAATCGATTCTGTCTTAAACTAAAGCACAACTAAACACAGCTTCTGCCAAACAATTTTTCCCCTGACATTTACCAAGAACTTTGTCAACAGACGGCAGGGGTGATATGCAGTATAGGCTCAGTACGCAAAGCTGTCAAAATGAAGTATTAAAATCAATAACCAGAAGTATCCCAAGAGCGAGTGCTGCTCCAAAAGAAAATAACCGCATGCCTTGCCTTACAAGGACAGATATGGTTATTTTTATGTAACATTTGTTTTGCTTTTATACTTCATTGTTAAGATACTCACTAAATGAAGAAATCACGCCCATCATGGTACCATAATATCTTTTACTACTTTTGAGTGCACAACAACATTATGAAACAAATTCAACTCGATCCAAATGGCTACAGCTGTTGTTGTACAGTATATAAGTTATGCTTGTAACTTCATTATTTACCATCTCTGACATGTTTTGACATGCAGCAGGTGGGCTCTCATGTACCTTCAGGTGTAATGCATGAAGTATTGCGAGAGTTATGTGTTGTATGTCAGCGCTGTCGGCAGTGAAAGAGTTCATTAACGCTGGAATGTGGAAGGTCATATAAATTGCTTATAAACGTCCCATTGTCTGTAGTCGAATGTATTTTATACATCATGTGACTAAAGATATACACTGTTAGTCAAATAATTATGTTTTTGAAAGACGTCTATGTTTGCGAAGCCTGCATTTATTTTAATCTGAAATGTAAAAAAACAATGTGAAATTGTATTAGTACTGTCAAATGATTAATCGCATTCCAAAATAACTTTTTGTCTAAATTATGTATGCGTATGTACTGTCCACATTTATTATGTATATAGAAATACACCATAATATAAGTTATTTTTATATTTTTATATATATATATATATATATATAAATAACTTATATTATCAAAATATATGGTGTATGTGTGTATTATTATTATTATTTTTAAATATATAAACAAAACTGTTCCTAAATCTATGCATGCGTGTGTATTTATATATACATGAATAAATATGCAAAGTACACCTTATGTTCACAAAAGTTATTATTTTGAATGCAATTAATCCTTTGCCCGCACTAAATACTACAATTTATTTGTATTTGTTTTTTTTTTCTACAATTATTTGAATATATTTTAAAAATGTAATTAATGTGATGCAAAGCTGAATTATCAGCGTCATTCTTCCAGTTTTTCTCATAAGATGGTCTTTCAGAAATTATAATATGCTGATCTATTTATTATCAATGTGCTGCTTAATATTTTTTATGGAAACTGTGATAGACAACCAAACATTTGGGGTAACTACAATAAAAAATTAGTATTTTATTAAGTAAGGATACATTTCTAAAGTAGCTTTGAGTTTATAATGTAAAAAAAAAAAAATCTATATTGGATAGATACTGTTTAATTAATTATCTATTCCTCAGAGAATCTCAAATGTATCATGGTTTCCAGTTTCCTACACTGAAAGTAAGAATTGTTTCATGAGCAGCAAATCAGCATATTCTAATGATTTCTGAAGGATCCTGTGCCCCTGAAGCCTGCAGTAATGATGCTTTCACTGTTAATATTACTTCAAAACCTTTCTTATTATACAGTATTTTCATCAAGTAAGTTTCGACTTGGTGACACTTTTTCCCCTAATCTTCATTATTCCAAACTTCCAAGTCACCAGTGTACTTCAGCTTTCATTTATTGACATTGAAGTCATAAAAATCCTTCTAGTTGATTCCCCTCAGATGTCTGTGGTCAGTCTGGAGCTCTTGGGGGCGTCACAATCTGTCTGACCGTTCTTTGGAGAAATAACCCCAGCCTCAGGCAAAGCAATGATGAAATCCCCCTGCAAACCACATTGCATGCATACATAACCTTTCGCAACACAGAGCAACCCCCTCACACAGGCTTTAGGCTTTGAGTGATGTAGAAGCATGCAAAAGACTGTCTAAAAAATTTAACACCCAAGACTAGCAGCATTAACCTTCTCTACAGCCAACGGTGTACAGCACAACATCAGGAGATGTGTGTTCTGACCGTGCTGGGCTTCCCCCACGTTACACATGTGCACGTGAGCTGAAGGCAAAGCACTCGTTGCGTAATCACCGTGGGAGGAGCTTGCGCTGCATTCTTCTTCATCTTGTCAGATTGTGATTTATTATCATCAACAGAGAATGCCTGTTCTTTCCTCGAAAGCACTAGGGTTCCCTTGTTTTCATGAGAACTAGTTTTTTTTTTGGATTAGGATTTTTGTCAGTGTTTGCCGTAAATAAATTGATTATAAATTGCAGCATGAATTTGTTTTACTTGCTTGAAAGTAGTGAGCATTTGTCATAGTACATTCAGTTTTCGGTTTCATATAGCTTCACTTAGCATTAAATGTTGATTTCCGGCTTCTTTTGGCCCACCACTAAAGCAGCAGGTTGCATAATTGGTAATGAAAAAATATGGTGCTTTTTCTTCAATGTTTGCCTGTCATCAAAGGTCAGCAGATATTGTGTGATTGTCTGACACATTCTGCATCTGCACAGTATCCAGAAGACAACATTTGTTATATTATTTGTTTTCTATAATAAAAAAATAATTTATTAAAAAGGATTAAGAATGTATTAAAAAAAATTAAGCAGAGATACAAGAGAAAAAATAGTAGGGATACTTTAATTACAGTAAATGACCTTGAGGTAAAAGAGGTTAAGAACCACAAAAATTTTTATACTAAAATAATAAATGTTTTAATTATTGTTTGCATTTTTCGCAATATTTTGTTATATTTTAATGCATATGTAAAAAAGTGTGTGTGTGTGTATATATATATATATATATATATATATATATATAATGCACTTAATCTCTATATGGAATGCCATGTGTTGGTGTTTAGAAAATCTAATATAAAATGGAAGATGACTATGAAATAAAAAAAAATCAAAATCTATCTAGATGCATCAGTACGCTATTATTGCACACATCCACGCCCACACGACCATTGTAGTCACCAAGCTGTCCTCCGTTCTCGCGTGCTTTAATCGCTACGCTCGCGGTGTAGATCGATTTTAGGCAGGGTTGTAAATTCAAATGTGTGTTCCTCGCTTTGTAGCCGTTCGGAAGGGTGGGGTTGCTCGATTGCGCCTGCTCGGTGTGAAGTCTGGGGGTGTGTGCTGCCCCGATGGTTTAAATCCTACACATGCGTACTGGATTTCGGGGTTCAAGGGAATAGGCTACGCCATATTGGAAACACTGTATAGTTTAGCTAACAGTTTATTGCTAGCGGGGAAAAGGGCCACTAATTGATTCCCGTTGGTTGTGGCGTTTGGCACGTCGTTATTTTCCCTGTCGCTTCGCGTAGCCCCGTTTACAGGCACGTTCTCGCGGTCCGGACTCAAACTTATCCGCTGAACGGGGGGAAAGGCGTTCGTTTGTTTGACAGGGCTGTTAGAAAGACGAGTTGAATGGATCCGAGGGTCGCTTGGATTCAGCCGGAACAGAAAGGTCCTGCGAACGCTTTATGGATGCGTGTGTGGGAGACGTCTCAGGTAAACCGGACTAACACAGGTCAGCACCAGAACCACCACCACCACAACCTCTGTGTCAATTCTCCGGCGTTTGACGTTAATAAGACTGTCGCGTCCAACGCAAATAACAGCACTAACGTTAAAAACAACGGCACTGCGATCCCGAGCGGCGGCTCTGCGGTTCACGCGTTAAATGGAAACACGGGAGACGGCGAAATGACCCAAAAGAGCGGCTCGGTTGCGGATCCGGCGTCCAGCTGCTCTAAATTAAGGACTACAAGCCCTAATCTGATCGCTGGGAATATGAATAAGGGGCACCCGTTTTTTACTTGCAGCGAGAGCGTGCTGAATAATGTCAACCATCATCTTCACCCTCCTCATCCTCATCTACGGCATTTCCATCAAGAGCAGCAGCAGAGTTGCATCAAGCGCCACCCGTCCCACCCGGCAGCGGTTCACAGCCACCATCACCACCACCATCATCCGGGCCGGAGGAAAAGCGACAATAAGGCCAGCACCTATGGGATAAACTATCTGCTCTCCAACTGGACTAACGGCAATTATGACAACTCCGGCACGCCGTGGAAGACGAGGAAATATAACCCAGGGGTTGACGGGTGAGATGAGCTTGATTCATAGCGGTCGGTATGGGGCGTTATAATGTTATGCTGTCTTTCTGTGGCCTTTCCGTGTGTGAGAAAGTGTCAGTGGGCCTTTTTTGGTCGTGTTGGGCCGGAGACTTAGCTTTAGCGTGTTAGCCGGTGTCCTGGGTTCGGTTCGGAGCCGCTGCGGTCTGTGGGTTGGGTCACTTGTGGAATGTGTGTCTGATTAACCGTTGTTTTTTTGGGGGTTTTTTAGCGAATTTGATTCGTCAACGATTCAATCTTTTGATTCGGATCTTTGTCAGTGAATCGGTTGAACCGGTGTATACGATTCATTCACGAATCGTTTAGAGCGGTTTTTGCGTCAACTACTCGAGGAACACATTCAATAAAAATAAATAAAAAATTATTACCCTGGATTACAAAACCAGTTATAATGTCAGATTTTTTTTAAAGATGTGTTCCTCACCTGAAAGCTGAATAAATAAGATTTTCATTGATTTTACGTAGGCTATCTCAGCCAAACATTTTCCTATCAAACCCTACAACAATTTGAAAGTATTGAACCTAAAGGTGCAAAGTCAGTCGAAATGTTGAGAATTGCCTTTTGAAGTTGTCCAAATGAAGTTGATAGCAAGGCATTTTAGTCAACTAGCAGTTAATCAAAAAATTATAGTGTTAACTTAAGTGTTTACAAAATATCTTAACGGAACCAGATCTTAAGTTAATATCCTAATAATTTTTGGCATAAAAGGAAAAATGAATCCTTTTGACCTATACATTGTATTGTTGGTTATTGCTGTATAATGTCCGTGCTATTTATGGCTGGTTTTGTGGTCCAGGGTCACAATTTTAAGTGAATTAATTAGTTAAATGAGTTAAATTATGATATACGGTCTTCTTAATAACACTTAATAGAAAAAATATATAATATGCTCGTTCAAATGCTCTAGTGTGGGTTTCTGAAATGAAAAGCATGATTATTTTCTTACAATCTTTAAAGACCGATCTACTGTGAGCTACAAGGTTGTTAATCAGCAGTATATGCAATTGTTGTAGCCATTAACCACATTTTTTGCAACATATATTTTAAATAATCATGTTCAACGGTGGTTTTTTTGGTGGACCATTAATTTGAAATGCTTAATGGTTGTAATTCTTACCCGCATTAAAGCAGTCACAGTCTCGTACCTTTTCAAATGTTTTTCTGCTTCTAGTCATAGTTTGTGATTGTTTTCGTGGCTGGTATGCGCTTTTATATAACTTTTGACTTTTTAAATGAAAAATCCCAGTGGCAAAGTGAGAGATGCTTCTAGAACCCAAGGCAGATGGGAGAGTTGTTGAGCACTACTAATGCACTCTATATACCGCTCTGGGATGTCAGGGACCATGTGATGACACAGCTGATCAGTAAACCTGAACCTGTTCAAACCTGACTGACTGACTTATATGCGACTTTATGAATACAGCAATTGAGCTGTTGTTAGCTTATAACTCTAACAACAGCTTTTAACAAAGATTTTTGTGTTATGTTTGCTGTCATCGCCTGTCCATTAATGTCGGCTGGATTCAATTTTGGTGTTTGCTGTATAACTCTGGACACTTAATGCAATGCATGCTTAAGTCTTTAGTAACCCAGCAATTGTAGGCTTGTAAGAAGGGACAGATCTGTTGCATGAACTTGTTATATTTGCGGTGGATGGTTCCAGACCTCTGGAATTTTTCCACGAAAGAAATTGGAACCAAATGAGGCAGCGACTGTGTCCCAAAACCTAGTGAGTGGCCTGTGTAGTAGCTTGACAGCATTTGTGTCATAGACCCATACGTACAAAATACTGATTGGCGGTTTTCTTGGTATTTCCAGCTCTTATTTCAATTTTTCTAGGGGAAGGAATAAGGACTTTTGAGTCTGTAATAAGTTTTTAATTTAGAAACACTGGTGTAGAAATGTACAAATAAGTCATGTGTGCACTTTTTCTATGAAATAGAATTGGAAAAATAATTTAAAAACAAATTAAATCCAAGTCTAATCAGCTTATTAAGGTTGTTACTAAATATTCCCAATTTGGGGGAACAAAATGTAAAGGCTGAATAATAAATTTTCCAATCAATGATTATTTTCAGCTAAATTTAATCACATTTTTGCCATTCTGTCAATCATCATGTTTATATATTTCACAGGGTTTCTTTGCATAACTTTGTTTTAAAAAAAAATTTCACACTTGGAATTTGGTAATGATGATTTTAACTTTCCATGTTTCGAGCATTGAATACGTCTGACAGTTAACTTTATCCATAGGAAATGTATTGGATTGTGAAATATGGCTGTTTCTATACCAGAACGGAGCCAGAGCTGAAATGTGAATTTGCTAAAAGGTTATTGGTTGTGTAGCCCAAGAGTATTTATTGTTTGACCAGTTAATGGATATTACCCCTCCCTTTTTAAAACCAGTGCTTGCTTCGATTAATAGGAAATGCAAGAATGACCTCTTGCGTTGTACCAATGTCCTTTCCATTATAATCTTTTTTTTTCCCTCATTTCTTCCAAGGTTGCATGAAGAAATCATGGACTTCTACAATTTCATGTCTCCTCGTCCTGAGGAGACCACAATGAGACAAGAGGTGGTGGACAGGATAGAGTCGGTCATCAAGGAGTTGTGGCCAACCGCTGATGTAAGCTAGCTTAAGAGCCGATGTCAATGAAATTGAGCTATTAGCATAATAAATTAAAGTGGTTTTTTTTTCTCTTGTACATGCTCAGGTCCAGATTTTTGGCAGCTTTAGCACTGGACTCTTTCTCCCAACCAGGTAAATGAATACGTGTTTCTTGCACATTAAATGACAACATGGCAATACGATTTTGAACAGATGTCAACATGCTTAATGTTGCTCTCATGATCTGTTGTTGCTGTACAGTCATACTATTCACAGTTCGATGACTCTTACAGACTGCTGGGATCTGAACACGTGCTTCACTATCATCACAACCCTACCCTGCTTGCCTTTTTTGGCTCTGAGCTGTCTTTCAATAACTAAACTGACGTTCTATGATCAATTGCAGTTTGTTAACCCCAGATGTGGGGATTGTACAAATGATCTAGCTTACAAGACTTGTACAGCCCAAAAAAAAGGTCTCTAAAGCTTGAACGATATTCCTTGTGTCAATGTTAGTCAGTAGGCCTCATGTATTTGTCTGTGAACTACTAAGACAAAAATGAATGGGAGTTAATTTGATAGCAAACAGCTTTGCTGTAAGATGGGCTGTCATTAGGCTTAATAGAGAGTGTTGATTTAAACAAATAGCTTAAACCTAAATTTGTCTGCCTTTTTTTTACACTGTAGTGACATTGACCTGGTGGTGTTTGGGAAATGGGAGAAACCTCCCCTGCAGCAGCTGGAGCAAGCGCTCAGAAAACACAATGTGGCAGAACCATATTCCATCAAAGTTCTCGACAAAGCTACGGTATGTGTTTTCCTCTGTTGGTATAGCATCGGCTAAGCTTCGTTAAACCATTTCATATCCAGTAATTGTTGCTCGCCATGGAAGGGTCTGTTTCGCTCTAATTCTTAGTCATTAACTATATTCATATCTTTTGAATTTTTAAGGTACCAATCATCAAATTGACCGATCAGGAGACCGAGGTGAAAGTGGACATAAGTTTTAACGTGGAGACGGGCATCAAAGCTGCTAGCTTCATCAAAGAATATGTGAAGGTAAGTTTTGTAAATCAAATTTGTGTAAAACTAAATGTATCATTTCAAGAATGGGCTGAAAGTCTTAATATTGTTTGCTGAACATTTGTACATTTTTGTACAAGTTATAGTGTATATTTAAAATGTGAATTAATTACTAAATTTGAAGGACATTCAATCAAAGTAGCATATCACTTTTGGTCTCTAAAAATAACATTTTGACATTTGCAGAATGGCAGCATGTCAGACTGTCGCAAGCAGAGTACATGCATGAGAACTTTTGTGATGAGCTTTTCTAATTCAAATTAATTATTTTTCTATTAAAGAAACATGAAATCTAGTCAGACACGCATAAAAACATTAGCAGTGCAATTATTAATGGTATAAAGACATTGTTGTAGTTCTAGTGCATTCTAGTCATCTAAAATCTCAATGATCATGTAACACCAGAATAATCACTGCTGAAAATTCCGCTTTGTATCACAGGAATAAATTGCATTTTAATATATTCAAATAGATTTTGATGTTGCAATATTTCGTAGTATTATTGTTTTGCTATATTTTCTGACTTGGTTCTAGTAGATGGACTTTTAATAAAAAAGTCATGTCATATTCAATATTTTTAGTCCATTTTGCTTTCCACTAAAATGGCATGCAAATCATTTTATTTCATTATTTGTCTTTGAAGCAAAGAATAGAATATTTAGAGCCTTAATGACGCATTGAGAGTAATGTCATTTAGCTTAACTTTTTCTTTGTAAATGTTAGTTGGACTTTTTTCTCTTCTGACTGTAGCTGATTCGTTTTCCAAAGCCATTCAGTTTCCCACTCTTCAGTTCTTTCAGCTCGTGTAGGCAATTCCCAACAGTGTTATGGCTACATTTTTGCATAAATCTTTTTACATTTTCTTGTGAAAACATTGTATGGGCATCGGCCAGTGCGGTGTTGCTTATTGCTGTACTTGAATAATGACAGTCTGGCCATCACTGATAAATGTACTTTTGACCTGATTCATTACACGCGAAGGATATAGAAATGAAAAGCTGCCTAAAGTTTGGCTTCAAAATCAATTCTGTTGTTGTAGTGACTGTGTGGCGCCATCCCTTGTGCTTAGCTGCCAGTATGGAAATATGGACAAAATTGTAGTGTTTTTGTTGAAAATGAGTGTTTTGCTGTAAAACTGACCACTGTTATATATATATATATGTATGTATATGTGTATATGTATATATGTATATGTATATATATGTATATGTATATATAATATTTTTTTATACCTTTAGCTGGTATGTAAATTTAAACCCTACTTGTATTTACATGTTTTAGGTGTCCTAGATCTGCTCCATGTTTGCTCATTTGATGGCAGGCTTAAAGTGTCAGTGTTAGACTAAAGAGAGGAGGAGGGTGAAGCTTAACTGAACATCTGTTAGCAAGCTTTCAATGCAGATGTTTGAATAAGGAGATGACCTGCTGCCTTTATGCTCTACTGCCAAGCTCATTTCCATGTGCATTCCTGCTGTACTCCTTTCTCCTGACCTTTTATAGCTCTTATCTGCGCGTCCATCAGAAATGTTTCCTTGCCTCTTTTTAAGGATAAATGGGTTTTGATTCACTAACTGTGTGTGCGTGCACAAAAATGTATCGATAAACATCCTCTGTGTAAGATGGCATGCGAGCGTAAAATTGACTTATTTCCATTTAGGCGTATTTTCAACCCCTTCAAGTTTTTAAAATATGCGTTTAAAATATATGTGAAGTTTATGACGTTGGACATCGTAATTGAGTTCTCGACTCATGAATACAAACTTTCAAGGAGGACTTGATTGACTCCAATTGTGAATGACACCCAAGTCCTTCAAGACGATTTTGATCTTGCATGGTGGAGGAATGTAAGATTTATTGGCTCGTCCCCCAGTTATCATAACACTTCACCTTTATGTAAATATTTTTGCCGCTTCTGAACAGCTGCCTTTTGTCGGCTGTGAAAGACAACCATGTATGCAGTTCCTATGTTTTAGGCACATACATGCACAAGGCGTTACGAAACCATTTAGATCTTCCTGACGTCAGTGTGTAACTAGATGCTGTTGTATCGGAAGACCCTTTCATTTAAAAAAAAAATACTTGCTGTGATCATTTAAGTGTTAAATAAAGTGGTTTTTAAGATGCCTCTTAATGCCTGGTGTAAATGAGGTTTTGTTTTGATGTGCTAAAGTCTAAACTACTTTTTGTTCTCCCACACAGAAGTATACCGTGCTGCCTTATTTAATCCTAGTGCTGAAGCAGTTCCTGCTGCAGCGAGACCTCAATGAAGTCTTCACAGGAGGCATCAGCTCCTACAGTCTCATCCTGATGGTCATCAGCTTCTTACAGGTGCAATATTAGTAATAAAATGGCTTAAAAATATAAAAAATAGCTTTGTTCTTTTTTCATTTAGAGAGATTTCATTACTTGTCAAGCATATTTTACTACCTCTTTGTATAACTGTCAGCCTCACACATTTCATAAATGACTTTACCAAACAAATAAAGAGACTCTGTCTTCTCTTGCCTTCTATTTTGTTTTTTTTGTTTTTACTTAATCCTGCAGTTACACCCAAGAATCGATGCTAGGAATCCCAACATGAACCTTGGCATTCTGCTCATCGAGTTCTTTGAGCTGTATGGGAGGCACTTTAACTACCTGAAGACGGGCATCAGGATAAAGAACGGCGGAGCTTACATGGCTAAAGAGGACATCATGAAGGCCATGAGTAATGGCTACCGGCCGTCCATGCTCTGTATCGAGGACCCTCTTCTTCCAGGTACTCTTCAAGCTGTTTGCCTGAACATTGTTCCAATGATTCAAAATCTAGTGAGCTGCTTGTCTACTACAATGACAACTAGTTTCTGCATCCCAACTGAATTAACCAATTTCAGTCATTTCTTACATGAAGAATCTGCTTAATTTCAGTACAGTACATGTTGCTCAACATATTAATAATTGAATAAGCGGAAAACATGTATTTTAAATCAGTGCATTACTGCTTTATTTAGTTTTATTATTTAAATAACCTCTTAAATATTACTCGGAGTTCCTTCTGAGAATGTCAAGTTTAACATTACGTTTTCGCAAACATGCATTATGGCATGGAGTAAAATGTCTGTTCTTTCAGCTACTTTGGTCACTATGCTCTTCACAATGCATTCTTGTATCCGCGAATTCAAATTTGCCCAAAACTAGATTGCTAAAAAGGCAGCTGCCTATGTTTTAGGACCGATTTCACATCAATAATTTCAACTGTGATGCCATAAGATGCTGTCTAGGTAAGCAGATCACAAGGTTTGGCAAAATAGCCTTTTTTACTTTTGTAATTTGCTTGAGAGCATGGGATGATTGTTGTTGCTGGTATTTGCTTTTAGGCAATAAAAGTAATTTGATGAAAGCAATTTGGTGATAGTTGTTTAGATAACGGTTTAGAACTCGATTCATTAAACCATGAAATAAACTTTCTATGTTAAGTTTTCATTTTTGTCTAACTTTATTATGTCTTTTGTGACCAGTCCCACTGATCTGGAATGTTTCAGAAAGCACTAGAATGTTACAGAAACTTCTAGAGTGTTCCCATCCTTGCAAGAGCAAAATATCTTTAATAAAAACATGTAATGCGTGGATATTTTTGTGTATGTGTATATAATGTTTTTTGCTTTCCTATGATTGTTTAGGTAATGACGTTGGCAGAAGCTCATATGGTGCCATGCAGGTGAAGGAGGCTTTTGACTACGCGTATATAATACTGGGTCACGCCGTTTCACCTCTTGCACGTTCTTACCCCAATAAAGACAGTGACAGGTACAGCTCTTATCTGCATTCATGCACCTTCACACTGTTTCTCTCCAACGCTTGGTTTAATTTGCCACTTATCTTGTCCCCTCAGCACTTTGGGCCGCATAATTAAAGTCACCCAGGAAGTCATCAACTACAGGGAGTGGATCATAAAGAAGTGGGGTTGCAGACACAACGCCCGCCTTGAGAGGAACAAGGGTGCGTCTGAGTATGAAGGCACTTTTTCACAATGTGCCTGTTATGACTGCAGATACTAAGTGAATTTTATCCAGGATGTTTGTTTTCGAATGTCCAATACCTCGTTGATAAGCCATTACAGACCAGTCACTGATGTCCAGTGTTCAAGACGTTTTACAGCAATGTTAGGTTTACTTTAGATGACACATTACCCTAAAATGGCTAACATTCGTCACAGTCATGTCAAAACGTTTTATTAATTCACAGAAACTAAGACCATCATGGGTATAATTATGTTACTAAAATAGAATTTTATTTTTAGAATTGTATTTTTTTTAGGATTTTAAAGTAATATCTACTTAGCATTAATGAGACAAATGAGAAATTGAGGTAATCTAGTCAAAAAATAAATGCAAAGAAATTCAACTGGACTAGTTCATTGATCGACAAATGCCTACGTCAGAGTGTCACTTTAGCAAATCCTTGCATTTTGTCCTGTCCATCCTTGCATTGGCGTCAATGGATTTGAAACATTTTCTGATGCAACATAACTTTGTAGGTTCCCTTGAAGTGAGGAAGAGTCCTCCCCAACAGCATTTTATCCCCTTCACACGTCTTACCCTTGACTTTGACTGTGATTAATGTGTGTTATTAAACTGACGCTTGGTAGATTAGTTTGGAAATGGAGTATGTGACCTTTTGAGAAGTGCCTACTTTTGTCACTCCGTTAACTGCTCTGCAGCAAATCTATGATTCAAATGTAACCTGCTCTGATTGGGTGTAATTAGTTGTGTATGTCTGGTGTCTTTCGCATGCAGGTCCATCCCATAAAGACTCGGTGGAGCAGGTGGAGACGGGCACACTGCTGGGTGTAGGTGTGGAGGAGCAACAGCAGAGGGACTCGGTGTCTCCTCATAGCGCAGACTCTCCCATGTCCCTCTCCAGCCCTCAACAGCACTCCTCCGCCTCTTCTGCGTCCTCGCTATCAGGCAGTGACATCGTAAGCATTGTCCTTCATCCATGTCCATGCAATCCTATAAACATACTGCATTACACGGGATAGTCAACAATTCAAGGCCTCTAAATGATCCCAATCAAAGCGATTGTGAAACATCTGTACGACGTGCCTTCTGCTGTCGAATTGTTTTTTTTATATATATATATATATATATATATAATTTTATTTTTTTTTTTATGAAATTTAAAAACCATTTCAGTGTAATTGTACATCTCAATTTTTAGGTTGTGCATTTTTGCTGTGAAACCTTTAGATTTTTATAAAGCAAATGTAAGAATAGCTGAAATATTGTTGGTGATATTTAAAGATGAGGTGTCTGCATTAAATAAAATTTTTAGAAAACTGATTTTAAATGCATAAAAAAAACTTAAAATGTAAGTAAAGTGTCAGCGTTAATGCTTCAAATAACGTTTGTGCAAATAAAGATGTTAGAATATGGGTGAATTTAAAAATCGTTATCAGTCAGTGTAACAGGTATATTTATGTAATTAAACACCATAAAATTTGACTGGATTTTTGAACCTTCTTTTTGTCCTTTTTAACTGACGTAAAGAAAATTAGCTTAATTTGGTAATCCATAATTTTATTTTTTGTTATCAAATATAAAAATGTTAAAATGTGTGTGTTAAATGTGCATCAGGCTGAGGATTGTTCATTTGTTCATCTCTCAATAAATTGAAAAAATATGAAAGCTATAGAGTCTATTATTGGGAGAGATAATACCGATATTTTTGTATTTTATATATGTAGGCTGTTATGTGGTTATACAGATCTAATTGATTTACATTACAAACTATTAGAACTTCATTTATTAATATCAGCTACTGCAAGTGGCATGTTTCTTTGTATAAAACGATAAAAGCCTGATTTATTTTTTATAAATATAAATAAAATAAAAAAAATTCTTTTCTTCCCCTAGTCAAAATAGCCCAACTGCTGTATGATTTAATTGGAATGCACAATGAGAGAACTTGATTTTTATTTTTTTTTTTTGAAAATCGTTAACGGAGTCATGGTTTTGCAAATGAGTTTTTCATATTTATATAAGTTCATATGAAAAAGCCTCTTAAGTGTGATCTGAAACTTTATTCTAAAATGAGCATTGTTCCCTTGGCTCCTATATTTAGATGAAAAGGAAATGAAAATGAAGTGTTTGATACCGGTTCCAGAACAATACATTTATAGATGTATAACCAAAAAAAAAAAAAAAGAGAATACTATTTTTCAGCAACATTAGATGACCAAAACACATTAGACGGCAATTGGAAGTCATTACAAACACTCGATGGTTGTTTGAGTGAGTTTTGAGGAAATGCAGAGTATAAATCTTACTTATTGTTTTATGTAGCGTAATGCTACAGTGTGCATGAATAGTCCCGTAACATGCTTTTGGTCATGTAGTATCAAGATCTTTTATGAAAAGCCAGTATGGATGAGGATCATTTTTCATTTTAAAACACGCACCACTAATGTAGCCTTTTTATGGGTGTTGGGATCGCCTCCCATATGAGCCTCCTAGTCAAACATCATTTATATATGTACATCATTTATGTATCAAATTTTGCTACTGAACAACTAAGCATTTTTCAATACTCTGTAGGTACTAACCATGTTGTCTCAATACCCATCCCTATATATATATATATATATATATATATACATACATACATACATACATATACACACACCCCCTGTAAAAGACTGACATATGAAATAATTGTCAGAAAATAAATATATCTGTATTTAATTTTTTGTGTCGGGCTTTTTTTAAGGTTAGGTTGCCATTCCCTCTCACATATTTGACTTCTGCTCCTTCAGGACTCTGACTCCACACCGTATGTCGCTCCACCTGTAGCCCCCCTCCCCTTCCAGATCCTGCCACCAGGTCCCCTGCCAGCAGCGCTTCAGATGGTCGCAGGCAAAGCCAGCATCACAGCAGCACTCACCATGCCTCCGGCTGCCCAGGTGAGGGCCTTTTGGGTAATAGTTGAAGATGATGGTGGTGATGATTTTATATATTTTTTTTTTTTGTGGTTAGGTGACTTCATCTTCTGTGTTTCCCCAGGCGAGAGTGTCAGTCCCAAGCAATCTTTCTGTCCACGCTCTACCTGCCAGACAGGTGTGTATGGCAGACGGACTACCCCCATACCTCCACATGCCCCCCCCAGCTCCCCCCAGCCCTCTACCCAGTCCCCACCACCATCCCAAGGTAGGCGGTGTCCCTATGTGCTCTCCTCTACATGTTGTGTGTATCTTGACAGGGAGCCCAACTTTCCCTTCATCAAGACTTCACAGTCTAGTCTAATGACATACTAAAAAGACGGTCTACTCCAAAATGTAAAGCGGCATTTAACTCGCCCTCATGTTGTTTCAAACCTGTTTGACTCGCTTTCTTCTAAAGACTGAACCGTTTCAGTTCAAATTGACTTCTATTGTATTTTTTTGACCATACAGTGGAAGTCAATGGGATCCAGAACTATCATCTTTTGTGTCCCACAGACGACAGACAGTCATAAAGGTTTGCACCCACATGGTGGTGAGTAAATGATGACAGAATTGTAATTTTAGGGAGAACAATACTTTAATTAATAGGAAGAAATTCAATGCCCAACAATAGGGACGTTTCCATTACCCTTGAAATTGCGCAAATGCAAATTGAAAATGTCTAATAGAAACCCATCAATTTAACAAAAACGGCCATAAATTGAAAAAATAAATGAATAAAAATTGTTTGCTTGAGGTGGTTTTTCAGGCAATTCAGGCTGAATTTTTATTTATTTTTTTTATTTATTTATTTTTTACCCTATTTACTGGTGACAAGTCTTTTGCAGCATTATGTAAAGCTCTTTGATGTCACTTGTGGCATCTTTGCTGAATAAAAATAATAAAAAATATTACTTTTCAAAATAAGTGCTGTACGCTGACCTTTACATTTATATGCATTTCATTTTTATTTCAAATCAGTTATGTACGCTGAGCCATTTTATTTTTTTTCCAGATGCTAGCATCATCCTCAGTTCCCATATCCTGCCTTATCTCTTGCAGACAGGTCCCAAGTTCCCACTAAAGGGCTTCCACAACCCTGCCGTGGTGCACAGTCCCGTCCTTTCCAACCGAAGCCACATTCAGTACAACCGCAACACCTGGCGCCGCAGGAAGAGGGACAGTCTGCCGGCCAGCGTCAGCAGATAAAGACCTCGCACCTCTCCTCCAGAAGCTCCCACTCCACTCCTTGCTCCCTCTTCCACCTCTCCGGTCCCATCTTGAAACGATGAGAACTCCTTGAGCCCTCTTTACTGATGGTGTGAGCACAGAGAGACCAGCGTTTGCAACCCAGCTCCTCGTTCAGTAGTTGTGGTGATGGTGGTGCTAAGTAGTTCAGTCTGCCACTGAATCTCTGCATGTATATGTTGACTCCTTTTTGGGTTTTTTTTTGACCGGTGCAATCTTCCTGAGGAAGCTTAGAGAACAGGAACTGTTTTTTTTTTTTGTTTTTTTTATCGTCTTCTCCCCAACATCCTGGTTAACAAGTAAAACGTTCTGGGTTTTTTTTGTGTGTATGTTTGTTTGTGTTTCACGCTCTGTTTTCGCGTCTTCACATTTTCGGTCTAAACGTGACACCCTTCACATGTGGGATGAACTGGATTCAGTGGATTTAAACCGCTTGTTTGTTTGTTTGTTTGTTTGTTTGTTTGTTGTATCGGGGTGTATGTTTGTACGCTGTCTTTAAATCCTGCACTCGAGATGCTTCCAGAGATCCCACCATACTATACACATCACGCAACCTTTACTTTTTTTGTTTGTTTGTTTTTTGTTTTGTGCAATAACTTCACTCTGGAAACAGATGTCTTTTTTTTTTTTTCTTTTCTTTATTTTGTGTGTTCTGTATTTTTGTTTTTGTAAAAATGTTTTTATTTTTGTAATGTTTTTAATTTTGTTCATCGTTTACAGATCCTGTCAGACAGGCTCCTTAAGGGAAAAAGTCTGTTTTAAAACTGTTTTTGAGAGTTTATATTCCCTCTTCCCCTTTTCTCGGCATAAATTGCACCTGGACGAGAGCGAATTAAAGCGGCCAGTGTAGATGTTGCCTGCAGGTGTCACCATTTCCCAACTTTGCGTTGAGCTTCAGAGTCTCGTCTGTTGCTTTTTATTCGTCTTGTTCGTCTGTAAGGTTGTTGTTGTGTGGCATTGAGGCTTTAGGACATGGATTTAACAGATTAAGACAGAGCGAAACACTCAAGCCCTTAGTCTGTACGCGCTTTCATTTATATATGCGTGTGTGTCTGTCCTTTTTAAATCGCTCTAGGTAAGTGTGAGACGTGAATTATTTTAGGGAAGCTCTAATGAACGTGCGAGCGGACTCCAGATCAGTGCAGCTTTATGCAAGGTGCCCTAATCGGACCTTTTCGACTTCTGAACGGGCACCCGAATCAGACTAGTGGAGAAAGGGAATTTATTTTGATTCCTTTCTGGAATCTTGACGTGCATTTATTGCCAGGTACTTGCGCTATTATATGCCTTTTTGGTAATTACCTATTCCTGTACTGTATTGTAATTTATCTATTTTTTTTTTTTCTGTTTGGTTCTGTTTGTATATGGCACACTACAACTGTATTGCTGTTACTCAGAACATCACAGGCATACAGGTTATTGTTACTATGCAAGTGGAGTTTTGAAAACCTCTCTTCCTGTGTGTCCCTCACGGCTTTGTAAATCTTGTCAAAGTGACCATTAAAGGACCCAGGCCTGAGAACGCATCAAGGTACACGCAAACAGTTCCTGTATGCAAGTTCAGTCTGTTTCGAAGGAGAAAAAAACAGCCGGACGTCTTGTCTGGAGTATATTTTCTTCTGGAGATCAACTTATTTTACTGCTGTTACAACACTACAACCATGACTGGCAAGTCTGTATGGGATGACTTTGATTGCCACAAACTTACGTGACACGTTTTACGAAGTCATATCCGATACGGAGACTACGGATTGTCCTTGTAACTCTTGACTCGCCTGGCTATCAATGCAATAGGGCAAATGTAACTCTAATAGCAGTTTCTGCTTTAGATAGAACCAGCATCTTTTGCTAAATGGGTCAGACATTGAGGCAACACTCCCCCTCCTTCGGTTCACATAAGGATCTACTTTATCGGTGATTTGTCTGAATGAAAGCGGCTCCGTGTTTTTCCTCGAGTGAATCTGTGGAGGTGTGTTGGAAAGGTGGAAGTGTTTCACTCTGTGATGGTTTGACATTTGTGGTGATGTACATGCTAGATACAGCGTGACACTCCTCGTTGAATTTCAATGATGGATTTTAAATGTAAGCATTTTCTTTTCTTTTTTTTTTTTTTGCTGAAGTCTGTTATGTCGCAGTGGCCAAAAGCACTCCTTGTCAGTCCTTAACTGAAAGCCCTCAATGTGGCCACCCAGCATCCAAGAGGTCAGACGGAGGAATTGTTTTTGTTTTCCTTCAATATTTTTATGTAATTTTTTTTTTTTTTTCTATTTTATTTTTTAAATAAACATCTTAAAACCATGCATGCAGTTACTTGCTGTCTTAATTGTTGTTTGATTTAAATACATGGAATATTAAGTCATGCCTTACATGGTAGATGTTTGGCGATTGAAAACAGTAAGATTACAGTTTGTGCTCTTAGGCTGATGATACACTGGACAGCTTTTTGGGCAATGCTGCCATCAACGGACAACCAGGGGCCTGTTCCATGAACCAAGATTAGAGTATAAGCCAGGCTTATTTCAGTTAGTCTGACTTATTGCCAGTTAATTTGTATTAAAATAAGTCAGACTATCTGCCGTAAGCCTGGCTTATTTGGTAAACTTGTTTTATGGAACAGGCCCCTGGTGAGTCTTGCTGAGGTCTTACCACTAGATGGTAGGCTTGCACTTTATAACAAGTCAGGGCTTCTCAGTTAGCACTTAAAAGTTATTCTTATTTGCTAATAAGTAGTCGGGGTACTACAAGGATGTTTCTGCATGAATTTATTAAAAAAACATTTTTTTTAATAAAACAAAATATGTTCAAAAATGCATTGAACGTTTGCATAAGTGTTGGTTGTATGTGGTTGAGAACTGCTGACATAGTTAATTTATTAAGCTTTTATGGCTCAGACTGAGCAACAATGTGCCATTTGGTGTATTTAGCCATTTTAATATGACCAAAATGTGATTCAATTCGCAACGTTAATTAATGAGGTTTTTTATAGCAGTAGCTTTAAGTAAAATGCAGGTATGATAATAAAAGGTGCTAAATAAAGCCTTACTTAATTCCCATTTTAGGGTTAAGTGACATCACTGAATCATTCAATTAAAGAATTCGTTCAAACGCACCGGTTCACTCGTTAGTGAAACCGTACATGCTGAAGACTTGCGACGTTTCTGCAGCTCTGTCGTTTTCGTTGGCTGAACGGAACCATTACAGGTAACTGCGGAGATATGTGGTCTAGAAGTGTAAGGTACTGTAACTGAACTGATGTTCAAAAGCAATGTTTTCGAATTTACCGAGTAACGTAAATGGCGCGGCCTGCGTTCGCATCACAGTAACGTTAATCATTTCCCAAGCGGTGAAATAACGTTAATGTATTGTAATCCTGTTTTCCTGCTGGTTATTGTGACTTCAGATTGTAAGAGTATATATAATGTTTTGCTATAATAGAATTTTTCACGTGCTTATTAACAAAAATATCAACAAATGTTTTTATAAAATGTTTTGCTCCTATTGGCTAAACATTGGTTTAGTTAGTTTTCTTTAGCCCAACGTTACCCTACAAAGCCTGACATATGAAATAATATCCAAATATATTTTGAAATTGAAGGATTTATTTAACCTTTAGGCGAATTGAAAAAAAAAAAAAAAAACATTGTGTAAATCAGATTTATAATATGTCTCATTAATGTAGAGGGAATATGGAGCTACTCGATGAAAAACACCTCAATTTATTGTAACACTGCATATTAGTTGTCACACGATGTCTCTTAATAGGCCTAATATGTTCAAGGACGATTTAGACTATATTGCAATGCTTATGCTTTATGATTAAATAAAACAAAAGTTTTAAATGAAAAACTTGTGTAATGCAGTACAATGATAAGAGAGAAAGTTCGATATATCACATTTGATACATTTTAACATGATTTTTCTGAAATAAAATTAAAACAATTATCTATGGGTAACTAAGTAAACATCTGATTCAATCCAGAAAATGCTGATCTTAAAATATTATTAACAGTATTAATGTTATTCTTATGTTTATTTCTCTCTAAAAAAAAAAATCACATTACAACAAGAAGATACACGTTTTTAGAATTACACTAAAAGGCTTTTTATTTCATCAGATAACAGAAGATATATAATCGATCGTGAACAGCAAGCTTTTCAGGGAAGTTAAATTCATGTTGATCATTTTGCAGCTTTTGTGTTTTAAATATGATACACTAGGCTTTATTTCAGAGTGACTGTTTATTGCAAGCTTTGCTTAGTCTGCACATTTTACAGGTTCATGTGTCGCCATAGATTGTCAAATCTATGAAAATACAATTAGTCTTAAGTGTGTTTAAATGCCATGTTATACCATGGTATATTATCATCAAATCACTTTATACAAAAAAATAAGACTTCATGGTTAACTTTTTAGGTAAACACACTAACGTTTTTAGTGTAAAAAATACCTGAGATTAAGATCAAAGCATCAAGAAAAGGTTGACTCTTGATAGAAACTGCCTTTTTCTTCCTGAATACGAGATGATTTTTGAAGAAGCACGGAGATAAAAGAGTCAAACACAGGCCTGAGCAATTGAACCCTGGCTGATAGGGTAGAGAGATGAATCAAAGTCTTCTCCAAAACACCTCCAAGCAGCTCCAGCAGTAATGAAGCCCTGCGAAACCCAGGCTGCTGAGGCATAAAATATGCGTAGCTATTTTGAGAGATGTATTTGGGGGGGATCGAAATAATGCTGTATATGCAACTAGATTTGGCCTCCTTTCTACACAGAAATGTGTATAAAAATAGACTTGCATCATACTTCATAAAACAATCGGTATGTCTCTATTTAAGCAGTCAACAGCTTGTTTTCTGGAACACATAATAAATACAAGATTTCCACATTGTCTCTTATCCTCCCACAAAACAACAACTTCTCAATGACAAAAGATGTGTCATCTGAAACCAGCAGCTTTCCATGTTGCTCACGAAGCAAACAGCAAAGGAACTGAGTTGCTGAGGTGTTGTCAGATGTCTATGCAAATTTTCAGAAGCTTCCTCACGGGGTAGATTGTTAAATTGCTCTATTACGCTGTTTAATATCTACACTGAAGCCTGTGGCTGGGAAACAATGTATATAACTTCATTAAAATGTCCTTTCTCATCTTTCTGCCACCTTGTCTATTTTTGAACAGTGTCACGCAAAGTGTAATCGCATTGATTGTATTTTACGCGACACTTGTTTCCTTTAAAAAGAGCAATTCTATTTTTTTTTTGGAGCGAAATGAGTTCTGGTTGGGCTCAATATGCTGCTGTCACATGTAATTCTTTCTCTTCTGACAGTGGACCTCGGTTAATGAAGCAGACGATGATGAGGAAGAGACTTATATGGCTACTAGGCCATATCGTCAAAGATTTATTGAAAGGCTCTTATCTATCAGTGCAGGTACGGAAAGATAAGTCTTTTGGAGTCTAGACATATTCACGGTGACGTGTAATTGCGACGTATATTTGGCTGCGGGGGTAAAACACAAAGCAGCTCCTAATTAACTGATGACACCCCAATTACATGTTCAACAAAACCACCATCCATCCTGATACGCCGTCACTGTTGTTACTCAGTATCACTGACATAAGGGGTAAAAAGAGTCAGGAAACTTGCCTCTAGAGAATCCAATTAATTCTCCCTCGTTACGCCACTGCTGCAAGACAAAAGACTTCTCGCAGGAGATGCCGGGAAGTTGCTTCTTTCGCTCCCTGATACGAATTAGCCTACTTCTTCTAGCTTGTTACCATGGAGGCAAATATTTGAACTTTGGCTTTATATACGCATACTTGATTTTTGCACAGAGAGGTGGATTGTTTGTATAATATTATGTGAACATTATGTAATAAGTTTCCTCCTACTTTTCTTTGGAGTCTAGGTTATTTAGACACATGAACATTAACGCATAACCCGTGTTCTGTATTATATTTAATTTTATTGTGTGACTGTTATATAATATTACATTTCCTCCTATAGTCTAGTTATGAGCACACTGGCAGTTAAACCATGGTAATTATTGTATTTTATTTGAGTATGTGAATATTATGTAACATATTACATTTCCACTTGCTTTCCTGCATTTAATAGTACACTTCCTACTACTACTTCCCTTTAGTGTAGTTTATTTAGAAGCATACACATTGAATCACAAACCCAATGTTAAATAAATGAATTATATATTTGATTTGATCAAATTATGTTTATTAAACTAGTTTATTTAGAAACATAAAAATATATTAAGTGTCTAAAGTATATTGCATTTTATTGTGTCTGATTTTTACTACTATCCATAGAGTCTGGAAATATAAACATTGAGGCATGATAAATATTATATTTTATTTTATCATTTTAACATTTATTTTAACATTTCCTCCTACTTTTCTTTATAATCTAGTTAATTTAGAAGCAAACATAGACATGTAACCCAGGTTTAATATTATATTACATTTTGTAATATTTAATTGCCTCTTACTTTAACTTTCTTTTATTTAGAAACATAAGCAGTGAATAACCCAATTTAAATGATATATTTGATTATGTATGTAAACATGATATATTTCCTCGTACTTCCATTTAAAGTCTAGTTTATAGAAATCTAAACTTTCAAGCATAAACCCATGTTAAATATTATATATTCAATTACATTAAATATAAACAATTTTTTTAAAAACATGATTCTTAACCCATTTGTCTATATTATGTTTTATATAATATTGTGTGCGATTGTGTCTACTACTTTCCTTAGTCTATCTAGGAATTATAAACATTGAGGCATGTGTGTTATATATTTGTATTAGTATTTTATATTAAATATTTTATTAGAATATCTTAGTGCCTAATTCATCCCCATTTTTTTAACGTTTTACTATCCTAAACATAATTTCTCTTTGTTAAAAAGTATCCAGTATTTTATTAATTTGTTTATTGGAATACTGTTGTTATGAAATGAAATGAAATGAAACACTACCTAAACTATAAATCTCTGCAAGGGTTCCTAGTTTATCAGTCAATTGAAAATGAATTACAGTTTACTAGGAGAGTCAATCGATAACTCAGTTACCATTTATTGATTTTACCAATATTTATTGCAGTTACCAGATATCATTTATTAGCCTGGCTCCCGCGACTATAAAGCTAATAGGAGCTTAGTCTGGCCAAGCTACCTTACTACCCGCCTTCTGGGAGGCGGGCTTAACCTGCGTCCATCAGATGCCTCTGTATACTACTGGACGAATCTACAACCAATCAGAGCACTCATTCCAATGACGTATGCGTAGCGACAAACCTGAAGCTCGTTTCTCATTGGTTCCCACTTTTTTGGGAACAGAAATGCTCTAAAACAGCAGCTTTGTCATACTAACTTTGCTCGCGAAATAAAATGTAGCATTACAGGAACTTCTTTTTCCCCTTTTAAATGCTGTAAATATGTATCAGGATCACCTTTGGAGTTGATGTTTGATAAAACCATATAAGCTTTGTCAGCTATTGCCAGTTGCAGACAGATTTGAAATGACTGTTGCAAATTCTTACGATAGTCTCACTAGTGGTCGGGAATCCTGTTATCTTATATGTGAAAATTAAAAGTGACATTGTTTTCCTTCCACATTCTTACAGTGTATATAGTTTGTTTCCAAACATAAACAGAAATGCATAACCCATGGTAAATTGCATCAAATTACCCAATTACATCAAACATGTTACATCAAAACACAATGTGAAATCAGGAGGAAGCATCAACTGGAGCAGACTTAATGGTATTAGGGGTTAGTGAGTGACCCAGGGAATGCAATTTGCTCCTCTTAGCCAAATTTTTGAGCAGATGTGCTCGTCCGTGCATATGGGCCTATTTTAAAGAAAGGTACAAAAGTTTAAGGCTGGTCAGATTTTAAATTAGTTAGTGCATTAGTGCATGTAGAGCTTTAATGGGCTGTACAGACCCGTGAGAAACAACCCGTGATGTTACCGACTTAAGAGAGCCTCACTGATATTGAACATCTAAAGTAGAACATATACGAGTAGGCTAATATATTATCACACACACTGAGAGTCGTTTCTTTGTTCCCTGCTCTCATTCTGTCATCCCCACCCAGCAGATGTTATGCATCACTTCACAGTTACAGGAAGAAAAGAAATAAACACACTGGGAAATGTCCAAATTACCAAAGGTGTGTGACAAACAAAATGATATGCAGACAAAATGCTCCGCAGTTAAAATTCCAGCCGTCTGGCCCATTAACTCCATTCTGCATCCTCCCTCTGCATGTTGTCTCGTTGGCCTGTTTAAAGTCTATTTTTGGCTCTTTGTTGAGGAGGTTGGAGACACCTACCTCTTTTTTCATCTTCGAAATGTCCTAAACCCACCAATCAAATGGTGCGATCATTTCCAGCAGCTCTCAGCTCCAACATTGGTCAGTTTAACAATGGCTTGAACTTTTTAGCTGGCTGTGGAATCGGCCTCTTGACCTGTGGTTGACATTTGTATGGATCCTGAAAGATTGGCTTCATTGACCTTTTCGCTTTCATTGGGGCTTTCTGTCCGTATCAAGAGGACGCTTCTCCGTGCGGTGCCTTGTAATGACCAGTAATGATTCGGTATGTGAGATTACAGGCAGATTCTGTGTTTTGAGATGCCTGCAGTCTGTCCTTGCAGATAAGAGGCTCTTCAGACAGATGATTACTGAGATGGAAGACTTGAGCAGGGACTGAAGTATTAAAGAACATGAGAAGTTAGACTTTCAAAACCCGCCAGAGATGGTGCTGTGCCTCCCTTAATGATTTAAACCCCCTGCTGCTGCTTTCAAGTAGAAGTTCACTCAAAAAGGAACATTCTGTCATTTGCTCACTCCCATCTCCTAACAGCTGTGTGTGTGTTGCTATTTTGCTCTGTGAAATGGACAAGGAAGATTTTTGGAATATTTATATTTAGAATATTTAAAAGAAATTTGAATGGTGTGAGTACAATGAAATTACTGTAGACAACTACTTAAGAATATTGTTTTAAAGTAAACTAACTAACTAAAGTACATTTTATTGTACAGCCTTTTATTTCCGTTGTGAGTGTGAGAGACAGAGACAACAAACTTGTGATTGGTAGCGTAAACTGAAAGATTCATTGATTTCATAGGATCGTTGAGATGCAGGTGTTGTACCCCAGATAGTCTGGATCCAGGCTTCTCGATGCTCAGCAGGACAGCAATTTGGCTTGTAAGCTCTTCAATCGAAGTCTATTGGAGATAATACCACACAACATGGCAACAGTGAGCTTCGAGCCATGTAGAGATGTCACCTCCATTATTGGAGGCTATAGGGATTACTGGTGATGCCTCCAGCACTTAAAAAAGATGAGGTTTGCACCAGCTAGCGAAGGTCATGCTTGCACTGGCTGGCTTTGTCCGTTAATTCAGTGAACGTATGTACACATGCATTTGTGTGGCTCTTCAGATGTGCACATCTAATGAGATCATCAGCCCATTTCACTTGACAGACAAAATTCAGCAGAATGCCACTGTCTCACATGGCCATTAGACTGAGGCCGCTTTAATATATATATATATACACTAAAGTCAATTTTGCTTTAAAATACCACTAGGTTTTAATGTGACATGCTATTCATACGCATTGTGTGTTTGTGTACTGTGTTTATTTATTATGTACGTATGCATACAAACATATACTATACAGTATATATTTTGAAAATATTTACATTCATGTACATTTATATATTAATAATTTATTTATATTATATGTAAACATGTAAAGATAACATGTTTTTTTCTCAAATATATACATGCATGTGTTTGCATTTACATAGTAAATATAGCTTCACAGAACACACTCATATTATCTAAAAAAAAACTTGTTTTTGACAGCATGTGATGTTAGTAGACCCTACTATTCATTAGTTTGAGGTCAGTAACATTTTATTTATTTATTTTGAAGAAATATTTTCAGTAGTGATGCTTCTAAAGTGACAGTAAAGATCTGTTTTAAACGGTTTAGATTTCAAATAAATGCTGTTCTTTTAAACTTCTCCAATATATTTTTTTTTATAAAATTAAAACATTTATCAAGCAGCACTACTCTTTTCATCAGTAATAACAATCGGAAATGGTTCTTGAGCAGCAAATCAGCATATTAGGCTTCATGTGACACTGAAGACTGGAGTAATGATGCTGAAAAATCAGCTTTGCATCACGTCAATAAATTACATTTTAAAATATATTCAAATAAAAAAGCAGTTATTTTATATTGTAATAATATTTTACAATATTACAGTTTTTTTCTGTATTTTTATTCGAACAAATAGAGGCTTTGTGAGCATAAGAGACTTCTTTAAAAAACAAAACATCAAAAAAAAAAAAGAAATCTTACAGACTCAGTAACAGCAGTCAGCTTTTGAATGGTAATATGTATCCTGCCTGATTTTCAGTACACGTTTCAAAAAGAAAAGCAATGTCAAGATTTTGCATAAATTTTCAGGGTTATCTTCGATGAGCCTTATCCACTATGCCAAATCACTCTAATATGGATGACATGAATTTAAATGGTCTATTATAGATATGATAACCCGTCATGCGTAGAGTCAGATTTGCAATTGTTTTATTCCTGTAGGTTTGGTGCGTTCTGACATTCAGCTTTTCTTGAATTGGTGACGGCACATTGTCATTTCTACAGGTCATTGCTTCAGGGCCTCAAGACCAGATCTGATTTCTGTTTGATCCATTACCCGTATACCCCTCAATTGTTTTATTTCATTTCAAGTGGGGGAAAAAAAGCATATGGAATATAGTCCTGCATTATTTGATTGAATAATTAAGTTGTGTTTGATTCACTCCAGCTGTCTTCAGTTGAGTGTTTAATCACTGATTGCCATGATTTCACCCACAAGTGCACTCTCACCTGAAGCGTCTCTCGTAACAGTGCTGGTGGGCAGCTGTAATGACTGTTTTCTTATTAATAAGGTAATGTTTCAATCACGTTCATGTTATTTGAACAGTCTGTGTCTTGAGAAGATCTGGGAGTTTCTCTCTTCACAGATCTCTTGACCGCCGCGGCTGCTGACTCAACTGAAGCAGACAATTTATTGTCTAATTACCTCTGGAGAGTGTAATCACGGTCACCCCTCGCAGCTTCTCAAGACCTTCTGGAATACAACAGGATTACATAAAGAGAGTCTTCTGAGAGACTGGCAGGTAAAAGAGCAACAGCTGGTGACGGTGATTTTAACAAGTACGACATGTTCCTGCTTCTTCTGTCAAGTCCTTATCTGTTATTCCTAAGCGTTAGCTAAATTAAATCAGAAGCGAAGTGTGGCTTGTATTGCGAGGTGAGCAAAGACAGCTTCACTTTAAAGCTGAACCTAGACAGGAATGTTATTCCAGGATCTTGGAGACAAGAGCTACAAGGAAATGTTTTATCATGTTTCCTGTTTCCTCTCCTTTTTTTCTCCTTTGTCTTTGGTTTGTCTTTGGTTCCCTATAGGAAGAGGAAAATGAAAGAGATCTCTTTAATACCCCCCATCGTTTTTTTTAGATGCAGAACAAATCATCATTAATTTTTTACGTTATTATTATTATTATTAAGTAGGTACTACATTTAAAACCGAACGCACTACCCAACCGTTAAAACAGTACGTTCTATATAGTATGAATGTGGGTAGTATGAATGGAATTCGGACGTACTACATCCGCCATATTGATGTTGTCACGTGTCATGCGTCGTCACAACAGTGTGACAGTGTAAACTTTCAATAAGTCATCCGTTTATGTAGATTGTGTTAAACAAGTGTAATTTAATCACGATAAACAACGTTTTCTTCCTGTGGTGCTTACACTTAAAATGAGCCGCGTCTCCACTATCCACCATTTTTTTTTATATGACGCCTCCTTTCCCGGAGCCTCATGGGATAGGAAAGTGTTCATGGTCTGCTTACTACAGAATTCGGCCGGAAGCAGTAGGTCATCCGGGTACTTCTCGCCTACTGAATTTTGAATGTTATGAATTCGGACATACTACTCGCCTCGCATGCTGTTTTTCGCGTACTATATAGTAGGGAAGTAAGCGATTTCGGACGCAGCAATAGTGACATCAATGAGTGACAAATGACCAGATAGACAACAGCTGTCAGGGAGTGATGCATAATGGGATATTGATTCCAATATGTGACAGAGAGTCCAATATGTGAATGAACAGCAGAAGTGCTCTCAGACAGACATAGAGGGTGCAGCCGACTGTGATCTTAACAAGTGCTAGGCAACGAGTAATCATGATTAATAACAAACCAAAATAAAGGTTTTGGTTTATATAATATATGTGTGCACATTTATTATGTATATATAAACACACACATACAGTAGATATTTTGAAAATATTTACATGTATCAACATGTTTCCAAGAAATTCCACCCAAGAAATATCTAAAGAATCAGAGTTGATACTTCAGTGAAGCATAACCGTGTGAAAGTCTCCTGAGCGATGAAAGAGCAACATCTGAGCGACACATTTTCCTCTGGTTGTCTAATCAGTCATCTCTGATTAACTCATATCATTGAACCTGCCACGCGCAGCATAGCAGACATTACACTGCGCCTGCTGGATCTCTGTCAAGCCCACCACTCCCTTTCCTCTCTCCTCCCTTTTCCTCTTCTCTTCCCTCCACATTCTTTTGAAGACTTTCTCTTCCTTTCTCCGACACAGACTCTACAGAGTCAGTAGTACGAAGATCTTGCGCTCTGTCAAACAAACACTCTCTCTCTCTGTCTCTCTCTCTCTCTCTCTCTCTGTCTCTCTCTCCTCCTCCTCCTCTCACACGCTCTCTCGTGCGTGTCTCAGTCGCTCTCCGCTGCTCAGTTCATCATGTTGGCTGGAGAATGCTGCGTGCGGCAGCGCTCTCTCTCCTGCCCTGGCGCGGGACACATCTGTCCCAGCCGCCACAGCTGAGCACCCTCACGGAGGAGGACGAGCCGGAACGGCAGCAACAGGAGGAAGAGGACGAAGACGAAGGCTCCGGGGTCCAGCTGGACCCTATGTTCCAACAGACGGCATACCTTCTGGAGGGTCCGGAGGACATGGTGGCGTCGTCCGGGGGCCTGAAGTCTCCAGACTGGGTGTACGAGTCCTACTACCGCATGAGCCAGCAGCATCCGCTCATCGTGTTCCTGTTGCTCATCGTCATGGGAGCGTGTCTGGCTCTGCTCGCCGTGTTTTTTGCCACCGGACTGGTGAGACTCTGTTCTTTATCCACCTACTCTTCTGCACTTTTCTGTCTTGCACAGTGCTTCTCAACTGGTTTCGCTTCAGGACTTTGGGTTGGAAGTTAAGACTTAGCTGAGTTTTGTCCGGTGTGTGTTGTGTAAGCTGCTCATATTGGCATCTGTTAAATTTGCATGGCTTCTACAAAGTTAGAGATGAGCCTGTTCTGAAAAAGCGTAGAGCTTGATTGGTCACGCAGCCTTTGATGGCAATAGTAAAAAGGGAAGTGCTTTGAGTAACACTTTAGAATAGCAATCACTTATTCACTATGACTTCCCTCTATAAATTAATAGTTAGTATAGTAGATGTTAATTTTAGGTATTGGGTAGGATTAGGGAAGTACAATAAGGTCATCTATAATAAGGCATTTGCTTAATTAGCACTAATATATGACTTACATTCCAGTAATGTGCATGCTAATAAAGTGTCACCATGCTTTCTCCTTCCTTTTAAAAGTTGATAAACTTGTTTATTTTTTTAATTTAAGCTATGCACAATTATGTTGTTATTTGCGTTTAACATTGCATTTTCATTTCTTTTTGCAACCCAATCAAAAAAGAGATACCAGTTGAAGACCGCTTCACCCAAAAATTTACATTGTTATGATTTACATTTTCTGTGAGATACAAAAAGAGTAGTTGTGAAGAATGCGCTGGTGACTCTTTTTCTTTTAATTACAGTTAATGAGGACTGAAGCTTTCAAAGCTTCAAAAAGCCAAAAGCATCATAGCTCAGTTCCTACTTTGTTGTAGTCATACAATATATATAGATATTTTTTGTCAGTAATACACCAACATATAAGCCATTCACAAAACAGATCTGAATGATTAATTCATAAATTAAACTAACACTGTTCACAAATTAAATTTTATGACAGTGAACAGATTGTAGATGCACTTAAGTTGTGTTGCTCAAATAAAGCTGTTTTGACTTCAGTAGTCTTGGCATATTAGTCGTAAAAATCACTTGTAAAACACTTTTATGAAGCTTGAAGGCTTCAGTTTTCATCCACTGTGATGTAAAGAGAATGAAAAGTCATTGTAAACAGGAAGACAGTCATCCAGGTTCGGCTGTGACTGAATGTACATTTTTGGGTGAGCTATCCCTTTAAAATGTTTTTGTTTTGTTCCTATTTTGGGAGGCCATTCATTTTCCCCTCTCATCCCACAGTTGTGGTTGTGGTAGCTCTGCAGAAATGTGTTTTTTTTGTCTGTGAGAGAGTGTTTGTACCCGTGTGTGTGTAGCGCAGCACTCTCTGTGTGTCTGCGGATGTGTGTGTTTTTTCTCTGCGTGGCAGATTGTGTGAATCTCTCTGGTGAGAGAGCGCTTTCTGAGAGCGCCACTTCTGCAACCCTCATTTTCACCTGCTGTTTCACTCGTTCTCTCTCTGACTCGCTTTCTCTCTCACCAGATGCTCAGTTGTCTGTGTTTATGTGTAATGGGCTTGTAGATTATTGCAGTCATTGCGCTTAGAGTGCCTTGTCAAACCTAAGGTTGCCTCAATGTAATGAATGAATGTGGAGAACTTGAAGCAATTCATTTAAGTAAACTAGTTGCGAGAAGACTTGGAATTAAAAATACTACTGATGCTAAACAATTTACAAGTTGTTCGTTATTAGAGGTTTGAGAAACTATATATTTCAAAACCAGCTAAAAAACTCTAAGTGTATCAAGCAAGACCTATATGCTTAAGTATGTACAGTATAATGGGAGTATTCACACCAGGAAAGTCTGATAGATAATTTCCTTTGGTCCAGACCAAATACAATGATAATGATTGCTGTATTCACACCTGATCAAAAGATCTGCACCAAGGTTGGAAACGAAATTGAGTTTGATTCAGTCTGAAGAAGCAAAATAGATCTGAATACACCCTAATGAGATACAGTTTTTATCAGTTTTGCACTTCTGTTTTTTTCATGTATGAGGTCAGTTTTTTATATATATGTATATATATATGTATTATTATTCATCCAAGGACACAATTACACTTTCTACAGAAATATTAAGACATACAGCAACAGAAAAAATGTTTCTTCAGAAGCTTATCAGCATATTAAAATGATTTCTAAAAAGATCATTTGGCACTGAAGGCTTGAGTAATGATGCTAAAAATTTTAAATTGCAACAATATTCTACTGTGTTTCTGATCAAATTGAATGCAACCTGGCTATAGACAAGCATCTTTCTGTCATATTTTCCAGTGTTCTTCTCTGAACACTGTGTGCTTTGCTTGGTCATTTCCAGCATACTTTGTTATGAGACTGTCTATATTATAGTTTACACAATAAACTTGAGCAAAGTTTTCAATATGTGTAATATGAAAAAATAGCAGAGCCTGTCAGGAAAAATTATGTCTGACCCTTCTCACATTTTGTATAAAAAACTTTACATTTTGCCAGGCAACAGAAGGCTTGCATGCAGATGCTAGATTGAATAGGTTAAGCTTTGAGATCAAAGACAAATCTTGAAAAGAATTCCAACAATTTGGATTGAATAATTGAATTGAAAAACTATACTTAAAGCTAACAAATGTCTCTAGATTTATTCATTTAATAGACATCTGAGGTTTGGACAAAAACTTGTGTAAATAATGTATTTTTGTGCATTTTATTTTTAGCAAAGAGGGATTTGAGAAAGTAAATGGCACACTGGACAAAAGATACCAAAAGAAATATACTAAGTATGTATTACATCCTACTTAAATGTTTTGGGACAAAATATAAAAAGGTGTAATTGTTTTATTTATCTGTACTTTTGACTTTTTAATTTTATTTTAAAGTTAATTTAATGTAATTTAATTCAGTAATGTAAAGATGTTGCTGTTATTTAATTTTGTACAATTTAATTTTAATTTGAAAACATTGTTAATTATTAGTTGTTGCTAGATTGCACTGTATACTGTATCTCAGTTGAGAAATACAGATTTCAGCATTATTAGTAATCTTTGTGTGCATTTTCCTTCAAAACAAGCAAGTCCTTCCACTTGTTTATCGTATCCCAGTCGCAATTTTAACCTTAATAATCGCAATATGACATTTTTCCCAAATCGTGCAGCCCTAGTTTACAGTGCTCGTCACTCCACAGAAGAAAGGGGCGGGTCAGCAGAGCTCATTAGCATTTCAAGCAACATGGACTATAATGGTTTGATGAAAACAGAGCTTACTTTGACAGGGCAAAAAATGGTGGTGTTTTTTTAAACTACCATTAAGAAATTTTAAAGTATGTTATATACTTTTCATTAAGACCCTAAAAAATCATATCAAATGGGCATCCGATGACCCCTTTAAGGCGTTAACTTTGCTTTAGAATATTACTTTCTTGTTCCCGTTTTACACGTTATGGTGCATAGAAAGATTAATGGCACACATCATTACGTCCCCTTCAGAATACCAGGTATCAGCATACAATTTGTCTTCATTATGGTACCATATACAGTTTTAGGTGTTTTTATACGTGCAAATAGATGGCCGCTGATTTGGGCAACATTTCATTTATGCCTCTGTGACAAACTCTGAGGTATTGGATGGGAGTACGAAGTAAGAACTCGTGGGAGAGAATTATTTATTCATGCTTTACCATGTGTGCATCCTGTTGCTAAATGCCCCGTGTATAGTGTTATCAAAGTGCCCCTGTTATGCCATTTTAAAGGTGGCTAATATTGCTTTATAATTCTCTTAAAACAGGGTTACATGTATGCAAAGTTTAAAAAACCCTTTAGTTTTCTCCAAAGATAGATTTAAGTTTACCCCGTTTCTAAATGATTCGTAAACGACTCGTGTGAAGCAGTTCAAAGACTCAGTCTGCCCAAACCCCTCCTTCCCATGAGCCCTCACTGTGATTGGTCAGATGGCGCAGTCCTGTATGATTGGTCTACCGCTACAGTGGTCCACAGAGCTTGAACCAAAACTAATAATGCATAATGCTGAAGCCTTCATTAACCCATCGTTTATCATTAGCCTACTTAGGCCACATCTACACATAGCCGGGTATTTAGAGAAATTAATATTTCCTCCCCTCCGTTTTCAATAATAACTTTGTGCACACAACATCGTTTTCAAGAAACTTGTCTTTTATATCAACCTGCATAAATACGCCGTTGAGCGCGATAATAACTATGCCAAACCTATGTAACATTAAATAGGGCGCTCGCATGACGTTAAGCATTTAAGACTAAACCGCAGGGAAATACTGAAGAAGAATACTGCGTCTTCCCTTTGTGTAAACGGGATCTTAAACTAATGATGAGACAGACAGACAGTCAAGCTGCATCAATCACAGTATTAGACTACATTAGCCCCACAGCTGAAAAACAGAACTACAGAAACACAAGTTAGCCGGTGACCAGGACATGTGCAGGGTTGTTACACAAAATCACGTACACAAATACGATCGCTAGAAAATACAATCATCAATTATTAATCTTACTTACAGGTAGAAGTTCAGAGGAGCAAGCATATAAACTGGCACTGATCCATCTTTTAAGACCAAGCGTTTGGTGAATACCGTGTTGTACTCCAAGATTGGAAAAGCAGTCATCAGTAAAATGACGCAAACACAACAAGAGATTGTACTGCTGAGGTGTTGTTGAAAAAAATTAACGTTAATCACTCATTCTTTGTAGATTCATCTTTCAGAAGGGCATATAAAACAAATGAACTCTCACTGGATAGAGCGTCTTCTTCACTTGATGTAATCCACTTGGAGATTGTACTGTTTGGGGGCCGGGCAAGCTGTTCGCGAAATAAAACATGGGCGGATATTATGCAAATATGTTACTTCATGACGTGTGGCCGTAACAGAGTAAGATTCAAATTGCTGACGACTCGTTTAGGCGACTCTTTTTTTTGATAGACAATAACTTTATTTATCATGCACTGTCAGCGTCACAACTTTCCAGATAGTTTATGTTCACATACAGCTACATGACACACTGCATGAAGGATCTTATTTGAAAAAGCATAATAGGGGCACTTTAAGTAGTTTATAGCGAAATTCTCTTTTGCTGCCAGTTGCGTTCCAATCGCTTTAAATCACTTGTTTTTAAACTGCAAAGAAAATAGTCGAAAATCTCACAAATGTCTGCCTATTAATCATGTATATACACACCTATTTCATACCTGGTTGCTTTTTATTTTGTGAATTCCCTGGAAGTTAGATTAGAGAAATTAAGCACAATCCAGATAAATATCACCTACTGTATCATGATCAAATAATCGCCTGTTTTTAAGGGAATTGATAGCTCAGTACACGGCAGAGTATTTGGAGGGCTTAGATCAAAAGTGCAGACTGAAACCCCCCCATCGGCTTAAACCCAGAAGCATCTCCACCAAAACAGAACAAATCTTAGTTCATCGACCTCGCTTATCAATTAGTCAGCCTTTTGTGACCATCCCTGGACCCCATTCTTTCAGACGGTAACATTTATTGCCCAGAGTATGGGAACCCACGTCCTTCATTTACGCAGAGCTTTTGTGTGTGTGTGGTCACACAGCTCCCATCATGCTCCTGTGGTTTGACTGCGGGTATGTTGTTTTGAAGCGCTGAGGCTCTTATCTTGAAAACAGCAGTCTGTTTTACACAGGTTGGCTAATGGGGCCGAAAAATGTCACGCAACACAAACTTTGCTTTATCGTCGTTTCTCCGACCGTCGTGCCTTTTTGTTTCAGTTCAGGGCAGGAAGTTCTGCCTTCTCCTCTTTGAAGGCTTATCTTGTTTTTTCACAGCAAATCTGTCTAAAGATTGTGTTGCTGCTGCACTGTCCTGAGAGATTAAAGATTGATGGAGTGCTGGTGGAGTCATGCGATAACATGGCTGAAAACAAGAACAAAAGTTCACTCAATTGGAAAGCCACATTAATCAGGTGCAAGCAGTGGAGCACTGGTTAATTAAAAGGGGGTTTCCTTTTATTCAATAAAAAAAAAGAAAAGAAAAGGGAAAATGTAGATCGCTATGAAAGAAATGACCATTGTGCACATTTTTAAATCTTTGAGATTACATTCACACAACTTTCAAAACTTCCTATTTTTGACTGATGTAATTTTCTAAGGTATTAGCTAAATAATACATTACCTCAAAGAGGCAGGAAGATCATATGTAAAAAATATATACAATAAAGAGGAAAAATAAAATCTTTAAAAGAGCGAAAATCAAATCACAGCACAATCGGGTAACGTGTCAGAGTAAGAGAGATACAACAGGTAGGAAATCAATCAATAATAACAATTCAAAACCCGGCGGACAGCGTGACAAACAAATGAGAGCTCTCCACAAAGGAAAAATGTGCTCTCCCGTCTTCTTCTACTTCTACTGTTTTTGGAGGTTGGCATACAACTTCAAGATGCATTACCACCATTTGCTGGTTAGGAGTGTGAACAAAGTATGCAAGACTGTTTCCTAATATCTATATCCTCTTATCTAAATCAGTCCTATGAAGATAGAAAAAAAAATATACAGTCATCATGAGAATTCCTTTGTAATATGTCTATCAAGTTAAAATTTCCCCTAATTCTTTTTGAATGAACTTCCATTAAAATCCTTTCGCTATTATAGATTGCACATTCCATTATAATATGATGCACAGATTACTCTTGATCACAATGGACACATTTCCCTGTCTGATGTAGCTTTATTTCATACAGGGTACTATTTAATGCTGTATGACCAAATGTAAGTCTAGATCAAATAGATTCATCCTTTCTACTTCTCCTTGTTCTTCTTCCTTTACCCACAGTTCTTTGGCTCTTATAAAACCATCTTTCTGTTCTTTCCTCTCCCGAATCCTTAAAGCAGACAGGCATAGCGGATTGGTTCAGAAGTGGGCGTTGTCCTCACGATAATAGGTGATCGATCCAGCAGTCATCCAATCCCAGACTATGGCAGAGAACAAAAACCAATAGAAAAACAAACCTTGCAAGTGCAGATGTTCGGTAAGGGCACATCCAATCATTTTCAGTGAGACTGATACAAAACACTGATACAAAGCAATACTAATATACCAGTTATGGGAATCACTGAGCATTCAAATACAATTCAAACAAGTGAAAATAACAAAATATACCATATAGTGTTTAAAAATGAAGAACAACTAAACATACCGCTACACCTGGGGAAGATGCATGGGAAATATTTAGTGCTATTTTAACATTATTTATCTTTTTATCTGATGTCTGAACCTGATCTCACAGAATTCTGTGTAATGACCACTGACTCTTAACGCATAATTCGTCGAAGATTCTGCGAAGGGCTCATGGAAGAGATTATTGCATATGTATCGGGGTGTGATTTTTCTCTGTAAACTGTCACAACAGTTTTATTTATGTTACTTTATTTATACATTTATGAGCACGTAACCCAACACCTGCCCCTAAACCTACCATCCGTTAATAAAACACAAGATAAACCGGCAGATTACAACTACCGTTATTTATTAAAAATCATTCATAATCCATTTCTTCCGAGGCAAAAGGATTGATTTGTGAGAGAACGCAAATGAAAGTATATTCTGTGAGATCAGGTTGGATGTCCACATTCAAGCATTTCATATGGGCATCTTTTTCAGTAGATTCAGGTTACCTCCAATTTGCATATTTATCATTTAGTTTAGGGATGTTCATTAGGGATGTGCATTAATCAAACGCAATTGTCTTGCACATCTCGTCAGTAAAGGCAGTTCTGTGATTATATCTTCATCACAAGCTTTCAGATGGAGCAGCATTTACTACAGAGCTGTAGTTCACTGACAAGCTACGCACAACGATATTCATAATCCCAGGCAGTTCATCTGCAGTTATGAACACAAGATTGCCTAATACATAGCTGCACTGATGAGATGTGCATGACAATCAAATTTTATTAATTGCAATATATATTTTTGTATTTATTTTGCTAGTTTTATTAACCTCCAGATGAAAATTGACAAAGCAAGCCACTCTTCTCAACACAAACCTTACTTTGATCCAATTGTTCACTTAAAAAACATCTTCTAATTGGCTTATTCTTAGCTAAAATGAATAATAACCCATCAGGCAATGATTTATGTGCTAAGTAACACATTTGATACCATCTTAATCAATGACAGCGAGGCAAAAATGGACACATTTCTCTCTCATCCTGATGATAAGCCTCTTACTAGTGAGATTTAATTTCTAATGGCTGCACTCCTTCCCATTCTAACCTCTTCAAATTACACTGAGAGCCAAATCTTGGAACAGACTATTTGGACATGAGCCACAGACCCACATCGTCTCAATGCTTCAGTTACAACAGCAAACACAAATAAGCTCGTGAGCACATTCCTGATCAACAGTCCATTTAGTCTGTGCGGAAAGAAAAAAACAACTCAAGATCATTTGTGTGACATGTGAATTTGGGCGAGATCATGTAATAAAGCTGACGTCAACACTGCAGAAATATGATAATGTGGAGTGGGATGAAGCGGACACGAAGGTTGATCAATTAGATGAGTTATGGAGATGACGGCGCCATACTGAGCTGATCTTACCAGCTCATTCGATCATTAAGATTCGCTTATAGTGGCTTTGATTGAATTCGGTCGCTGACACACTCCACAGCATCTGTAAAAATGTGTTGGCCTCTGCTTGAGTTAATTAGAAATGCAGAGCAAGACGAGCATGTCGTTTGTACTTGTGCTATGGTTTAATGCACACTTTTTTTTACAAACCAAATAGATTTTAAAGTGCTGCCGTATATCATAGTCACACTGTGCAGGAAAGTTGAAGAGCCTGATTAAGAGGTTATTACATGAAACAGTGGTTTCTGACATCCCCAGAAAGTATTAAGACACTTAAGCCACACTTAAAAATGTATGAATGTCATTGCGTTAGAAACAAAAATTCATACCAAGTGGCATCTGCAACAAATTATGCTTTTAATTGCTGTTTTGGCTTTGGTCCTCCGGTTATGATATGCTTGTTCCTTAGTGCTTGATGACTAGAAAGTACATTTATACCATTTTGAAGGAATGTTTGAATTTAAGCTAAGGATGTATTTTCTTACACCTTTATTAAATACAAGCATATACATCTAAATAATTTTCAAAGGCATATTTTTAAATATATTTTGAATAAAATTTTAGGGCTTGTAAAAAGATACTGAGGGTATCTTTGCTGCATATTCCTACGTTTATTGGACCACATACATAGATGTAAACATTGTTGGCCACACCACAATATTAAAATGTGAAAAGTTTTTCTCAAGTTTTTATTATTATTATTATTAATATTATTAATTTTAAAGCCTTACTATTTTTAAGTTATTGTACAGTAACATGTACAGTAATTTATTTCTTTAAAAATAAAATTTTTATTTCATTTTTTAAAGAATTTTTCACTCAAAATTGAAATTTTTAATGTAGCGCTGCATCACTTTCTCACCATTGAATCCTCTGCAGTGAATGGGTGCCGTTAGTATGAGAGCCCAAACATCACAGTAATCAGTTACACAATTGTTTAGACAGTCTACTAGTACTCTAATGACTGCTAGTTGACATGTAGTTGCAAAGTTACTTACTGTTAGTCAAAAGTCTAAAGTGGACTATCAAAATAAATTGTTACCTAATAATCCACAAGTCATCCACATGACTCCAGTCCATCTGTTAACTTTTTGTGAAGCAAAAATTAGAGAAACAAATGCACCTTTAAGGTGTTTTCAATATTCCTTTCTCCAGAAAAAATCCATCTTGTCTAAATAAGCAGAGAATTAAACATAGATCAAGCACCGTTCACAAGCAAAATCAGTCTGAAAAGAGTTCTAAACAAACACCTGAGTGGATATTAATGTTAAAGGACAACAGGAGATAGACTTTTTTTACTGAAAGAAGCGTTCTTTTGAATTATGGGCTATATACCAGTTTAAACGTCATAATGATGGATTTGTTTCTAACAAAGCATCTTTTCATTTCACAAGATGTCATTTGATGGACTGGAGTGATGTGGATGACATGTGGATTATTGTTTTTACCAGCTGTTTAGACTCTCATTCTGACGGCACCCATTCACTGCAGTGGATCCATTGGTGAGCAAGTGATGCAAAATGCTATATTTCCCCAGATCTGTTCTGATGAAGAAACAAACTTATCCACATAGTTCATCAAATTTTCATTCTTCAGGAGAAACATGCTTGGAAGTGTGTCAGGTTTATTCAGATCCTTTTTTTATTGCCGCTGTTTTTTTTTTATTTTAAAGCTGAGTGTAAATATGGATGAAGAACTGATGAGCAAGCTGTAATAGATGCTTTTGGGAGATAAGTGTCTGTCAGTACTTTGGAAGAACAATAAAAGTATGAAAAATGCATGACTCCGTACCGTTCCAAAAATTACAGGTGCACAGAGTGAAATTATATACACACACAAAAAAATGTGATGCAAGAATTGATTTCCTTTTCTGTCTTCTTTATATTTTTTTGTACTGCAGTTGTGAGTTAATGGAAAATGTGGCTCTGTTTTAACAGTTAAAAATACACGAGTTTGTGGGCATGGTGTAAGTTTGCTTTCTGCTGACAGTGAGTGGCATGTTTTACATTTTTGTCCCATCAGCAAGTCTGCAGGGCTGCAGAACCACAGTAAACTGAAATGCTCAGGCAAATGAACAGGAAGTGCCTGTGGAAAGGATAGTGCTGTAACAAAGCACCCCAATAATGTGTGCATCTCCATGCCTTTGTGGCCCCTGCAAAATGGAGTTAAATGGATTTAGATGGGCTCAAATGCACAATCATATGAGCTCTGGCCCTTGATAGCCTGGAGAAAAGGGACTGATAGGAGCCTAGTCTGATACATGCTGTGAGGGATGAAAGACTGATGAGAGTAGAAGAACAGAAAGAGAAGGGCTGATGGGAATGGGGCTAAAATGGGATTTTAGGCTAGTCATGTTGTTAGTGAATCTGCGCTTTGATGTAGACATTTAATTATAATTGCCCTGGGAAGAGGAAGGGGAATGTCAGCGGGAGCACCTTGTTAATTGTGTTTGCTAAGGCAAGCATTATCATTGTGTATATGAGGGTTTAGACAAACCTTAATATAACCCTTGATGCATAACTCGCACCATTTACTGTGTGCTGCAGACATAATTGAAGCTAGACTTTAATGGCACCTTTAAGGTACTAATATGCAGGTTTTAGGGGTAAATAAGGTACAAAAGTGTAGCTTTTAAATAAATATTGTCCCAGTCACAGCTTTTGTACCTTTTTTTTCTCACAGTGTACAGTAAACAAAAATGCACATACTGTAGATTCATGCATGTTTTTTTAAACTACACACATTTGGCCCTGGATTTGTTTAGAATATAATTTAAATAGAATTATTTATTTATTATGTAGATTAACATTATTCTGTCTATTTTGTCATCACATTTCAATTGATATTGTCTGTAATAGAAATGGAAATGTTACATAAAAAAAAAAAACAGGAATACATAGACAGGCTATTTTGTTTTGATGATGGATACTTTTACATTTTGTTGTCATTTGACAAAATTACAGCTTGATTAGAAATTATACACCCTTAGCAAGTGATATTTGCCTTCATTTGTCTTGTCCTTAACATTTCATATCTCTGGGACGTTCTTCACTGACACTGTTGACTACTTTTAAAAGGGATATTTACACAAAAATGTAAAATTCTCTCATCATTTGCTCACCTTGAGGTCACCTCAGATGTGCACGTCTGTCTTCAAACTGTCTTTCTTCAGATGAACATGAGTGGAGAGTTTTAGACACATAATCCACTTCTGTGAATCCATATAATGCAAGTGACCTCAAACGTTGACACTTCTAAAGCAAAACCACAAGTGTACATGAGAAAAATACTAATAATTCAATGCACATGTAAGAGTTTACTGGAAACAATGGTATATTCACCAAAAATATGTTTAAATTTGATCATTGGTTCATCGATTGGGGTTGTATGATTTACCATTGGGTTTGCTTTGTATGCTTTTTGAAGCATTAGCTGTGTGGGTCCTTTGTATTATATTTCTGAAAACCTGATTTAATTTTCTGGAGTGGCCTGATGGTGAATAAATGATGAGAGAATTTTTGGGTGGAGTATCCCTTTAAACAAGTTCTTCAGCAAAAATGCAAAATTTATTATGGGTAAATATGTTCAAGATGGTCAAAATTACACTGCACCTGTCATTCTTGATCATTTTATGCAATAAAATTTGATGCATTTTATGTATACTGTATATATAATATAATATAAATATATTTGCTTACCATATCTTTAAATGTAATTATGATTTATTTGGGGATTTTCCCTCATCAAAAATCCAGTAGTATTTTTATATATATTAATTTATGTTTTGTATTATTATTATTATTATTATTATTATTTATTATTGCGGAAATAAGCAGAACATTTGTTAAATTAAATTAAAGTTTATGATCCTTACATGTTTTTGTTCATCGTGATGATCATTTGCGAATTCTGCAGCTTAAATACAATCATCATAAGTAGAAATCCAGGCATAGGCTGTAAACAAAATATTCCAGTGCTTCAAAAAAAAAAATTCTTTCCCTGAAGGTTTAAGTTAGAATAATATATGAGAGCACGGATATAAAAACAATGAATCAAAGCGACTTGCGGGATGAGTACCTGTTCAGCATTATAATGTTAAATAACAGTCTCCACTTGTTAGCAACAATAAAGTGCACATTATTTCAGGCATTCAAACCAAAACCCCATTCAAAAAACCTATCGGCTAAATTCCCTGCAGTGCTCTATTGACTTGAACCGGTAACAAAAATCTATCAACACTTTAGCTTTGTGACAGCAACTTTTTCACAATCGAGCATCGCTTTCTTTCATTTTCAGTATCAAGTTCTAATCAATGTTGAGTTATTTCAGTGCAGAGCAGGTGTCTTCTCTGACTGTCTGTGGCTAATGGAAACAGAAAGGGTGTGTTTCCCAAGAGTTCATTGAGATTCGATCTGTGTGCCAGAGTTCCCTTGAATTTGTAGTACTCCCTGGGGTGTCTCCTCTAATGGCTGGTGAGTCATACTGTGGTACAGGCATTATATTCCTGTGAGTTTGCCAGCTCAGTGTTCTCTCATCATTCACAAAACACACACACACACACACACACAGTTATTCGAACTGATGGTGCAACCTCACATTAACCACATCTACAGCACCCGTTCAAGCCACACACACACCTCAAATAAATAATTACTACCCGAATTGCGTGCTTGTAATCTGACACCTTTTTTTTTTTTTTTTTGAAAAGCTTTAATGATGGCCAGAGGATGAAGTCGTCTTTGCTTAATTTAAACCGTAATAAACTCTCCATGGCATATGTCATGAGTCATCTGCAATAAATCTGCATAGATAATGTAGCTATAATGTAGTTATTAAAATTCTCTCCTCTGACTGTACCCTCTTGCTGCAGCTCTTGTCTATTTCTGTCTCCGTCTGCAGTAGATGAACGGTGTGTGAGTGTGTGACTGTGAGTCTAGACTGAGCTCCTCGCACTCTCACAGTCAAACAGAAAATTACTGAACGGTGACGAGAGCTTCAGGTAGAAATATAGATTTTATGAAAGGTCACGGTTTGCGTCTTTACAGTCAGCATGAAACTAAACTGATCATATTTGCTTTTCAAAAATGGATAGTTCCTACCAAGAATTTTTGGGTTAAGCAGCACAACATCGATAATAAGAAGAAATGTTGTTTGAGCAGCAAATCACATGACGTTGGAGTAATGATGCTGAAAATTCTGCTTTATTTTAAAATATATTAAAATTGAAGACAGTTACTTTAAATTGTAATCATTTATTTCAGAATATTACCGTTTTTTACTGGGTTTTGACCAAAATTGAAGGCAGCTTTGCAATTTAAAACAAAATACATGGAAAAAACACTACTGATCCCAAATTTTGAAAAGTAGTGTACAGTACATGTATTGGAATACAAAGCAATAATTTTAAATAAAACAGTTAATCTTAAATTGTCATAATATTTTACAGGATTACTGTTTTTACTGTGTTATGACCTAATTGAATGAATGGAGCATTGGTGAGGACATAAAAAAAAAAAAATTAAGTGACCAACCCTTTTTCAAATTTTGAAAAAGCAATGTACATATTTTCAAAAACTAGATTATTTTAAATTGTAATAATATATCACAATATTACTGTTTTACTTTTTTTTTTTTTGGTCAAATAAATGCATCTTTGGGGAGAGTCAGAGACTTCTTTCAAAAACAATAAAAAACATTCAAGTGACCACAAATATTTCTTTTCAATTATTCAGTTTATCCGGTTCACATTTTTCATTGCATATCCTGTTTCACTCAAATACGCCACTTTACGGAAGTAAAATGGCTGGATTTTAATGTACATTAATTGATTTGATTACATTTTATGAGCACAAACCCAATATAACACGACCTCACTAACAGTTTAAGTGTTTTTCAAATGTTAATTGTCCATATTAATAATTCAACATTAAAAACGCAACTTTGACAGAGCACATTAAGCTAATGGAAAAGTTTGGACAGAATAGAATGAACTCTGATTCGGAGCTTAGGGTCTTTCAGTTCTTGATCAGCTGAGCCGTGAACTGTCACTATGTTTCCACAGAGCTTGGAGGAGCACATGGCCTTCATCATGACCGTACCCACAACTCTGGCCATTTTCCTCGCCATCTTCATCCTCGTCTGCATTGAGTCGGTCTTCAAAAAGCTTCTCCGCCTCTTCTCCCTGCTCATCTGGGGCTGTCTGGTTGCCATGGGTTACCTCTTTATGTTCTTCGGCGGGATCATCTGTCCATGGGACCAGGTGAGACTTGAGTGACAGTGCTTTCATCGCTCTCCATTTCTGCGCAATTGTTCTTCGACCTCTACGGCTATCACTTCTTAATCAACCTTTTTATCACACCGAAGCGCTCTGAATTAAGCATTCGGCATGCATAAAACACGACTTGCCTCAGTGCAATTTATATATGTAGATGTGCGAGTAAATTACTCGAATGGAAAGCGCTGGCGGACGCAATGAAAGCGCTGCACAATCATGCAGATATTCACTAACGCGGTGTCATTTTCCTCCAGTCATTTGCACAGTAATTCATGGATTTCAGTGTGCGAGCTGTTCTGCGCACTGAATCATTCATTAGTTCATTGAACTCCGCTTAACACATGATTCTGGCTAATGACTGTGACACAGTCTCAACATAAATGCATGTCTTGGAGTAATTATGACAATCCCTTTTTCTGTCCGCCTCTGCATCCGTAAAATCGGGTATTAAACTGACTTGCTTGGCTTGTTCGCACACTTTGTTGTTTTCTTCTTCCCGCTCTGCGAGGAGGAGGGGCAGTCGGCCAAAGCCACCACTCAGCAAAGATGGCAAAAACATCCGCGCTTTGGTCTTCTTTTATAAACAGCTCTTGAGTTATGAAATTACGCTGGCTGTAGGAGGAGAGATCGGCTGTTCCGTGCACGAGTAAAATGCAGCTCACTCATGAGTCATCCAGGCTGTTTGCTCGACATGACTTAATAACTTAATAACTCGGATGGGCTCATTGATCTGGAAATGATGAGATATGCATATACGACACAAATTGGCTCTGGATCAAAGGGCGGCAACATTTCACTAGGAACTGCTTCAGTAAGAGCTAGGTGGCACCTACATGAAGTCCATTTTAAACAATTAGCCATAAATATCCCTAGTATTCTGGAGAGGTTTCTTCATCAGAAGGAGGTTGTGAATAACATATTAATGAGTGGCTCAAAGTTGTGGTTGCCTTATTTGGTTGTGCTTAAATATTTTTTTTGATTTGTTTTGCTTTGCAATTTTTTTTTTTTAGGATGTTTTAACATAGTTTCGGGAAGAGCACGCTGAGCGTCAGCACAGCCGGTACCCATTGACGCTCATTAGTATAATCGCCCACTAGCAGATTAATTATTCCTAATTTCATTTA
>JAUMHP010000074.1:4961527-4975361 GCA_032361065.1 Enteromius trimaculatus | reverse complement strand
GAATCAGAGGCCAATCTGGTTTGGAAATAATGTCTCCCTTTTGTATGAAGTCAGACAGAAAAATCTATGCAAGACGTCACCCTAATTTACTGCTCATGTTGACCGAGAACACATTCACAAGAGCCGAGAGCACAGCGCTTTCTCTCAAACTGAGTTCTCACTTCCTGACATCGATTTTATATCAGATTTATAGTGAGATATGGCACCACACAGACTAGAACCCAACACTTTTGTTCTTTTATTCAAAAAGCCAATAATATGTGATGCTTGCTTGGTTTTATTTAAATTCTCTAGACTTTTCCAAACCCTAAATTTCAGCATCTAATTTGTCCCACACTATTTGTTCTATGTTAATGTTACAAGGAAGCTTAATTAAAATAGATGTTTTGTTGTTTTTCTAAGAAAACAAATTCTCCTATTGGACAATTAAACAGGTGAAAAATCCTAGAGATCTAGATTAAACTGTTGAAAATTGTTGGAAAACTAAAATAAAATATAAATATAGGAAGATAATAGGTAATTTTATACACAAATTATCAAACTTACACATGAAAGAAACAGAAGACATTTTCCTCATTATGAGTCAATGTACCATTAAAATGATTTTGTTACTTAATTTAAAGATAAAATAAAATGTTAGATTTTTAGAAATGTAAGATTACAAATTATCACAAAAAAAATATACAAAACAAACAAACTAAAATAATTAAGTGCAAATAGCAGTATCGTCTGCAATGTACTGTATGCTACTTATTGCAAATAGTAGTAAATATCTGCACCTCAGGACTGTAATACATTATAAAACAGTATACAAAAATAATGTATTGAGTGTAAATTATACTTTTTATTAATATTATTAAATGGATGCTGACTTATTGGCATTCCTACTCCCACCCTAACCCTACACAATACTTTATTATCAACTTTGTGATTATTTTCCTATTTTTTCATTGAAAATAAATGCCTTTCCAGTGTGATATGAGATGTGGGAAGGGACAATAAGGAATTTGGCAAAAGAGGAGTTGAAACTCATTTAGTTTTACCACTAGAGCTGTTGTTTGACTTTTGTAATGTTGACTGACCCAATCACACATTGGTAGGCGGAGTTAGTGTAAATAGCCTCTGACAACAAGACACATAATAATAATTTTAGACTGACTTACATTTACAAACAGAAAAACTAAATCACTAACTATATTTTGTAAAACCAAAATGTAAAAAACACATACATTTACTAAAACTTACACTAATTATGGAAAATATAGACATGAACATAATATAGTAGTATTTAAATAATACAAAAATAACTAATGTTATGAGGAAAATGTCTTGGTGCTGGATTTGAGGTCTGTAAGTTCATGTGAAACACAAACTATAGCAGGCATACATGGATGATGAATGCATTGGCTTTGGAGTATCTCTGATGATTTGGTCTCTCACAGAACCACTGTCCTTGGAGTTTCGTTCGGAATGGCCTTCCTGCTGCTCGCCTTGATCCTCGCCATTTGTTTTGCTGGTCACATATTGGTAAGTGCTGCTCGCACTTGTAGAAATGTGAAGCAGCTTTCTTTGAGAGTGAATCGTCAGTGAATGAGGCAGGTGGGCTTGTCTGTTCCGTCTAGTCAGATGTCGACATGTTACATATTTTTCCATTTTCCATGGAGGAAATAACTGTGTACTGAAATGCCATTTAATAAATCGAGGTTTCCACACATTTGAGACCCTCATCTTGTTAGAGAAATGCCACACCGGGAGGAAAAAACACCAATCAAAACAAGATTGAAATTTCCTTGTTTTAACCCCAGGAACAACACTCTTTCTCTGCTCTTAGAGAGCGTTGTCTATAATCAAATTACCAGCTACTTCGGACCTGTGGAACATAAATGGCTTAAGTAAATGTCAGCTGTATGTCTCTCTATTTTCTTTCTCCTGCTTTTTATTCCTTAATATATTGTGAAAGCTTGGAGCGAAATGGCTTATTCAGTATTCAAAGGCCAGTAGATTCACTCATGGGAAATCTGTCAAGAACATGTTCTGGTCATATCCCACCATAAAATCAGAAGAAAATTAAGCCGGTTTTAGGACCGTTAAGGATCGTTACTGTATTGGAAGATTATTTTTTTAAGCAAATATTATGTAAATGTATTTATACACTAATGTTGATAAACGTTTATATGAAAACATTTACTTAATAATTTAAATAAATGCTATTCTTTTGAACTCTCAAATAAAAATAAATAAATGCCACATAAAAAATGCATTTTATATAAATACTGTATATATGAGTGTGTGTGTGTGTGTGTGTGTGTGTAGTGATGCTGAAAATTCAACTTAGCATCAAAGGAATAAATAAATGCAGCATTTTTGGTCATAAGACCTCTTTCAAAAAGTAAAACAATCTTATCATTCTCAAACCTTTTGAATAGCACTGTGCATCATGTAAGTATTTATTGCTCTGCATCCATTTTTATTTACATTTATTTTTATTTTAAATTACAAAATCATTTATTGTAGTATTACTACATTTCCAAACTGGGAGTCTATTAAGTATGAGCTTTGAGAATGCTGAAAATTACTGAGGAAATTTTAAAAATAGGCTTCAATTTTTGGGGGGAGGGGGTGACCTTGACAGATTGAACCTCACACTCTATTAAATTCTTAGTATAATCAACGTAACCTGCTTTTTTGTATATTGAGGCATTGTTATATTTTTAGAAGACATGACCTTCCAAAGACCTTGAAGGGTTTTATGCCGTACACTCACCAGCTCACTTTGATTTGTCCATTATCTAACCAAACAGTTTCAGTTGAAGATTCAGAATTCACAATAATAAAAAAAGGCCACATTGTACGGTGACATTCAGTGGTGTAGTCTACGTGATACGCAGGTATACACTGTATATCCTCTAGGAAAGGTATAGGATTTGTGCATACCCACTTGAAAAAGCATGCGGATACATAACGTTATAGACCTTTCACAAACTACACCCTTTCAGTGTTTTAGTAAACCTGCCCCTGAAGCTGCTGCTGCTTCGGCCGAAACAGTTGACTGGAACGTTAACATTGACAAAATGAGGCAGACAAGCCTGATACTATCATACGCGGTACAGAAAATAAAAACAGCAGGGGACTTTTGGCTTGTAAGAACACAACAGTAAGTGATTTCTATAAACAAAAAGTTAATATTGCATGTATATTAGCCTACTTACACTTCTGACTATAACAGTACTGCCTAATTTTGATCTATTTCGTCAGCTAAAATCGTTATAAACCTACTCACAACTTTGCAGCTACACATCTCCATTATCAGCTTGTTTCATTTTATTAATGAATCTGCTTTTTTAAACAAATCTATTGAATCGATCCAGTTCCGAGTTCCAGTTTGCATATTATCCATCTGAAATGAATGTGAAATTGGTCATTTTCAGAACTATTTAGGGCAGAATGGCTGGGGCGTATGGATACTGGGACGCAGGGACTTGCTTTGTTCCTGAATGAATCAGCCGTTCAAGTGAATCAATTGAATGATTCAGTAATAAAATCGGTAACTTACTGCCACCTAATGTCAGATTTAGTTTCATTTTTAAAGTATCATTTCAGTTATTTATATAATTGAATATTTCTATATTCAAAATGTTATAAGTAAAACATGACAATCTCAACATGAATTTATGAAGTTAATTGCACTCACGCCACCTCTGAGCCTACCTACAAGCCACGTTTCTTTTCTTCTGTGCAACCTCTGTAGTGCAAATTAATTTTTACTGAATTTATTTGATTGGATTTTTTATTTCATTGTTTTGACTAGAATTTTCCACATATATATATATTGAATTTGATATAAACATGCCCCTGTAAATTACTTTAAGGAGCCCTTATTTTTTTGTAATGGGAAGGCTAATTTTTGTTACTGATCAGAAGGTGGTCCTGAATTTTTTTTTTTTTATTGTCCTGCTAATATATTAAGTTCTGCTAAAAATAAAAGTATGTGTAGAGCAAAGTTTAGTGAGCATGGTAGTGTTGGTGCTTATGAGGTGTTTTGGGGGTGGGGGGTTGTATTACAGTATACACACTACAAAAATGTAGACTGCACCACCGGTGACATTACTTAGTCCAAAACACTTTTGGCTTTTTTTTTGTCTTTTTGTGTCAAAAGAAAAATGCTTGAATGATGATACTTTCTACTGAACTGTTTGTTGTTTCTTTTTCATACAGTAAACCCAAGTCCTCGTGGGTTTGGGGACTGGGGGGAAATTGTTTTAGAAAACTCTGGCACTCATATTTTGGGTTTCTTTTATAGTAGGACTCTCTTCTGGTTTCACAGACAACTGTCAAAGTCATAATTGCCTGGAGCTCTGTGGAATTTAGTTAAGAGGCTTTCTCACTTTTGTTTCCCATTTATTCAATGTTAGAGTTCACATTCGGCCCACAGATTTACAAATATAAAAGAGGGGTTAAGGTTATCCAGTAAAAGTGCTGTGTTTAAATATTGAAAGCTTTTTTTTTTGTATAGATGACACGTGATTGATTGGTGAGAGGGCTTCTCTACCTCTTTTACTTCTTTTTGATTTAAGCCCAATGCATTCTTGCACAGAGTCTAGGTTAAGTGTTTTGTAAAGTTCTGTTCCACCGCAGCTCTGTTAATACTCATCCTGACAATGTAGAATAAACTGAGTCACTAAAGGTTACACAGCTTCTCTATTAGTACAGCTATCAGTAAAAGGTGAGTTTTACAAATAGATCTGTTTCTTCAAGGTCATAAAGTCTTATTTCAGATAAAAACATTTAAAGGCAGGGTTTGATATTTTTTCATTCAGTTTAAATTTAGCTTTAAGAGATGGTTTTCTCAGTGTAAAACAACCACGTTGTTTTTTTTTTAGCCTTCACATCTCTTTACGAACCCCCAAAAATGGGTCAGAGGTATATTTGTATATTGAAAATAGTTGAAAACACTAACAATGGGAAAAGTTGTTTCAGCCAATGAAAGGCTCTACAGGAGGAGGAAAACTGTACCAGCTATGTTTCAAAAGGGAAGAAGTCCATAATTTAGTCAATTGCATTTTTATGGAAATATTGGAAACAAAATGGATTGTGAATGACATTTCATGTTGACTTCCTCTTTCAAGTTGATATAGATGACTTTTTGTGTTATATATTCACTCACTGTGAAGTTATGTTTATTAATGTGTCTGTGACTTGTGGGGCACAATCATAACCTTGAGCATTTGGAAGAGAAGCAGATATGCTAATGACGTTGGTGGGAGTTAAGCTTGTTTTTTTTTTTTCTGTTCTCTTGTTGCCGTAGCAATGGGGCAAAGCAGCCTCCTGCACAATGCCCTGGCTCCCCAGCTCCTCTAAAGTCATCACCAACAAACCCTGGATACGACTTGCGCTCACCATGGCAACCACTGCACTTATCCTAGTCATGGCCGTGTTCAACATGGTGAGCATCACTACTACTTAATACCTGGTCTGTCAGCTAGATTGGAGGGCTTTTAAAATGACTGACATTTATTAGATTCAAATATAATTTTTTATTATTGTGTGTGTTCTATAAAAGAAATATTCTGTGCTTGCTTATTGTGAACAGCCCGTCGGCCTTATGGTACAGTAATATAGGGAACTCTTTAGATATAAGGGTAATACTTTGGGTAATACTTTAAAACATTCTCTCACATAGTTTTTCGAACCTCTTGTGACCTAAAAGTCACAGTTTTGTCTTTATATTAAATAGAAGTGGACCAAGTACCGAACCTTGAGGAACCCCGCAGGGGGTTAATGCAATGTGTAACTATAAAATAATATGAAGAAAATACATGTGTGGTGGTAGTTCAGATCTTACTATCCCAAGCTTTGAGATCTTAGATCAGATGATTTACTCAGTTGAGGACTTCAACATCAGAGAGTTACCTTTTTTGTTGAATGGAGCACAATTTTTATTCCTAGCATACATAACCTATTAGTATTTACAAAATATATTACATGACACATTCATTTAGACAGTTGGCTGATAAATTAGTCAACAGTTTTTGGTCCAGTTGGAGGGCTTTAGCTGTGGAATCTGTGGTGGTTCACAGTAAAGGGCAGAGTAGAATTAGTGTCAGCTGTCTGATTGGATTCGTCATTACAGTTAGCGTCACAGTACCAGGGCTCTGGTCCAGTATGGATCTAATGATGTTATCCCTGAGCTTAAGTGATTGGATGTCCCTTTGGTAGGGAAACACAAGAGGAATGTGTTTTTAGTTTCACACATCTAATAGCAAATGCTGCACTGTTCAGCTGGGCTTGTTATAACTTTGATATTTTGCAGTTACAGTCACGCATTTGTATTTGTGGCTTAAGTGTTAAAACATTTTTGGTCCACTGTATTTCTGTAATAAACAAATTTAAGTAGTGACATACTCCACAGATCTACATGCTTCAAGCATCTCAGCTTGTTTTCAATTAAATCCTGTACCAACTGGACAAAAATATTTACCCACAGAAGCTTATATTGTACAAGGTTTGGCAATTGGTCACCTCTGCTTTTCCCATCTGCTCGCAGCTCGTTGACTTTTGTTAAATTTTGCACTTGTGTAAAGTGCAAACTTCTATGAAACATATTTGTTACAAAACACAACAGATGTGTTTAGCGAAGAATGATGGTGTCTTTCTGCTCTAAATTTTGTTTCTCCATCTGTTGGGTTTTAAGTTCTTCTTAGGCGAAGACAGGATGGTAGCATCACCTTCACTCAACATTTCCAACAGCAGTATGGATGGTCCATATGGTCATACCACAGACTCAAACAACAAGTTCTACTTGCCAGTAAGTTGCAACAAATCTTATCTCATGCCTTTTGCCCACAAATCTCGGTAATTTGCTGAATAACCTTTTATTTACAACCCAAATGAAAACATATTGTATATCTTCTGTTGAGCTGCTGGTTTAAAATAAAAATCTTTGTATGTGCTTTTGAAAGAACTGACTAGCAATGAATTATGAGTGTCATGAGCTAAACCGATTTGTCTCACGTAAACATCAGTATATAATAAGTCACTTTATACTGTGCGTGATTGTGTATTGCGACTCTGTTGTGACATTTCAAGCTGAAAAATATACTGGAAAATATAGTTATGCACTGAGAGCTATACATGACTGCTTATCTGTTGGTGAACAAAAGTATCCTCAAGCATTTTCTGAGAAAGATACAGTACATTGGTCAGGAAAAAAAGATTCTTGGTATATGACTTTTTAAAATTTCTTAGTAACATCTTTTTTTTTTACATTTCAGACTTTTGTTATTAAATACTTAGCATTTAAACTAGCTTTGTAGTTATATTTTCATTTATACTGATTCGCCCTGATTAATGTACAGATGTGAATCTGACTGGCTGTCTCTGCCTTGGCAGTATTTCATCTACAGCTGCATTCTGGGACTGATCTCATGCTCTGTGTTCCTGAGGATAAACTATGAGCTAAAGATGATAATTATGCTTGCTGCTGTAGTGAGTTATAATATCATCATTCTTCAGACCCACGCCTCAATACTGGATGATTACAGCATGGCCCTCTACAAGACCAAGCAACCAGACAGGTACTGGACTCCCATATGCTTTCATAAAACTTGTCACAAAAATCTGTAGTTTTATTTATTTGTAGATAACACTTGTTTAATATTCCTATTGCACACACACTTGGAGTTAAAGAAGGAAGAATTTTGCCACATACACACATCTGGCAACTGTGAAGCAATTTTTTCCAGTAGGTCTCTCAGTGTCTCCTGGGATTATGAGTGACAGGTGCTGCTGCTGAGATGGCAGGCTTTGTTTGGATTATTCTTTTTGGAGGACTTGCCAGCGAAGGATGGAAAAACATTTTAAACAACAGCCTATTTCTCTAAAAATTATTTATTCCTGGGGTTGTTGTTGTTCCTTTTATTGTTTTCCCCTTTTCTTGCCTTCATTAAACATTTCTGAATGCGTGTGCAACATTATGACAGTTTATACCTACACAGCATGCCTTTGACATAATGAATCTGCATATGATTAGATCAACACACTGTTGCTGAGAAGTCCATATCACCCATAACTTTTAAAGTTTATGTCTTCTGTCTGTACCCTCCTCAGGCCGGGTGTTCTGAAAGATTTGAAAACCATGGGCTCTGTGTCGTTGTTCATTTTCTTCGTCACTTTGCTTGTGCTGGCCAGACAGGTGAGTCTCTTTCAGTCTGAAATCCTCAGCTTTAACACTGCTATCATACTTGCTCTTTGTTTTGAGCGGTTCATCAAAAGCTTTGGTCTCAAACTCAATTCCTGGACGGCACAGTTTAGCTCCAACCAGCCCCAAATCACACCTTCTTGGAAGTTTCTAGTGATCCTGAAGTTCTTGATTAGCTGGATCAGGTGTGTTTGATTAGGGATAAAGCAAAACTGTGCAGAGCTGTGGCCCTCCAGGAATTGAGTTTGAGAGCAATGATTTAAAGACTGCTGAATTATTTGTAATATGATCCACTGATTCAAAGGAATAGTGCACCCCTAAATAAAAACGTGCTGAAAATGTATTTATACTCAGCTCATCCAAAATGTAGAGATTTAGGAAACATAGCTTTACATCACTTGCTCATCAATGGATCCTCTACAGTGAATGGGTGCCGTCAGAATGAAAGTCCAACAGTTAATAAAAAACATCACAATAATCGACAAGTAATCCACAAAACTCCAGTCCATCAGTTATCATCTTTTGAAGTCATGGGTGACGGCACCCATTCACTGCAGACGATCCATTGGTGAGCAAATGATGTCCAGTAGTTATACATTTCTATGAATCTCTTCCTATTATGAAGCAAACTCATCTACATCTTGCATGACCTGAGGGTAAGTCAGTTTTCATTTTTTGGTTGAGCTATTCCTTTAAAATTCACTGTAATATGAAGATCTTGTAGGTACTTGGATAGAAAAATCCACCCACATGAATTACAGCGGTGATGCATGAAGTTTTAGTTTCACCAGTGAAATGACAATTTGAACTAATTTACTCAACACACATACAGTAACACATTTTTTGGAAGAGTTAATAAAAATAAAAGCATCACAATTTTACATTTTGCATCTACATTTAGCACATCATCATTGTGTGGTATTTGGCAGAATGAACTTAACTTAAGTAGTACTTTAATTAAAGTTCAATTGTAAAAGATCCCTGAATGTTAATTCAATGACATTTTAATAATATATGCTAGCCTAATCCAGAAACAGTCATGTCTCACCTTGAAATTTTAATTTTTCAGAAGTTATTTTTTTATAAGTTTTCTGGCAGCACAAATATTTTCCCAATTTCTATGGCTTCAGTTATTATCAGCACTCATCAGCCACTGACTGCACAATACCATAAAGCTTTCCTGCGAAAAAGCGTTTAATAAATACCACTATAAGAAATAGTGTTTCGTCAGTACAATATGGAGAGAATTGCATGTTTTTCAGTCTGTATTGAAACCTTTTCAGTATCTCTACAGGTCAGCCGAGGGTCAGACTTGATTTTTTCACTGTGTGCTTTTAATTCTGTTGCGAGAGGCTATTTGTCCCGAAATAATAGGCATGTCTGATGAACTCTGTATTTGAAATGTGCAGTTAGGTGAATTCATTTATAAGTAATGTGGTGTTTGGGTTGATCAGGTGATAGGTAAGACGAGGACTGATTTTTCTCCAAAGCAATGAACCAGACAAAAATAAGCAAAGGCAAATATAGACTGAGTGTGAGAGGCTATCCGTGCATACTTAATGCCTTTCAAGGTGCCATTTCCACTGATTCAAGAAATCTTTTTCATGATGAATGTCTGCTGGAACACAAAGCTACAACTCAGAGAAAATTGAAGTCATTTTTCATGATAGCAGCCCTTTATGCAAGACAAAATCCATAAAAATTTAAGATGAACTGTCCTTGTGTGCTTTTGATTCTGCTTTCTTTGTCATCTTGAAAGCCACATACGGTGATCAGATGTGTACCATCTCTTTACCTCTGTGTCCTCTTGTAACAGAATGAATATTACTGTAGGTTAGACTTCCTTTGGAGGAACAAGTTTAAGAGGGAGTGTGAGGAGATTGAGACCATGGAGAACCTGAACCGGGTGCTTTTGGAGAATGTACTTCCTGCTCATGTGGCAGAACATTTCCTCGGGCGAAACTGGAAAAATGAGGTGGGTGGCATCCAAAAGTCTGAAAACACCGGTCAAAATGTTTCTATCTGTATCTTTATCACCAGATATATTTTTTGTGTGTTTTATTTTCGACAGGATCTTTACCATCAGTCGTACGATCTGGTGTGTGTGATGTTCGCCTCCATTCCTGACTTCAAGGAGTTTTACACAGAATCTGACGTTAATAAGGAGGGATTGGAGTGTCTCAGGCTCCTTAATGAGATTATAGCAGATTTTGATGAGGTAAACTCACAGACACAACTCTATGTTGATTTCGGATGTTGTGGACAGCTAAAGTACTTGTGAAGATATAAATGCCATCTGCGACAACTTCGATCCTTCCCCTAAGCCCTGCCTTAAAAATGTTACTGACATACTGCAACTGATATAATGTAATGAACGCCTTCTTGGGTCCTCTGGATAGTTTTAAACAGAATATTTCATTAATTATCTAAAATTAGCACTTTGCATAGAGACAAATGATGCCTTTGAAAAACAAATAGTCTTTGTGGTATCAGCAGTTTCAGATAAATCCACCCATAAAAATAAAATGAACTCTGGCTGCTTTATGTGACGATTAGACGGTCTCTTCCAGTTTAGGTGGGCGGTTCTTGGCTAGAAAAAGCAGAAAAGTGGATCAGACTAGTCAAAAGTCTGGCTTTTGAGATAAGAGCAGTTATGTAACACTTACTTTAATAGCAGAACTAAGTTTGAAAGCTTGACATAGTAACAGTAAAAGGGAGGCAGGTCCTAACAAAAGCCTTTCTTTAAAAGGCTGCAGATACAAATCTAGACACAGCAAGGTAATCCTCACATCATTTGCTACATAGCACAAGCTGATTGGCCTCTGCTGATTCTGCAGCCAGTAAGATTGCTTGTTCAACATTTAAATAGTCCGGTTCTGTGTTTGCTGTTAGATGGTCTTTCAGCACTATCAGAGTTCCTCTGAAACCCCCCACCTCCCCAGCACCACCTGTCTAGTTCTTGTACGGGATTTATGCATGCATATTTTGCAGCAGGAGCATGTATTACATGCTCACAGTGGCCTGCCTGTGTGGCGGCACTCTTAAAAAAAGATTACAAAGGGGCGTTTTCACAGCTGTGTCACAGAGGAACCATTTTGGGTTCCCCGAAGAACCTTTTATAGTGAGCAATTCTTAAAGGAGACAGCGGAGTCCCATTTTCCACAAGTTGGTATGATTGTTTAAGGTCTTCGTGAAAAGTACACGAACAATATACTTTGGTTAAAATTCAGTAAATCAGCCCTTTTTACCTTGTCAAAAACACCTTCATTGCTCACAAAACTGTCAATACTACAGCCGCTCGACGCTGATGGCAGACAGCTTACAACTGGTTGAGGACGGAAATAAGCTAATACGAGTGTGTCAGCAGTCATTGACTTGATAATTGAAACTGTTAAGGGAGTGAATGGATTTTTGTCTTTGTGGGGTGGTTGTGGCCACATATTGCTTAGATACATTTATATACAAAGTGAATTTTGACACGTTAACATCTCTTTTTGTTCTCAACAGTTGCTGTCAAAACCCAAATTCAGTGGCGTGGAGAAGATCAAAACGATTGGCAGCACATACATGGCTGCAACTGGGCTGAATGTGACCCCTGGACCTGAGTATGCCCAGGTACAAGTGTGAGCTCTTATGTTCTAAATTATAATTCTCATAAAGATCACACTGGATTGATTGCGGAGGTTCATTAGACTTATTGTAGGACCTGGCTGTGGTGCTGAGAGCTTGATTTGTGCTTCATGCTTGAGAGTCTCAGGTTGTAGTTAATAATGAAATTTGTGCCCTGTTCGTATTCTGAAGGACCACGACCGGCAGTACATGCACATTGGAACAATGGTGGAGTTTGCCTTTGCTTTGGTGGGGAAGCTTGATGTCATCAACAAACATTCCTTTAATGATTTCAAGCTGCGAGTGGGTAAGCAGGACCCGTCAGCACTTTTACACCCGCCAACATTTTGTTTGCCTTCCCTAATCGGCAGAGAGTCATAATAGCCTTGTGGTACAGACTTTATCACACATTTAAGATGTGTCAAATGTTTCCGGCTTTTCTCTCGCCAGGAATAAACCACGGCCCAGTAATTGCAGGAGTAATCGGCGCACAGAAACCACAATATGATATCTGGGGGAACACTGTGAATGTAGCCAGTAGGATGGAAAGCACAGGGGTGCTTGGGAAAATACAGGTCGATCCTTGTTCTGACCTACTTTCTTTGCATGCCTGCAGAATTATTTATGGCTTTTTCAGTGGATCACATCTAGAGTGCTTCTTTCCACAGGTCACCGAAGAGACGAGTCGGATCTTGCAGACTTTGGGCTACATGTGCTCCTGTCGAGGGATCATCAACGTGAAGGGCAAAGGGGATCTTAAAACCTTCTTTGTTCACACTGAGATGACGCGATCTTTATCACAAGGGAATGTAATGCCTTGAAGCTCAGTCACACACCAGTCATTGACCTGATTAAAACATGTACAGTTCAATATAACGTTGGCCTATTGTAGTGGAGCTCTACAGCGTTCTGTTTGCACCACATACACTAGATTATTTGCATTGCTTTATAAGTAATGGATGGCTCAGAGGCTCTGTGTAACCCAGACTTGTAATAGTGTGTTGCTCAATCCATAATTTAAAGCAGCAGAGATTTTGTAAAATAAAGACAATTAACAAAGGTGGCCATGTTTTGATGCTATCATTTTGTTATCCATTAAAATTTATATATAAATGTCAAAGTCTCTGCCTATGAATCTTAAATAGGCTTCATATGAAAAAACAATAGAAGCAAGTCATAATGCTTTATGAGCTATAAATACTATTTATATATGCTTTCTTGCTTACACCTTTATATATTGTCTTGTATATAATTATAGCACTATTAATAATACACTTTTATAATAATAAGGATGTTTGGAGAATGTAATAATAGTATTCATTAAGATTATTGCTGTTAATATTTATTATGTATATACATGTGTGTATTTATATATATTGAAATATATACATATTTAAATATTAATATTTTATATTAATTGTTCTTTAATTTATATACACATAACTATACAGAGTATACAAAAATATTACGTAAACAGCTTTTATTTTGGGTGTGATTAATCACGATTACTCATTTTACTGGACTAATATCAATTATTTTTTCATATTACAGTTTTTCTCGATTGCTAAAACACTAACCAAGCTTTTAAACTAAAATGTCAAAACCATAACGCTATTTTTCTAAAAGCACACCCATTTTCCTGAACTAGAAACGCTATTCCCTGCTTTGACACATGAGTCAAGTTTGGTGAACTATTAGTGAAGAACTACATTTTTCATTGCTTACACCTTGTGGTAATTTAGAAAACACTAGCATTCAATAGTGTTAACTCAGTTCTGCACAGCTTGAGCTCAGTTAGCACACAATTACCCAGGTGGAAACACTAGGAGTCAAAATGTATTACACACCCATCAGAACCTTCGATGGAGATAAAAGGGCCAAAGTCAGTTTACAGTTTTTCTCAGGGGCTTTGGTCCATTTCTCAGATCAGAAATGAAATTCTCAGAACTACTTCAACCTCCACATCATCTAGTCTCTTGTGTAGATCATAAAACATTTCTCATTCTTTTGATCAAGTTGCCATTGCTC
>JAUMHP010000074.1:4947770-4961427 GCA_032361065.1 Enteromius trimaculatus | reverse complement strand
TGTGTTTGTGTGTTTTATTTTAAATGTTTTTAAAAAAATTAAAAAAAAAAAAAAAAAAAATGCAAATTATTTGAAAGTTTTTTTTTTTTATATCAGTAATTTACTTTTACACCTTATTGACCTGTCCTCATTAATATTATATTTTGTTTTCTACAAGTAGCTGGTTGTATGTCAACATCTTTCTTTATTTAGATGAAAATTTCCAGGACATTACTACAAAATAAAATAAAATTTTAGTTTACTGTGAATTTGAATTTATGATCAAAAATCTAATATTCCATGATAAATTTTATATTTAATTACATTTTTCAAAGCTACAATTAAAAAAAAAAAATATTAAGAGATTTTAAGAGGGCTGAAACATATAAACATTGGCGGTCATATGTTAATATGCTCATGACTGTGATATCATAACCATAATGATTCCCGATGAACAACAAAATATTTTTGCAGCATGGTTTGACATGGAAGGGAGCTATGCTGGAAAAGTTTTATTTCAAAAAAGCAAAATAATTCTGTTTTCCAAGATATGTCCACTTTAACTGTCTTGGATACAAAAACTGCCTTTATTTTCTCAACACAACAGTCACCACTTACTGCAAGAGCACTAAAAACACCACAGTGACCAACACTGACATCCTAGAAAAAAGGATATTCCCACGCACTGAATATCCATCCTACATTTGGTGCCCTGCAAAGACACCAAACCTTCAAATACACAGTGTCATTTGCATGTACATTTTTGCAAATGAGAAAAAAAAAAGGTTATGTCAATGTGCATGACCACACATCCACATGAATGCACTTTAAAATTGACCATAAAAGAGAATCACAGAGATGCACAACCACACGCAGACACCGTCAGCATCATCATACACACACTGACATGCACATCTAGACTCGAGCGCTGCCGACAGGTTCCTCGGAGCGCTGAGATTCAGTAAAATCATTACCAGATACGAGTCATGGGCAGACACACACACACAACTGTGCAGAAGCACACAAAAACACACACTAGAAAAACATACAGTGAGCCACTGACTAATCTGCCCTACCTTTCCCAGGCTGCTGGCAGATTTGGGCTGAGGGTCCTTTTTCTCTTGCATCTCTCTCTCTCTCTCACTCACTCTTTCTGCTGCTGCTAACAGCACATGACAGAGTAAGCCCCCATCTCTCTCCTTTCAAACACGATGCCCACAAATCTCTCTTTAACCCCCTCCCGCCCAGTAGCTGGAGATTCAACGGCTTAATCCACAATTTTCAATGTTTGCCGATCTCACTGCTGGTTTTCCGTAATCCTTATCACACATAAACGCACATCCCTCTGTTTCGTTTGTGTTCCAGATCAAGTGCTTTCAGCACCTTGTGAGTCATGCAGTTGCCAGAGGCATATGTATATGTGCATGAGCGTGTGCTTGTTTAGATGTGACACAGGAAATGTGGGTCATACATTGGATGCATATATTTCCTATCAGCCATTTTGCACAACACAAAGAACAATGATTTTCGAATCTTCATATGCCTTTTACACATAAAATTGTCTTTGTGTTGGGAAAAACATTGTAGTCAAAACATATTCACACTCCCTCAGACTTCCCTTACAAACAACACATAAAACAACTAAATATAATTGCTTCTCTCTGATAGACAGTGTTGGGGAAAAAGTAATGCATTACAATATTGCATTACTCCCAAAGAAATAACTAATTATGTTACTTTTTAAATATTGGCAGAGCTTAAGTGTTTGTTTTTAATATAAGAAGTTCTATTTATAGCAAATGTAAAAGCACACCAAAAAAAATGTAAATTCACATCTGTAAAGTAGAATACAGGAGAAGAAAGTTCAATACTCTTCAGCCATAATTAAAAAAAACACAATAGTTCATTTTTGCTTGCAAGTGTGGTTGAACTGGATCATTAAAGGTCAGCAGCAAAGACATTGGTTTATAAAATGCGATTAGATACATTTGTGTAACTTAGTTATTGCAGGTTTGTGTCATATTCTGAGTTTATTTTAATTCATTTTGATGAATACTAAATCTGTTTTTAAGAGTGGAGATGATTTAATGCGCGTTCACATTTAGTCTAGAACTACATTGTATTCACACACAATGCTCTGTATTTCTGTATTATAATATTCAATAAATATTTGGCAGGTGACTATAGCACATGTGAAAGTTTCTGCATCAGTTAAAAAAAAACAAAAAACTGCGTTCTTAATGAATTATGCATATTCATGTTTTCAAATATTTTGGTGAATTCTGAGTTGATATTACGTATAAGTATTTATTTCAGTGGAGTTGTGCATGTTTCTTCGGGCCTCAGTGAATTGCGCTATATATCATATCGGTTAAACATTATTATTATTCCCCCAAAAATGTCAAACAGTTGATATTAACACTTTGCAATCAATCAACGTGAATTGCAGAATTTACGAGAATAGCACGACATTGAACCACATACGCTGGCTGGCCAACTGAATCAACTTAAAGTTCATTTCAATAGGCTTTTTAATAGCCCGATCAGGTGAAGTAGTTTAATGTCGGCAAAAAATCTTTTGGTAATTCAGCATTTAACTTCAGTAGAACAGCTCTACGTTAAAGCACACAGCATTAGCAACAACTTACCAGGGCAATCTCCATTGCAGATGGAGAGGATGATGAAGTTTTTACAGAGGAAGAGCTCAACTCCCTCCCTTTAATCTCTTCTATGGCCGTTGTGATGTGTTACACGTCAAAGCTTTGATTCCAGACTGCACGAAGGAAAAATTTATTTAATACCCAACCCACTGCTACCAGTACACAACCAAGCACAGAAACAAGGCAACATCTGTCAAACGGATTTAATTTGCATTTTATGTTTACCTGGCTGTTAAGGACCGAAGAGGAAGAGTGAATAAAGGCTGATCTTCATCATGATTCTCGCTCTTTCTGCCACTTCACCCACAGCTGTCAACAGCGCCGACAAATGTACACACAGAGACCACCAATTAAAAACATAATACTAAATAAACATGTGTAAATGTGCAGCATATCACATTATAATTTGTCAAATAAAAATAAACTATTATAGCATATCTTAGTAATGCTAATGCTAATTTCTATAGTACGCTCCGTTTAAAATATTCTGCAACGGCTAACTTACCAATTCTCCTATACGATTTTCTTTATAAAATAAAAAGCTGACAATAAACACACTGGAAAATATTGGAAATAAGGTGGCGCAGCACACGTCAGCTGATTTCTGTCAGTTAACGTTAGCCGGTAAAGCTAACAGTCACCTCTCAATCCATCATAAGTCATAAACTTGCCTTAGACACAATTATTCCCGTTTCCGGTATCTCAGAAAGACTGCGTATTATCGTTTCAAGCAATCAATGTTTGTTGAAGTGGAGGTCAAACAGCAGGCGTACGTTACAGAACACTTTTCAATATCACATGCGCGGAGACCGTCAGCACAGCAGAGTTTGGAGTTACGCTTGCGCGAGAAAGTTGTACGCTGGTTGCGTAACTCATGCGTACTCTTTGCGCAGTCTGCAGAACAACGGGCAAGAACCGGTTTAAGCTCGATTACTCCAGCGGTGCCGGTTACACGTGCTCCGGGAACAGACGCCTGGATGCCCCCCGCTGGAACACTGAAGTAAATGTCTTCCCTAACTCAGATATTGACTTGCTTAACACTTTTGAAATAAAAGCAAAATAAACCTTTGTTAAAAATACTTATTTTTAAACTATCCTCCGAAATAGATTAATAGAGACTGTACTTTATTACAGTTTTTCTCGATTGCTAAAACACTATAATCAAGCTTTTAAATTAAAATTTCAAAACCATAACGCTATTTTTCTAAAAGTACACCCATTTCCCTGAACTATAAACACTATTCCCTGCTTTGACACATGAGTCAAACTTGGTGAACTATTAGTGCAAAACTACACACAAATCCCTACATTTTGCCTATTGCTTACACCTTGTGGTCATTTAGAAAACACTAGCATTCAATAAGGTTAACTCAGTTCTGCTCAGCTTGAGCTCAGTTAGCACACAATTAACCAGGTGGAAACACTAGGAGTCACACACCAATCAGAACCTTGCAACCATGCAGCTGATTATGTATATTCATTAGTCATTACGGTAATGCATTGTTTACTGTAAGTCATTACGGTAAAAACAAATTGGTTGATCTAACTGACATAAACTGTCAACCAAATTTTCTACACATTTCTTTTCATATACAGTCTTTTTCAATCAACATCCCACATACAGTAATGTGTACATTTGTACTTTTGAAATGAATATATGGCATACATAAACAACACAGTCTTCTGCATTTCAGTACAGTAACTGCCAAACTGATGCCGTAGTTCATAGATCAGGTAGTACTAGCAGAGCGTACTGTTATATTGACAACATAACTAAGCATCTTGTTTGTGAACAATGACACAAGGACATCAGGCATGGAAGAGGATTTTACCCCAGCTGTTTGTCCAGAGCCAGTATAGCCTGTGATGTGGACCGGATTTTTTGGCCTGTCCCAGAGCAAAGACAAGATGCTTTTTTTTTTTTTTGCTTCAGTTTTACTGTATAGTACATGAATGAATGAAAATGTGTCAGTGTATACATTGGTTGTTTCTTTTGTGTTCATGTCAAAAGGTTTTTGAAGAGGAGAACCATAAGCAACATAACTGTTTTGGAAATATTGTCTTGAATTAATTGCACCAGTGTGTAAGACTATGTTGTAGTGTGTGTGTTTTTGAGCGCTTGTGTTTGATGTCTGAGGGCAAAGTTTGGTTTTTCAGCAAAAGTTTATGGTTTTGAGTGAAGAGCTTCATTTTGACCTGAAAATTGGATGTTTGGGAAATTGGGTGAGATGTTATGGATTTGTGTTTACTGTTGTGAGAATATGAGGCATAGTTTCAAGAAATTTGTTTAAGCAATCGAGAAAAACTGTAATACATATTGGATGTTGGTAACAATCTGCTCTGCTTGTAGCGTCAGACATTTGTTTTGACATTGACTGTAATGTGCAGTGACAGATGTGACCAGATGTAAGAGACACATTTAGACGGGTGTCACAGAACCATAGCCTTCCTCCAAGGTCCAGGTGATCCCATTCTTACTGTAGAAATCAGAACGAATGTAAGCAACACGAGCGAAGCTCCTCCCTGAGTCATATGGCATCCGTTACAATCGGCCATACTCAGATGAGGACAGAACATGAACTGGTCTAGATGATTCCTAAAATGGGATGTTGAGATGAAATGTATTGGGATCTAGTTTATCTAATGGAGCATTGTTAAAAAAAAAAAGAACAACACACAATGTCTTGACTGCCAAGCTGACATGGATGGATCTCTGTGGAGTTTTGGGAAAAAGTGCACCTTACTGAAGATGTCCAGGCCCCAGGATTTGGCATGTTTTCTGTCATCACGGTGGAGTTTGTTATCATAGTCCTCAGTGCTCTGATGTAAGCAGTCATACAGAGACCTCTCTGGAGCCTTTAGTTTGAGACAAACAGAAACATTTGGTTTTTGAAAATGTTATTTTGAACCAAAACATACTTTTGATCTACAGCGTACCTAATAAAAATACCTCATTAGTAGCATTCATAAAAAATATAAATACATCTAAATTTAAAACAATATTAAATTGTAAACCTACATTTTAGCTATATTAAAGCTATATATAGGCCTACAATGTTTACATTTATTGTGCATATAACCATCTGTTTGCCAAGGACAAGCATTGATATTTTGTATCTAATTAAAAAAACATCCATTTACAGTAATGTTGCTGCTTTTTTAGAGAACCCCAGAGGTGAAAATTAGTTTTTTCATGTTGTTTCTGTGTCTCTAGTGTTTTAAAGAAGAACAATAAAGCAGAAATGCGGTTTGAAACATTTACCTTTACAAATGTGGCCAAACCTGTAAAGTTGTGCAGATTATAATATCATTAGCATGTTATTGTAAAACGGTTTATGTAAGCTAAACATAATTAGTTGTTTACTAACAAATTAAATGCTAACATGCATACCATTACATTACTTTTCTTTAAAGTGACTTGTCCACTGCCATGTATGTACCTTGTCCACGTATACTAAATAAGGTAAGGGTGTAGAGTTACATTTAAGCAATTTTAAGGCACGAATAAGTTTTTGACTAGAAGTGACGTTTAATATGGTATATTGATTAACAAACGTGCGTTTTAACCACTGATCTATATATGATGACTCTATATAGATCAGTGGTTTTAACTGATAAATGTAGTGACTGCACAGCAGGAGGACTTCAATGAGCAATGCCTCTTACCTTGGGGCTGCAATTGAAATACTGCATTTCTTAGGGCTCCGTCCTTCTGGGCGGTATAAAGCTGAAAACTGACGATTTTGTCTTCGCTTCAGATAATACGTACATTACAGTAGTTGCGCTCACAGCCATGCACACTCGTTCAACAGGGCAGGTGCTCAAAGTTAAAATCAGGGAATATAGTATAGGCTGACTAACAGCAACTTAAATAAACGGCAATATCAACCCCTACACACCTCTCTCCATGACGGTAATGGTACACTTTTATATAAAAGGCAAGGAAACTTCTGGAAAACTCATGTTCCGGTGTTTGGAAGCGTGAAATAAAAGGTTTTTAATCGCAAGACAAAACAAAGAACAGCAGTTACTATACGGACCGTTTCGTTGTTTCATTTAGCTACATTTTAAAACCTGATTGAAACAAAAGGCGTTAAGTGTCCATGCAGAGTTGTTCAGTCAGTTCCCACAGCTCTCAAATCAACTCATTAGGCTATAGTAAACTACAGTATAGTCACCCAACAAGTACACTGTCACCTACAAAACAATGAATGACCTAAAAAAAAAATAAGGTGGCATTATACCTACTATGCTTTCTTTTGTTGTGTCCCTTTACAGTGTCCCTTTACAGATGGTAATAAAACTAAACCCAGATAGCAGAAAGCCAGCCATAACCGGCTCACAACAGTGTCAGGAGCCCTTAATATCAACTGTACAAAAGTCAAACTGCCACCAGCTTTACCCCAGAATTCAGCCACAACTTATCCACCAGCTCAGAAAGACACCCATAACTGGACCAATATTATTTCAAATCTAAACCAGAAATTACCTTATATAATTTTTACACTTAACAAAATAATAAACACAACACGTTTGTATTTTCCCCCATTTTTTTTAGGAGTTGAACTCAAAGATCTAAGACTTTTTCTATGTACACAAAAGGCCTATTTCTACTGTTCACAAATCTGTCTAAATCTGTCACTTCTCCTTTGCCAAGATAATCATCCACCTCACAGTATTGGTAAGCCAAGCATTATCATGCTGCAGTATGATGTGATTGATGGGCGTTGATGAATGGCACAACAATGGGCCTCAGGATCTCAAATGCCATCAATAAAACATACCTGTGTTCGTTTACCATAATATACTGCCCATACCATAACCCCACCTCCACCATGGGCCAATCGATCCACAACGTTGATTGTTGCAGCAGCTGTCCGGGTGGCTGGTCTCAGACGATCTTGGAGGTGAAGATGCTTGATGTGGAGGTCCTGGGCTGGTGTGGTTACAAGTGGTCTGCATTTGTAAGGTGGGTTGGATGTACTGCCAAATTCTCTAAAACGCCTTTGGAGACGGCTGAGAAATGAATGTTCAATTCACAGGAAACAACTCCGGTGGACATCTTTCAAAACTTATGTGGGTTAGGGTAAATTTTAGATGTGCACATTTAAAAGTGTTGCGTTTATAATTTTGTTCAGTGTATATATTGTGCATGGTATAATAAAAGAACAAAACAACGCAAAATATGCAAAGATTTAGAATATATTTCAGTTTGGCATTACTTTACATTTAGTAAACTGCTGTCTTTATTCAGGTTTGTACAATGCTAGGTTTTGAAAATTGTGTACAAATGCAAATTGTCTGTTGAATTCATGTAATTTGAAATATGAAGTCAACTTTAGTCAATTAATGTTCCTATTTTCAAGAAGTCTATTAAGTTCATCAGAAAAAATAATAATTTAGTTAGGCCTATAACCCCGGCCCACCTGGAATATCACTTGGCATCTGTAGCTGGGCCTGCTTCGGATTCGGACATTCGAATAGAATAAACGTTTGAAGCAATAAGGACTGGGATTGAAAACCGCTGAAATATATCGTACATATAACGAATACATGAGTTTTCGCAGTTTTATTGTTCGCAGTTTGTGATACAGAGTTACTTGTCCAAGTGTCAGGGTACTGAAGAGAAAATGGATTTCAAGGGCGTTTTCCATCAAAGTACATCCCCAACATCCAGCAAATCTATTAATTGGGGCAGCAGCTCAGATTACCAGGCATCAATATATGAGAGACACTCTGAGGGCCATTTGACAATGTGTTTCATAAAGTCTGCATGAAAATGAACTGGATTATTCTATTGTGTAGGATGAAGTGTCATTAAATGTTACATACAAATCCACACAATCACATCAAAAACAAAAATCTGATCAAAGCTGTAATCTGATTTTTATTTCATGAACATGTCATGATGAAAGATGAAAACAAAAGGACCTCTTTCACAGCTGGCCAAAAGAGAAAACAAAGTTCCCTCAGTGCTCTACATCACATCTCTAACACTCAGCACCGATGGGGCTAAGCAACATCTGCAAAAATTAGGGCTGCTGAGGAGATGTCAACGAGAAAGAAGAGGAGGACTGAGGCTGATGATACACTGGGCAACTTTTGGAAATGTTGCCATAAACAGTTAACCATGAATGAGCTAAATTATCCAGATAGAAAATTGTCACCCATAATCAATTGAAAGTGCACAAGCAACATTTTTCCAAAAAAAGTTGCCCAGCAAAACTGCACAAAAACTGCTCATCAGCCTGACAGTTTTTAGAAGCTGCTCTCTCTTAAAGCCATTAAATGGTGCAGCAGCTCAGACCAGGCATCGACACATGAAAGAGACGCTGAAGGTAATGATACCGAAATGACCCTTTGACAATGTGTAGGCTAACTGTTTTCTGTTTACTACAGCTCTGTACATCAAAAAAGTCAATACAGTTGTCAGTTAGACATAAATATCCATTAATGAGAATTTCATTAGATTACATTTTCTGTTCCTTATAGGTTGAAATGTCATTAATTACAATATGTTACAAATCTACACCATCATGCATTTTATAAAAATCCCCAAATTCTTTTTACTAATGATAAGAGTTTTATCACAGGTTATATAACCTTAAACAGATAAAACATGGTTTGAAGAAGTTACATTTTAGATATGTAAAATGTATTTAAAAATCTTCATAATATGCAATATCTCATTATTATTTGTTTAAAACACGCTTTTGTTTGATACGCTTTAGATCAGCAGGTTCATAGACCTCCAGCTCCAGTCAGTCCAGCATCAGTTCACCACAGCAGAGTGGACTTGACGACTGAGGGTGAGTTTACTGCTATAAACCCACACATTACACACTCTGCTGTCAACGCTTGATGTTTCATGTCAAATACAATTATTAATCTTTTAACAGATGACATTCTGAGCCGTTATGATATCGGCAGAAAGCTTGGTAAGGGAGGATTCGGCTCTGTCTATAAGTGCTTGGAGGATGGCCTTGATGTATTCATCTTACATTATTTAACTGCAATGTTTTGTCTTAATTAGTGCATTCATCTTGTTGTAAATGTACTGTAGCTGTAATCAATGGTATGCTTGTGTCAGTAAAAATGGCCAGAAAGCCAAAGAACATGAAATTCATCAACATTGTAAGTAGGCAATACTTGCTGTTTTTGTTTTTAAATGTAATCATACTGACAACAGTAAAATAAGTGCTTATTTGGGAAGAACCTCCATCTAACAGTGATCTTTCCTCTAGTCTGGTCATCCCACACTCCTTCCGTTAGAGGCTGGCATGTTAATACTGGTCAACAGCTCCAGAGATCATTCAGCTGCTGGACTGGAAGGACCAGCCTGGATATTACGTCATGGTCATGGAGCGTCCCTCTCCCTGCGAAGATTTGTGGAATTACTTGAAGCGCCACGATGGCATCCTCAAGGAAACAGCCCAGTTCATCGTGGCACAAGCAACAATGTCCGCTCGCATCTGCTGTCAGTGAGGAGTGTTTCAGCGTGACATTAAGCAGGAGAACCTGCTGATCAACCCCGAAACCCTTGAGATCAAACTGATCGACTTCGGGCGCTGGGATCTCCTCAAAGACTCTGGCTATAAAGGAGTCTGCGGTATGCATTATGCATTATGCATCAAACATGTAGTTTGGGGGAAAACATTTTTAATAAATAACACCATATATTTTTTAACATGCTGTAGTATTTCAAGCTTACCCATCAGACAAAATCTTTTTTCCTCAAGCACCTGTGAGTCCCCTGAGACCTATGATCGACCATGACATCTGGTCTGCGCCTGGCTTGTCTGACAGTAAGACTGACGGTATTTGTTTCTATATGTTGTTTGTTTATTGCGACTTGAGTAGAAATCTTCAGTCAAATTTCTTCAAATTGTAATGTATATATATTTTTCTTCCAGGTCACAGAGTAAGATGTAATGAGGAAATTATAAATAGAGCAAATGAAATCTAAATAATATTTGCACTTTTTGCTGCCACAGTTCCAGGGTTCCACAAGTCAGCTTAGCGCCTGTGGCCTGACATGAGCGTCGATCTCTCCGTGCCTTAGCATCTTGCAGGGCTGGCGAGCCTTGGTAGCGTCTGGCGCCTTGGCTTGTGGCAGTAATGTTAGCGTCTGCTGATATTATTTGCTAAGGACAGTGCAATGAGTCCCTCTCTCAGTCGTTTGTATGACAGAGCTTCACATCATTGTCAGAGTCCTGGAATCCCTCTTTTGGCTGTCTCAGAGGTTCCTATGAAAGCCGCTCCTGTCACGGCTGTTCCAGAGGTGTCCAGTCTCGGACTCTCCAATCCTCAGCTTAGCGTTTTGTGTCTGGTTGGTCGCTCAGTGCATCCCGCAAGGCTGCCAAACCCTGGTAGCTACTGTCTACATGGTTTGATGCAGCAATACCTGCAAGCTTAACTTTGTTGTTTGACTATCTATATGTCAGTTTAGTTAAAAACTGCCAATGCACAGTTGGCAGTTAACTCTTTAGGACAACCAATCAGCTTTTTATTTGTTAATTTAAATCTACCCCCTCTCCTACACACCACAGTAGATGGTATGGAAGTAAGATGAAAGCTTGGGCAGTGAGACATGATGGTTTTGATTATAAATTTTGCAACGTATTGCAATTACAGAAACACTCTGCAAACATATCAGCTTAGATAAAGTTGGATGAGGCACATTGTCACTCAGCAGCACGGCCCTGTTAGGTTGTCATGACAACCAGATGCATTGCAGCCTGATTTCAGCTTAATGAGCGAAGGCTATAGCCTGTCTGCTCAGATCACAGAGAAGAGCTGTAGCTCAGATTGCTTCAGGTGTCAGAACACACACAATGCATGGCAGTTTGCTGCAATGAGGCTGCATAGGCCATGTGAGCATGTGCTACAATGAACATGTGGACAGTGGAGGAACAGAAGAAGGTTACCTGGTCCGATACATCACATTTTCTTTTAGATCAGATGCACAGCTGGTTAACATGTGAACGTGGAAGAATGGGGAAGAAGGCAGGCTGGTGGAGGCATTTTGAACAATGTTCAGGGTGAGTTCAAGAGTCCAAGGTGTGTCTTCGGTCAACAAATTCTGCACATTTTAATCTGATTAAGCATTTGTAGGAAGTGCTGGACAAACAAATCCAATCCATGTAGGTCCAAACTTGTACAGGACTTAAAGGATCTGCTGCCAATGTCTTGTCATGTTCAGAGCTCTTGTGGAGTCCATGCCTTAACACGAGGGGGTGTTAAAGCTGATGAAAGATGAAACATTTGCACTCAGAATCTAAACCACAGCCAAAATTAGAATGACACACTTCTGTACAACTTGAGGTCATCGACAGACCAAATGATCAACGTTTTAAGGTTATACATAAGTTAAAAACCACAGAAATGCAATGCAATGGTCAAAGACATCCATCTATATAAAATACACATAGAAAAACAAGCATGGATTCACTACCTTTATTCAACCCCCGGAGCTGTGTGCGGGATTTTTATTTCTGATGCACTTTACTTCACGTAAACACCCGCTTAGTCTCATTAAAAGGCTTGGACAAGGATCATTTTAAAATAACACTGACTGGATTCATCTGAAAGAGGAAATTCGCTTTTATGGAATAACGCTCTAAGGCTAATTTGCCCTGTTTAGTTAATTTAGCTAGTGGACTGAAACAGTGTTAGGATGGCAAAACAGTGATGGGTTTCTACTTCAAGATGAACACTGTTGAAATAGGCTTGTATTGCTTATACATAATTAGTCTTTTTAAGGATGTAAATTGGAAGGTAATAGCTTACATTTATTTTATATATCGCCTTTAAAAGTTGATTTCTTAAGGCATTTTACTAGCACACATAGAACATAGAAAACAGCACACTTAAATATAACAAACATTGCTAAATAAAATGAATAATTTAGTAAAAGCAATCCAAAAATACAATGTTTTAAGAAGAGTTTAAAAAGTCACTATTGAATTTTCTTCCTTGATATCTGCCGAGGGAGATTTCAGAACTTAGGAGCATATAAGAAAACACAGATTACGACATGGTGTGTAATTTGTTGAGCCAGATCCTGCCAATTCTTAGGCCTATATGTTAGAAAATCAATACGGCCTGTGGATTACACAGTGGTTACAGCAATCGTGTCTTACCCTGAACACCGGTTAAAAAAAAAGGGATGTTCTTTTCTAAAACAAATGTGTGCTCCTCCAATACAGAGATTTATATAAATGATGAAAAGATAGAAATTGTTACAGAATTTATTATCTTGGCTTAATCTTGGATACAACACTTAATATAAAAAAAAAACATGTAAAGTAACTGGTAAGGACAATAAAATATATGATCAACTTTAGACAACCCACTGACAAGCCAAGATTTTAATGCATGCTACAATTTTCTCTCATCTGTCATATTGTATGACGTGTTGGGGTCAAGCAGGAGAAACTGTTATTAAACCTTTAAAATCTCTTTACAAACAGAATTTTAAAATTGTTCATAAAAAAATCTAAGCAGTATCACCGTTGCAGTGTTTTAAAGAAATACAATTTACTGAGTTTTGATCATTTTAGACTCTTCTCAAACGTGTGTATGGTGTATAAAATTATAAATGGTGTGGCTCCTTCTGTACTTTGTGATTATGTGCACTTTAGTTTGGAGGACTCTGTAAGATCTACCAGTGATTGTGTTGTTCCCTTTCATTACTCTGCATCTGGGTTATCGTCCTTCTCAGTGAAAGCTATTACTTGCTGGAACATACCGGAAGACGTAAGAATGTGCACATCTATTGGTATGTTTAAATGAATTTTTTTTTGCTTTTGGCTATGACATGATGTGTATAAATATTATTGTATGTATTTGTTGCTTTGTGCTAGTGTTTAATTGCAGAGGTGGTCAAAGTACACAAATCAAGTACTTGAGTAAAAGTACAGATCCAACCTATAAAACATGACTCCAGTAAAAGTAAAAGTGCTCCTTTTTCGATTTTACTTGAGTGAAAGTACAAAAGTACTTGTTTTTTTATGTAC